>JBBCBC010000029.1:10281852-10723029 GCA_037126765.1 Stenogyne calaminthoides
CTAAGAACAAATCAAAAGACAAAAGTCGGAAGATCGGTGAAGGCGGAAGACATTGAAACTTCGAGATGAACTGGAAGACTCGGATTTCCTGAAGACTCGAGAGAAACACGAAGACTCAAGAATAAACTGAAGACTCAAGATGATCAAGACACCGAGGCTAGAGTCACCTAAAGATCGAAGACTACGGGAAGACGAGAAAGACCTTCATCACCGAGTCCGCATATTGTGCTAAGACAATCTACATCGAAGACTCTACAAGGTAGGCGGTGGGTTATCCGATCTAATCAACTCAAGACCAAGGCGTCGACAAATTGGTACACTGCATAAGACGAATATTCTACAAAAGGAATATCAATCATCAAAGAGACAAATTCATGAAGTGCCGCACTCATGCCAAAGAGAAAGCGACACATGCACAAAAAAGATGCGACAATGCGGGATTCGACTGCTGACAGACATAAACGGCGCTAATCATGCCTACGGACCCGCGCCGATATTCGGAGCACATCACAATCATATCCTACAACCTACCTAATATAGCCCGAAATTCAAACTGCTCTCCAACAGCTCTTTGATTTTGAGGTCTATAAAATGGGATTGCTCTTCAAAATTGAAGGACACCGGAACACACCGCATCGAGCAGACTGAAAAAGAAGCAAAAGCTAGCAGAATTTCCGCTCGAAGAACACCGAATTTGAAGATTATTCTTAAGTGTTCATCCCATAGTTCTTAGAGAGAAATCCTATCCTCTAGCATTTGGCTACATAAACACTAGGATAGATTTCCAGTTGGAACCTCAACAATCTTTACCCAAACTCAAAGTTAGGTTAAGTTTGTAACCGCAAGATTTCAGACTAGGGATTCTAGTTTCTGATTTCTGGGATCGGTTGAGTGTGAACTCGATAAACATCTGTTGGGTGTTGGATTAACACATAAAACTAAGTCCAGTCGGTTAAGTCGGTTAAGTTGGTTAAGTTGCCCCTGTGTTAAGGGAAGAGTGGACGTAAAAGCGGGGTTTAAATGCGAACCACTATAAAAATCTTGTGTGCATTTACTTGCTCTTTATTGCTTTACACTATTACACACAACTGAGCTTTAAAATTCCATACATATTCTAAGTTAACATCGACCGCACCAAGCAATCGATCGTCAAATTGACACTTTAGTCGATTGAAAATGACTTGAGAATCGATTTGATAAAACCGGTTTTTTCGCGGGTATTTACAAGCTTCCGTACTATCGATTAAACCGGCGGATATCAAACCGGTGATACGCCCTCGGGCACTTTCAAGAAGATTGAACATCGATCAAACCGACTCACTAGCACTCGATCGAAAACCGCAATCACACCGATCTGCGAAAAAGTTTTTGGGGAAGTCTATTCACCCCTCCCCTCTAGACTTCTGCCCTCGCAAAACCCGTTCGGGACCTACATTCCTTTCTTTCATAATTAAGAAAAATACTCTGTTACCAAAATTTCAAGTCAAAACCAAGCATTCAACTCACAAAAACATGCACATTTCACAACTTATTTAAATTTATATTCCAAAAACTCATTTATTTGATACAATGACACATTTTCATGCATAAGTAGAATAAAATACTTATAATTATTTAAAAATTATGAAAGTAATATATATTATCTTACTCTTAGAATAGAACAAAGTTCATCAAGTGACCTAGTTGATATTTCTTATCAATTTTTCCCAGAATTTTTGAAAAATTCTCTAATTATACAAATTATCATAACTGTACTAATTGTAAGTGAAAATCCATTTATAATAGTGTGTTTATCCTAAAGGCCCAAATATTTTATATATTATACAACACTGTATTTAGGACATCTAAATAAATTTTACATGATTTTATCACGACCCTAAACTATTTAATAAAAAAAATTTAAACTAACAGTTCTGCTAATCGAAGGTACTGAACACCCAACTTCAAAGATTTATTACTACCAAATGGCTAAAGTAAAAGCTACAAAATTTTATTATGTAATACAAAACTACATGGTGGACATTACATAATATTTCCAGATTTTTATTATCATTAAAAGTTGGGAAAAAGGATCTTTGAAAGAACTATTCCTGTTTTAGTTCGATTTTAAACACATCAACTTTTAAGAATTATTTCTCCCAAACGGCTAATCCGATAATTATGAAATTTTAGTATATTTTTCTGTACTAGAAATAATACACTTAAATAATTTTCACATTATTTTTAGAATATCTAAAGGTGGCCGAAATTATACTTCAAATATCGTCCAGAAACTGTTTTCTTCGTAAAAACTATTTAACCAAAAAAACACTTCATCACTACATTCATACTTCAAAACAAAAGATATCAAACTCATACATTTACATACATACAAACAAGTTTATTGCAGTATAAGAGGCTTATAAACATGCCATTTCTACGTTAAATAAGTAAACATAAGCATTTGTCTATTAATCTTCAAGAAAAATTTAGGTTTTTGCTCATTACCTTATTGTTTCTTGTTTGACACTTGGAAAGATCTTTCTTTTAGCTAAAATGGATGGAGTAGAAGCTCCTCCTTGGCTTGGTGGTGGTGATGGACGAAAATTTCTAAGCGAGAAGTGGGAAAGTCCTTCTCCTACTCTTCTCTTCTCTTCTCTTCTCTGTTCTTTCTTTTTATTTTTTCTAACCTTAGAACCCAACTAAAATGGAGTGTTGGGATGTATATATATAAGATGAGTGTGGGAAGAAGTGTACGGTAGAATTGGGGTTGATATAAGGGTGAAGGGATGGTGGAGTGCAAGGACAAAGTTAGAGTGGTGTGTTGGGAAAGGAAGACATGGGGTAGTACTACTAAAATAGTGATTTTTTACCATGAAACATATATTTACTAGATATTAGGGATTCTCTTATGATTCTTGGAAGATCTCAGCTGATTTGGCCGATTTTATTGAAAATGTGGGGCCATCATTTGATAGTCCCACTTATTAGAAGGGATACGGATCACGTCGTTGAATTTTGGTATTTTTTTGTACGGATTTTGGCTTCGAAAAATTAAATTAACAACACGATAAAATCAAATATATTTTAGGATTTAAAATGATAATTTATTTTATCATTAAAACTTGACTTCAATTATTTATTTATTAATCGAACCTTAAAACTTATTATTATTCGGCGTGCTAGTAGTGGCTCCAGTCCAAAAAGTTCATCTGTCACCTGCAAAATTTAATTCTTCGCAAAAATATATTATTCGTTAAATCATTTCAATTTAACTATTTTTTTTATCTTATTTTAAATCTTGATTTTTGGTTTTGGGTTATTACATGCTTACCTTTCTAGCATGGTCCACAGATTTTTCCTTTTTCAAAGTTAAGATCAGGTAAACCAACAGCAGCACCTAGTCTATGTAATTTCAGAATACTTCTGTAATTAGCATGACCAAGTTTTTGATGCCACAAAATAATATCATCTGCTTTAGCACATTTACAAGTATGGTTTGAACCAATCAAATAGCAATTATCAATAGATCTATTGCCAGTCATTAAGCATTCATCATTCTTATCAAACACATAGCACGAATTCTTGTCAAATTTCACAAGTAAATCATCATCACATAGCTGACTAATACTAATCAAATTAGCAAGTAAACCTTTTACATGTAACACATTTGTCAACTTTGAAAATCTAGAAACATTCAAGGTTCCTTTACCAACCACTTTACCTTTTGAACCACCACCATAGGTAACATGACTACCATCACAAGATGTATAATTAGTCAGATGGTTGACTTGACCAGTCATGTGACTAGAACAACAACTATCAAAGTACCAAGATCCAGGAACACGTGCTTTCAAAGATGTATATACAACATTACACAACTTGTTCTTATGAATCCACTTTTTAGTGTTCTTAACCTGTTTTATAGGGTATTCAATTTTGTTAGGTAAAACAATTCCAGCTTTTATGTCTCTTCTTAACTTAGAACAGTATGGACGAATATGACATACTCCAGCACAATAAAAATAGACATACTCTTTAAATAAACCAGCAGATTTCTTTTGTTTAAGATTCAAAGGTTTTGTCAAAGAAGTTCCAGCTTTCACAAAAGAAATAGGTTTACAGGAAATTGGATTATCTTAAGAAGTTTTCTCAAAACCAAGTCCAGCATTACTAGATCTACCAATCATTAAGGCATCACTCAATTTAGTAGTGCTAGCAGAAAACTTTTAAAACTTAGAGTAGTGCTTTTAAGTTCATCTTTCAAAGGAGAAATTTTCACATCTTTTCTAGTTAAAAGAACTTGAACCTTTACAAGATTCTCTTTCAAATCTGAATTTTCTAAAGATAAGGAACTCAACACCTGTTTTTGTGTTTCTAAATTAGATTTAAACTTCAGATATTCAGAATTACATTCAGCAGAATTTGAAGTTTCAACATTCAGAATAGTTCCAGCAAAACAGTTAATCTCAGAGTTATATTTACTGAATGTTGTTTCAGATGTTGTGTTAACATCTGAATCTTCTTCAGACCAATAATCATCGAGATCATCATCAAAAGAGTCATCATAAACTATTCTAGCAGACATAACACTTAGTTCACATTTACCAGCATCAGTTTCATCATCAGCATAATGACCATATCCAGAACATGCATCATATTTAACCTTTTTTCTGTACTCAAGATCATACTTGAACTTGTTATCCTTAGTAAATTGTCTAGATTGATTGAAACTAGAAGACTAACTTGGAACAAGCTTTTTATCAGAGGAAGAAGAATTCTGATTAAATTATCCTTTGGTTGAAAATTACCATTTGGTCTTCTGAACTTTCCTTTTAGAAAATATTTAAATTGCTTAGTTATAAGAGCAAATTGGTCATAAACATTTTCATCACATAAGTCAGAAACATCATCATCAGAACAAACTTCAGTTACATAAGGATGTTTACCAACATTATCAGAAGTTTCACCTCTAAAAGAAAATACTTTCTTGTCTTTTTCTTTCTCATGTTTATCATCTTCTAACATATTTGAGTTAATCTCATAGGTTTTCAAAATATTGATCTGTTAGTGTTAGTATCATAAAGACAATCATTTGTATGGACATAATACTAAGATAATATTCAGTGTTGGTTTAATATTATTGTTTATTTAATATTAAATGTATGACGTTACACTTATTAGAATATTATGTTTGATTGTTTGCATTTGTTCTTATCTGTGTTCCCCTGAATCATTGTTGTCATTGAGATTGTGAGAACCCAGATAACTTAAGCATAATTCTCAAATAGCCCCGATCAAGGATCATCAAGAACGGGATATTGATGATGCAATGGAGATTGGTGTGTGATCTGCATCATACTCTTAGAGAGTGTAGTAAAATCTCACTTACTACGAGATCCTAGGTATCTCATGGTGGATGCACAAATACCTTAGAGGGTATTGGTATACCCATCCGAGCAACCGTTTGATGTAGTTCCACTATATGTGTCTACGGGTGTCTCGGTTAGTGGGAGCGATGCGATACTCCTTTGACTTGAGGTCAATACGCACTACATGTGTGGAGTGATGAACTTTGACCATGACCGACGCTTGCACCCTTCCATGGATAGATATGGCTTGAATTGGGTTCATCACGAAGTGCATGTGCGTGATAGTTGAACCAAGAAAATGATTCATTCCTCAAAGTGGATTTATAGAGAATACTCATCTTCTCATCATAATTGGATCAAAGTCATTGGCCAATGCAAATCAACTTGGTCTTTATGACCAAGTGTGACATAAGTGATCAATTAGTGATTGGAGATAAATTGATTATGTTATTTGAATAGACACTTCATCATGTTCAAGACTAATCGGGTATTCGTGAATGAAAGGAGGAAGTCGTAATAGCCCATGTTTTAGTTACAGGTAGTTGCACGTTTCCCTCAACGTACCTCATATATTGAGAATATCTGATTTATTGTCTAAGATTCAATTAAAATCGTTAGTTTGACTAATCGTTCGATATATGAGGGCCTATGGGTCACACAGCAAGTAACTCCCGTGTAATAATTATAGTTAGTTGATTAAGTATTAAATTGGATTTAATATTTAATTTATAAAGAATTAAAAATATATTAATTTAGAATTAATTATTATTACTATTTAATTAAATTAGATTTAATTAAATAGGAATCCCAAATAATATTATGGAATATTATTGTAGGAAAATATCCGTAGGGAAAAACATATCTTTGAGATTTGTTTTGCAAGTTCCTAATTATCTTCCTAATAAAAATGGCTTAGGATTTAAGCCAGTCTCTCCCTATATATATTACATCCCGCGATTCATTATTAAAACTACAACTAGAAAACCTAGTTTCTCCATAAAATCTAGAATAGGAATTTTCCTAGCAAATTCCGTCTCAGATTCAACGCTGGTAAATCTGTTAACGGGGATTACGTGGATACCGTAGTAGACGAAACTGCATACGAATTTCTATAAGATTCCTCGTAACGTTTATCCGTATCTTATTTATGCAATTATATGTTCGTTGTTGGTGAACTGTCTTATTCCGCTGCGCATGTTTACATGTTTTACGTGCTAGTGTATTCCAACATGATCAACTCATTTTGACTCAATAAATCAGTATTCTTAGCCTCTTCTATTGCACATATTTTAGCATCAAATCATTTAGGAACAGTTCTAAGTATCTTATTAACTAACCGAGTGTTGAAAATTGGATTACCAAGTGAGTGTGACTCATTAGCAATCTCACTTATCCTTTCATTGTATGAAGAAATGTTCTTATCATCTTTCATCTTCAAGTTTTCAAACTTGATTCCCAACATTCTGAGTCTAGTCCTTCGAACACTTTCTGATACTTCACAATGTTTCTGCAATATTTTCCATGCATCCTTAGAAGAAACACAGTTAGATATCAGTTTAACATAGAAACATCAGTAGCAGTAAAAATCGCATTAAGGGTTTTGGAATTGAAATTGGCCGATGTGCATTCATCATTGAACCAATCAATATCCTTTTTGACTTGCGATTCTCCATCTTTATCATCTAATGTCTTTGGTGGATTCCAACCAGATAACACACTACGCCATGGTCTCTCATCTATAGACTTAATGTACATGCGCATTTTAGGTTTCCAGTAAGGATAATTCGATACATAAAAAATTGGAGGTTTTAAAGAATGAGTCAGTGGATAATCAACTCCTAAAACACACTTTAAAAATACAGGACCTTTAACTTAGTGTATCAAGTTTATGGCATTGGCGCCAACTGAAAGTGTGTGTGCATGTATTTTCAGAGTGTTGTTGAAAATATTGTGCAACATGTAAAACAAAATATGACAGCGGAAGTATAAAATGCAGTGCAAAGGATTTCAAAATTGTGTATAGTCTGTAATCCAGACTATACGAACCTCATGGTTAAAAACATCACTATAACAAGTAGTGAGATACACAAGAACCTCTTACAAGATCCTAAAAGGTGTAGTGAAAAACCACACACCAAAAACATTCTATTCAATCAAGTAACTAGTGATCTTATTCAACCTAAAACTTGATCTAATAAGATAAACACAATACTGATGGGAGAGATTGTATTCCCTCGACCAGTACAAATAGAATAACAACGACCCTCACACTCCTACTGGATACAAACACTCTAGGTTGTACTTTCGGTTGTGTCTTGGATGTTACTCTCTAAAGTTTGGAATAGAGCAAATGGTATTTCACTTTTCCTCAAACGTGAATGTCGACCAATGCAGGGTATTTATAGAGTTTCGGATCAACTGCATTGTCCTATCCACTAGGCTTGGATAACCTTTAACTTCTCCTCCACTATCTCCATGATGTTAGTGTAACCACCCATGATATTTCTATTCTCACTCCACCACAGTGCAACCGCTTGACATTATTCGAATTTGTCTTCAACCTGCAATGTAGGAAACATAGAAAAACACATCTAATAAAACGGAGTCAGTGTTAGGAGAAATGACAAATTTATGATGTTGTGCAGATTATTGTCCAACATCTGGAACAACATCCGTGCAACATCAACATATTGTCTTTCATTTGTAATATTTCATGTTGACAATTATATTTGCATATTACATGTTATTTGACATTGCTTAACATAATTTATTTTTTCCTAATTATCCAATATAAAAACTAAAATTAAATAAGATAATTGAAATAAAGAATTTAAAAAAAAAAATTGACAAAAAAATTAATTTTAAATAAATATACAATTAATTTTATTCAAAATAAATAATAAAATACAATTTTAATAAAATATAATTTAATTAAATTTATAAATAAAAAATATAAATTATTATATTAAAATGTAATTTAATAATTAAATAAGATAATTGAAATAAAGAATTTAAAAAAAATTGAAAAACAAATGAATTGTAAATTAATATAGAATTAATTTTATTAAAATTAGTAAAAAAAATACAATTTTAATATAATATAATTTAATTAAAATTTATAAATAAAAATATAAATTATTATATTAAAATGTAATTGAATTATTAAATAAGATAATTGAAAAAAAAATGAATTTTAAGACATAGAGAATTAAATTCATTAAGTAAACGCAAGAAAGCAAGTGTCTGAGCGGAATTGATCCCCGCTCACGCGCCCAAGGTCCTGTGTTCGGTCCCCTATGGGAGCGAATAATTGCTTCATTTAATTGGGAACCTTGGTGACTTATATACGAGATGCTTAGTGTTTGGGTTCGAGATGGTGGTTCAGTGCCCACCGGGGCGCCCCCCGGGCCCGGGTTCAAACCACCGCGAGTCTTTTTTTTTTCCAAAAATTCACGATTTAGTGACAAAAATAATCGTCGCTAATACCCACGGTTTATAACCGTCGCACATTTCGACGGATAATATCGTCGCTAATACCGACAGATATTCGTCGCTGTTAACGACGGTTTTATGACGTCATAACCATCGATAATATATCGACGGTTTAGTGACGGTTTAGCGATGGCTTTTCTGACCCGGGTTCGGGCCCATATAATTGTCGACAAAACTGTCGCTATGTTGCGACGGTAAAATGCCGTCGATATTTTGCGACGGATAAAAGTCATCGCTAGTTAGGAACTAAGTCGAAAAAATCATCGCTATATGCTAGCGACCTTCGTTTCCAGACAGA
The DNA here is from genome assembly GCA_037126765.1 of Stenogyne calaminthoides. Taxonomy (NCBI): domain Eukaryota; kingdom Viridiplantae; phylum Streptophyta; class Magnoliopsida; order Lamiales; family Lamiaceae; genus Stenogyne; species Stenogyne calaminthoides. The sequence goes on from JBBCBC010000029.1 coordinate 10,290,994, forward strand.
TGAAAAATCGTCGCTAAAACCGTTGCAACTCCCTTTAGCGACGGTTAAAACCGTCGCTAAAACCGTCGTAAAACACCGTCTTTTTTGTAGTGAATACTAGAAGGGTTTTTAAATTAAAAACCAGTTTAGGGACGTTTTGAAACAAAATATGATAGTTTAGGGAACTTTATATGCATTATGCCTTTGTGTTTCCCTTAAAAAAAAGACCTGGCATTGCAATTCAGTCGCAACAAACATTAATTTTGCTCCTCGTAGTGATTTTACCAAGTTTTCTGGTATTGGGTCACCTGTTGAATAATGTTTGGCAAACTTCCTTAAGACCCGATAATCCCATGCATAATACCTGCCATCACCAAAAAAGAGAATAAATGAAAGATGAATGTTGGTGACATGCCTAAACATTAAAATTTGACAAAAAAAAATTGATACTTAAAAAGGCTTAATTTGACAAAAAAAAAAGTTTATCGACCTATATATTGAAACAAAAGTTTATAGTTTAGTGACCTTTGTTGTATAATGTATTATGCCTTTAAAATTACAGATTCAAACGTACTAACATGCCTAAACATTAAACACATACAGTTGTGCACAAAAACGATGTAGTTTTAATCCATGCATGCTTTGAATATAACATCAAGATAAAGCAAGCCCATGTTTTATGTCCATTCTTATTACAGAATATCAAGCCAAGAATCTGTTGAAGAGCATGGGTCTACCAGTAGAGAGTATTGATTGTTGTATCAATGATTGGATGTTATTCTAGGGTAAAGAAGAAGACGCGAATCTTGATAAGTGCAGATTTTGTGGGCACTCTCGGTACAAAGTACCGCGTCGGAACTGGACTGACGGTCGAGGGAAGCAGAATAAGAAGAAGAAAGTGGCAAATAAAATTATGTATTACCTTCCTATCATTCCTCGTCTTTAGAGATTGTATCAATCTAGTGCCACAGCCAAGATATGACATGGCATCATACGGAGTCATCTGATCCTGATTCCGGAGAGATGAGACACCCTGCTGACTCATTTGCCTGGAAACATCTTGACGGGGTGTTTCCTATTTTTTCGGACGAACCTAGGAATGTTCGGTTAGGTCTCAGCACTGATGGTTTATGTCCATTTGGAATGCACGGTAACTAGTATTCGTTATGGCTGGTTATATTAACTCCTTATAATCTACCTCTGTGGATGTGCATGAAGCCCCAAACGATGTTTCTCACGGTATTGGTACTTGGCCCAAAGAATCCAAAGGACAAACTAGATGTTTTTCTTCAGTCTCTGATTAGATACTTGATACATCTGTGGGAGAATGGAGTGCTGACATACGATGTATCTAGAAAGCAGAACTTCACGATGAGGGTTGCCCTGCTGTGGATGATTAGCGACTACCCTGCGTACTCCATGTTGTCCGGATGGAGGACAATTGGGAAACAAGCATATCCTTACTGCATGGACGATTCTGACGCTTTCAATCTCCCACTTAGCAGAAAAGTTTCATGGTTTGACAACCATCAAAAAAATTTACCAGAAGATCATCCTTTTCGAAAGAATAAAAAGGATTTTATCAAGAACAAAGTCGTTACAAAAAAGGTCAAAAGCCAATTGAGATCAGGTATTTTTATATTAGTTATTTTTAATTATTAATATATATTTCTAGCTATCTACATATGATAAATCAAATAAATATATTTTTAATTATTGATTCAGGTAGAAGGTTGTTAAATCAAATAAATTAGAAGGGATTGGGGAAAAAATGGAAGAACATGCCGAGGAGCATAATAAAATGGTACCGGGTGGTTGGAAGAAAGTGATCAGAATCTTGGTTGAGTAAAACTGGTTTTCACACGGGTTAAACTGATAGACGCCGAACTGATCTGCCTTCGAGCAATCAATAAGTCGAATATCAGTCCGTACTGATTCACCCCTCCCCTCTAGACTTACCCTCACTAAACCCGTTCGGGACCTACAAGTGGTATCAGAGCAGTGGTTCTTCCGACCACTGACTTTGAGTATCATCGATTCTTGAGGAAGAACCTTTGTGGTCACTTGAACTGATCTTGAAAAACCATTTTTAAAACTCATACTTTACAAAATCACCACAAGCATGGATAACACTTCAGGAATGCATCATAATTTACCCATGTTTTCTGTTGATGAGTATGCAGATTGGTCTATTGACATGAGAGACCCTCTTGGAGTGGTAAGCAACAAAATGGATGAGATTCTTGAGATAGGACCAATTATCATCTATTACTATAATCTAGCTGATGCAGGAGATCCTACTCAACCAATTGGAGCAAGAATCAGAAAGAGTCCCTCTCTGATGGATGCAGATGAGAGGAAATTATCAAATTTGGATACTGTTGCTAGACATCTCATCATGAAGACTATGGATTCTACTACACGAGAAAAGGTGAAGTACCTGAAGACTGCTAAGGAAGTTTGGGATACACTTGCTGGAATCTGCAGAGGAAATGAACAGATTAAGGACAGCAGACTGCAAGCTAAGCTGGTGATATTTGAGAAACTTAAGATGCTACCGAATGAAACAGTTGATCAATTTGATGTAAGGATCACTAGTGGAGTCAACTGACTTCGTGATCTAGGACGCGTAATGTCAAACAAAGATATCAACTACAAGATTCTCAGATCGCTGACCAAGAAATGGGATACCAAGGTGACTGTGATAAAGGATTGTCAAGATATTGCTACTATGAAACCGAATGACCTAATCTTCAGTTTGAAAGCCCATGAGTTCGACCTGATTGAGAGAGGACAAGGATCAGATGATGTCCCTATTGAAGCTTCTACAAATTCTACTAAATCTTTTGCATTAGGCAACTAGTAGCAGTTCACGAATTGTTGAACCAGTTGGAAACATCATCAGCCAGGCCGAACAAATTGCACTACTAACGAGAAAACTTGAACGAACAAATGTTCAGATGGGCAAGTACAGAAAGTTTTACAATGACTATCGGAGAAGCAGAGGAAGAGATCGAAGATCTTCTGACAGATCACAAGAGAGGTGTCGTTCTTTTGATGATAGGGATAACAGAAGAGATGAACGAAAAGACTATCACAGAGATGAAAGGAAAGATGATCGAAGAGAGGATCGCAAAGAGAATAGACGAGATGAGAGATCAGATAAGAGAGGTTCTGATTACAGACAAGGTGGAAAGTCTCCTGACAGAGCTTACAGAAGAAATTATTCTCCCAATAGAGGAAGTTCTGGAGATTCAAGGGTTTGCTACAACTGTCAGAAACTAGGTCACTACAGTGCTGACTGCCCCGACCTGACTCCCAAGGAGAGAGAGGAAAAGAGAAACAGAAGAGAACAAAGGTTCCGAGACAGAAAAGCAATGGTTGCTGACACATCTGGCATCATGATTCTTATCTTTCTTCAGATGACTCAGGCTACTCATTTGTTGAAGATTTCTGTCTGATTACCACAACTGATGATGTCGATGATATGAACTTCTCATCTGATGACGACATCTATCTTATGGCCAGAGAAGCAGATCAATCTGAGGTAATCTCTAAATCTTCTGTGGTTCCTTGTCCTACACCTATTGTGCTGAGCACATCTGCTGGAGAGATTAACCTGCAGGTCTACAATGACCAATTGCTTGATGATCTCTCTAATGCAATAGATACTTATACACGAGTGGAAGTTGAGAACGATAACCTAAGGGCTGAGAATATCCGGCTTGTCAAGGAAATTGAGGCAAATAAAGCAGCTGAACTAAAATCAGCTGAAACTGTTCAGAAGATGACTACTGAATTGGAGTTTCTGAAAGTCAGTACTACTGATCAGGGAAAGTTGATTAAGGAGCAGTTGACTCTCAATGAACAACAAGCTGGAGAACTCAAAGTCCTTCAGGCTAAGTTTGATGAACTCTTCCGAATGCATGAGAATCTGAAAGCTACTGAGGACAGTTTGCGTAAGAAAAAAGAGGTTTTCACGAAATCGTCTAAGACCATTCAAGATCTGAACAACTATTTTCGTACGCCAACTAATAAGTAGGGAATTGGGTATGAGAACCCTTCTGGATCCTCAAAAGCCCCGTCTAGTTCACATCAGAAAAGTGTAACCAAACGAGTTTCTGATCAAGATACACAAAAAGCCAAATTTGTATCAGATAAGGGAAAAGGATCAGCTGACCAGGCAAGGCGAGTGCCGGATCAGAAAGGGAACATAAATGGACCCCAACTGATCAGACATCAGCCGAGGAATCAACAGATTAATCTTGTTCTTTTGAAGAGACCTCAGACAAATCAGCAGAGTAGGCCTCAGTCTGGATCATCTCTTGAGGGACAGTCCCAGCTGAAGTCAACTTAATCCAAGCTGCCTAACAAGCAAGCTAAGGGTAAACTGCTAAGACTATCTATGCTAAAAATATATGAATCTTTTAACGGTAGTAGTCGTACATACCCTTACAATCAGAAACCTATGGTTGCTGCACCTGAGCCCCACTGGATTAAAAGAAGACAAATTTCAATGAAAAATCCCAAGTCTTCTGATTCATCCAAGGCTCACACTAATAATCATATTGGCCAGATTGCACATGAAGAGACGTATGATTATGTAGATGTTTATGGGAGACAAATCAAGCCCTCTGTTTTCAACAAAGGTGCCAGATTTGTTTGGATCCCGAAAGGTACTTCTAACCCCCCAGGACCCGATTCTACTGGGGTACCTAAAATCTGATTCGTTCACAGGTTCGAATGGGACTGGCCAATAAAGGAGGTGTACAAGCAACTATCTGGTACATAGATAGTGGATGCTCAAGGCACATGACTGGAAGTCAACATCTCCTCAGCAATTACATTGAAAAACCAGGCCCACGAGTTCTCTTTGGTGACGATAACTTTTGATTTTACCTGAGGAGTTGGAACCTTAGTGAACGATGATGTACAGGTTATAGGTGTTTCATACGTTGACGACTTAAGGCACAACCTGTTATCTGTATCACAGTTCTGCGACAACGGATTTAGTGTTGAGTTCTCGTCAGATCAATGCACAATCAGAAATTGAGTGACTCAATAGATCTTGCTAACCGGCTCCAGAAAAGGAACGATTTATACAGCAGGTTGGGACAGCTGTCCAAGAAATGCATGCTTGATTGTTAAGAGTTCAAAGAGCTCCAGTTGGCTCTGGCACAAGAGAATGAGCCATCTGAACTGCAAGACTCTAACAAGATAGCAAGGATGTCCTTGGTTGAAGGTCTCCCGAATGAAGTATTCTTTAAGGATCAGACATGTGCCGCATGTCAGAAGGGAAAACAAGTAAAAGCTTCATTCGAAGGGATACCTTCGCCTCCATCCAGCAGAGTACTGCAATTGCTCCATATGGATCTATTTGGACCAGTTACGCCTCTTAGTTTTAGTGGAAGCAAATACACTCTGGTGGTCGTGGATGATTACTTCAAATTCACTTGGGTTGTATTCTTGTATAAGAAGAGTGAAACTATAACAAAGCTACCTGAACTTCTCAAAAAGATTCAGAATGAGAAGGGTCTCAGCATAGTGAAAATCAGATCAGATAAAGATATAGAATTCTTGAACCAGTTTATATCTGATTTTTGCTCTGAGTTTGGTATATAGCATGAGACATCAACTGCAAGAACACAACAACAAAATGGTGTAGCAGAAAGGAGAAACAGAACACTTAAAGAAGCTGCACGCACCATGTTAGCTGAGCATGCAACACAGAGCCGTTTCTGGGCAGAAGCAATCAACACTGCTTGTCACACGCAAAAAATATGTTCTCTGACTAAGATTCACTTCAAAACACCCTATGAACAGTGGAAGGGAAGAAAACCTCGTGTTTCCTACTTTCATGTGTTCGGGTGCAAGTGTTTCATACACAACAATGGGAAGAGTCAGTTGAGAACCTTCGATGCCAAGTCAGATGAGGGTATATTCCTAGGATATTCCTCAACCAGCAAAGCATTTAGGGTTTTCAACAAACGAACCCTAGTTGTTGAAGAAACACCTCATGTGGTCTTTGATGAGTCAACATCTGATCAGGAGAAATCTGCCGCAGAACAATATGTATCTAAGAGACAAGATGGATCAGTTGAGGCTCAAAGAAAAGGATCCAAAATACGCCACAGTATACGTTCCTAACTTTGACCTTGACGATTCACCAGGTCAGTCAGACCCCAAGGTACGTACAACTGTCAGTGAATAAGCTGGTACAGCTGAGACAGTAACAACTGAACCATCTGGTTCAGGGGGAACACCTGATGTTCTGGTGGACAAACTTCAGCACATGATGAGTCCAACATCAACTGAGATATGTCCATGCCAAGTGGATCCTACTCAAGTACCTCTCCCAGTCTTTAGTGATGAATCTTTATCAGAAGAGGACGATGTTCTCCAAACTAATGATAATCAGGAAAGAAGGACCTGGATAACCAGTCATCCAACTGACCTGATCATCGGAGACCCATCTGATAGAGTCAAGACTAGACATCAGATTGGTGAAAGTGCAATGTATTGTTGTTATCTGTCTTTGAAGGAACCACTCACAGTTGAAGAAGCTCAACAAGATGCAAGCTGGATTCTAGTCATGCAAGAAGAACTATTGCAGTTTGAAAGAAATCAAGTTTGGGAACTTGTAGACAGACCAACTCATCAAGATGTGATTGGTACTAAGTGGGTTTTCAAGAACAAGAAGGATGAGCACAATGTGATAACCAGAAATAAGGCAAGACTTGTTGCTAAGGGATATTCACAATCAGAAGGAACTGATTATGATGAAACCTTTGCACTAGTCGTTCGCCTGGAAGACATTCGGTTGTTTCTGGCTTATGCCGCTCATAGGGGATTCATTGTGTATCAGATAGATGTAAAGAGTGCATTCTAAAATGGGGTACTAGCGGAGGAAGTTCATGTTGAACAACCTCCTGGCTTTGAAATGAGCAACCAAGTGTACCGTTTAAGAAAAGCTCTTTATGGACTGAAACAGGCTCCCAGAGCATGGTATGATACAGTATCTCAGTTCTTGACAGAAAATGGTTTCACCAAGGGATTGATTGATAGGACCTTGTTCAGAATTGAAGACGGTGAAGATATTCTGATGGTTCAGATCTACGTGGACGATATAATTTTTGGGTCTCCCAATCAGAAGCTATGCGAGAAATTCAGTAAACTGATGCAAGAAAAATTTGAGATGTCCATGATTGGTCAGATGAGCTACTTTCTAGGTCTTCAAGTCAAACAAGCTCATACCGGGATCTTCATCTGCCAGGCGAAGTACACAAGGAATTTGTTGGCTAAGTATGTGTTGGAGAATTAATTGTCTGGATCTATTCGGGATGAATATTTAAATACAAATTTAATTCTAACAATTATTACTAGCATGAATTAATCCTATATTAATTCAAATAATAATTCAACAACAAATCATGCATATAAACAGTTCACATAAATCCTACGCATGCGGAATTGCTACGGGTTTACGTGAACTAACCTCTCGGAGTGACAACCATTGAGAAGATGGATCCCGTTCACATGAACACACCAAAAGACCTTCTCAAGTATTCCCTTATCCTTGTTCAACAATCCGGTGGTAGGAACTCGCGAACAATTTAACAAAAGGAAAAATAAAATTATGTTGCACCACCTTTGTAGATTTCTAATTTTTCCAACACATGGAATTGCCTTGGGGATGAAAAATTCATCCCCTATTTATAGATGAGGTGGTGGTCGAATTTTTGGGCAAAAATAATATGGAAATTTTTTTTTTCTTAATTTCCAAGAAATCTTGAATATATCTCATATATTCTTTTCTCCATAATTAAAATACTCCACAAAAATCCCACCTCCTCTTGTTATGGTATTTTCGAAAAAAATAAGGAGTAAGGAAAACAAGATTTGGATCTTCTTGAATTTATGAGATATTCTTGTATTCCAAAAATACATATCTTCCATAATACATTTTCAAGAAAATTAAGAAAATCTTTCCTTCCTTTATTTATTCAATATTTTCGAAAAACACAAATAAATAACCAAGTGGGAGATCTCTTGAATTTAATGAGATAATCTTGTATTCCAAGAATACTTATCTTCATTCCATAACAAAATTCAAAGAAAATCTTTCTCCCTCTTTTATTTATTATTTTCGAAAAATATAGAAAAATTAGGCAACAATAATTTATTTTATATTTAAACATCTTTTTCAGTTATTGAACTTTATGTTTGGGCTACTTGAGGGGCCTTTAGGAGAATTAGGATTGGACCTTCCAATGGATCTTGAATTTCCAATATTGAGCCACAATATTATTCAAGCCCATAAATATTAATTAATCTCACTACATAAGTAATATTGCACTATCCATCTTAACTCATATTACTGTTAATATGACTCCCGGTTATTATTTCCAATGTTTAAGATTATCTTTGCCCATTAATCAATTCAAGCCACTGAAATAGCTTTCCATTAATTAATATCTTTTGTCCTTGGTCAAGGAACGGTTCAACATTATTATCCATACAGAAAACTAATTCAACTTGCAAGATTTGGTATGATAAATCTTATGAACCTCCCAAGGGGGAAAATCGAACAAGCGTACTTGCACACGATTCTTCGTATTAAATCTTAGCAATTGCATGTGACCAATAATATTGCCCAAGATAAAAAGTATTGAATCTCATTGATTCTCTACCCGTCATAAGTTAAAGCAATAGTTACCAACCACAAGTGATCCTATTTAAGGAACGAAGATTAAGAAATAACGAACCACTGAGGTCTAATTCTTCCTTGTTCAGTTCTAAAGAATTTGTCCTCCTGTAGGTCCTATTCAGTGCATCAGTCATGCACTAGTGTAATCTCTTGGTCAAGACAAGCCAATCTGAGCCTTACACTTCAACCTTTCACGATGGATTGTTCATTTCCATCTAGGTCGTGAATGGTATACTTTTAGTTACAAGGGACTGTTAATTTAATCTTCTGGTATCACTAAATTAACTACAATGTAACACTTACTATTTATTGAACAGTTATGCAGTAAATATATGTAACATTCGATGATATTTAAAGCATCAGTGATAAACAATTTATTTCAGTAAATAAGTCAGAAATTCAGTTTTGATTATACAAAGTAAAAGCATACTTTCCAGTATAATCCCAACAATCTCCCACTTATACTCAAAGTCTGCTTTTAAGTATACTACAGCATGTCTCGTGTAGTTCCTAATACATGACATCTAATGTCACCTACACGAACCTAATAATTTCTCCCACTTATACTTAAAGCAGATTGGCAACGGTCTTAACACCCATTCCTTCCACATGTCTCTCGAATGTATTCAGAGGCAGACCCGTTGTGAATGGCTCGGCTAGGTTGTGTTCTGACGCTATCTTTGAAACATCTATATCTCCTCTCTTAACGATATCTCGTATAAGATGGTATTTCCTTTCAATGTGTTTGCTGGCCTTGTGGGCTCTTAGTTCCCTTGAATTTGCAACTGCTCCGGCACTGTCTCAATAAACAGTGATTCTGCTGGGCAAATTCGGAACTACATTCAAGTCCACTAGGAAGTTCTTGAGCCAAACCACTTCTTTCGCTGCCTCGCAAGCAACTACATATTCGGCTTCCATGGTAGAATCTGCGACGCATTTCCCTTGACGCTTCTCCATGTCACGGCTCCTCCCCCCATGCAAAACACACTACCGGAGGTAGATTTTCTGGAGTCTATGTCTGATTGGAAATTCGAGTCCGTGTAGCCAATGGGGATTAGACTATCTGACTGATAAATTAACATTCTATCCCGAGTTCTTTTCAGATACTTCAGAATGTTTTTAACTGTCGTCCAATGTTCTTTCCCCGGGTTACTTTGATATCTTGCCACCATGCCAATGGCAAAGCAGATATCCGGTCTCGTACACAGCATTGCATACATAAGGCTTCCGACAGCCGAAGCATATGGAATGACTTTCATGTCATCTATCTCCTTTTGTGTCTTAGGACACATTTTCTTGGATAGATGGATTCCATGTCTGAAAGGTACGAAGCCTTTCTTGGAATCCTGCATGCTGAATCGCTTCAAGACAGTGTCTATATATGAAGCTTGCGATAAGCCTATCATCCTTTTCTTACGATCTCGAGTGATCTTGATCCCAAGGATGTGTGCGGCTTCCCCTAAGTCCTTCACATCAAATTGTTTTGAAAGCCATGCCCTTACGTCTGATAACACCTTTACATCATTCCCGATGATCAGAATGTCGTCTACGTATAGTACTAAGAATACTAATGCAGTTCCGACATGCTTTTTGTACACACAACTTTCGAACTCGTTTTGATCAAACCCATAAGACTTTATAACATGATCAAAACATTGGTTCCAAGCTCTGGATGCCTATTTGAGTCCGTAAATGGACTTCATGAGCTTACAAACTAGATGTTCTTGGCCTTTTTCAATGAAGCCTTGGGGTTGTTGCATATAGATCTCTTCATCAAGACTTCCGTTAAGGAAAGCTGTCTTGACATCCATTTGCCAGATTTCAAAGTCGAGATGCGCAGCAATCGATAAGAGAATTCGGATGGACTTGAGCATGGCTACGGGCAAAAAAGTTTCCTCATAATCGATCCCTTCTTTCTGAGTATAACCTTTCGCCACGAGTCTTGCCTTGAAGGTTTCCACCTTCCCGTCCGGTCCTCTTTTTCTCTTATACACCCACTTGCAACTAATGGGTTTGACCCCATTAAGTGGTTCGACTAGCTCCCACACTCTGTTATGATACATAGAACCCATTTAGGCTTTCATTGCTGTTTGCCAAGAAACTGCATCCTTGTCTTGGATTGCCTCGTCATATGTCCATGAGTCTGATTCGTCTTGACCGGGAATCAAGTCCGAGGACTCTCCTATTCCCATGAATCTCTCGGGCTGTTTCACAACCCTCCCACTACGACGAGGTTCCGGTTGTGTAAGTGTGTCGTTTGGTATGTCATCTTGTACAGTTGGCATTGAGGTTAGCCCCCTTAGCTCATTTAAGGTAATCTCACTTTTGGGTCTTCTTTCGTTCATATAGTCTTCTTCCAAAAATCTAAAGTGGGTGCTTATTACCACCTTTTGATCTTCGGGACCATAGAACATACACCGTTTTGTTCCCTCGGGGTATCCCACAAACAACCTTAATTCTGATCGAGGATCCAATTTACCGGCTTCCTTGTCCAACACGTAGGCCGGACACCCCCAAATCCTCATGTGTCTCAAACTGGGATTGCGCCCCGTCCACAATTCTTTGGGAGTTTTGGGAACCGATTTGGATAGCACAAAGTTCAGAATGTAGGTTGCTGTCTCCAAGGCATGACCCCAGAACGACTTGGGAAGATCCGCATAACTCATCATAGATCTAACCATTTCCAAAAGAGTTGCAACCCCGTTTTGTTGAGGGGTTCCGGGTGCAGTTAGCTGGGATGCAATCCCTTCATCAGACAAGTAGTTCAAAAACTCATCGCTGAGGTATTCGCCTCCACGATTGGATCGTAGAGACTTGATACGTTTTTCCCTATGATTCTCTGCTTGAGCCTTAAATTCTTTGAATTTCTCAAAGGTCTCAGATTTATGCTTCATAAGGAAAATATAATCGTACCTTGAGTAGTCATCAATAAAAGTGACGAAATACTCATAACCTCCTCTTGCTTTGGTTGACATTGGACCACATACATCTGTGTGAACGATTTCTAACACTTCTTTGGCTCTATTCCCCTTGGCTCCAAATGCCCTCTTGGTCATTTTACCCTGCAAACATGATTCACAGGTTGGAATTGGTTCAACTTGGAGAAACTCCAGTGAACCGTCTTTCACCAACCTTTGGATCCTCTTTGGATTAATATGTCCCATTCTTAGATGCCATAGAAGTGTCTCGTTCACGTCTGATGAACGTTTTCTTTTCTCGGAAACAGTTGATGTGTTATAGGATGCATTTCGTGAGTGGTGTGCACAGTTAATTGTATAGAGATTATTCGACAACGTTCCATGACAGATAAATTTATCAAAAAGAGAAATGGTAACAACTTTATTAAAAGTAACCGAATATCCACCAAGATAAAGTTTAGAAACTGAAATTAAATTCTTTCTAAAATTTGGAACGTAAAGAACATCTCTTAAAATTAAAACTCTGTCTTCAAAAGACAGGTGCACTTCTCCCACTGCTTCAGCTGCCACTCTCGTAGCATTGCCCAGTGTGATGAGGATCTCATTGTCACTAAGTTGCCGGGTCCGCTTGAACCCCTGTAAAGTGAAACAAACATGATTAGTGGCTCCCGTATCCACTACCCATAAATGGGAGGCATACGCCGCTAAGCAAGTTTCAACAACTAGTGCGTGAGAATTACCTTTCTTTCCATTCCTTTTGGGTTTGGAACAGGCTGACCTCCAATGTCCTTTCTCACCGCAGTTAAAATATTTTCCTTTTGGTCCTTTCTTGACACCCAAACAGCTAACTGTCTTTTTCTCACTTTTCTTAGTAATGAGATTGCTTTGGTTCTGACCACTTTCCTTTTCTTGAGACTTGCCTTCCACTGGCTTAGATCTCGAGAAAAGACTTTTGGTCACCAATGCTTCGTCTTTCTTTCCTAAATGCTTCTCTATTTTCTCCAAGGCTTCTTGTAGGATGTCCATAGTAAACATGTGATCACTCATCACAAAACTACAGTAAAACCCATCGAAGCACCTTGGAAGAGTTAGCAAAAGAAATTCGATTTGGGCCTCATCACAATACTTAGTACCGAGATAAGCCAATTTTTCAAAATGGTGTTTAATTCTGAGAACATGCTCCCTCACGGGTGTTCCCTCAGCCATCTTTAGCCTGGCCAAGTCGTCATTTTTAAACTGATTGATCATGCAGTCTTTTGTTAAAAACATTTCTTCAAGACTTTGCATAATTTTTGCAGCAGACTCAACACCTTCATGAATGTGTCTCAAATCATCAGACAGTGAAGTCAAGATTACACGTTTCATGGGTTCATTGGCCTGCTCCCAAATATTATACAAGTGTCTTTCCGCACTAGGTGATTCATCAGTAGGCTTACGTGGCTTGGGTACATCAAGAACCCAATGATGTTCTTGTGCAGGTAGGACAAAACTCATATTTCGTTTCCAAACATTATAGTTGTCACCAGTTAATTGGTGTTCTTTGAGTGTATATAACAGTGGATTAAAAGATTGAGACATGATGAACTGAAATAAACAATAATATGCATAAGCACAAATATATCACAAGGTTCGATCACATGCATCATATTAAAATCTCAAAAAAAATATGAACATGCATCAGCCAACATCTCAAAACAGTTTAAATAAGCCATGTGGGGTGGGTCATTATTTAAACACATTCAAGCAGGTTATAAACAAGAACAGTTATTAAACCTTTAATATCCAGATTAATAGTTGGCTCCCACTTGACCAATATAAAATTGACAGGGACTTCGGGGAAGTATATGCATATCAATTTTATACCTAAGTAATAACCATGATTAAATACATAATTATTATTTCGCTTTGAACGAGCCTCGTGGAGATGGTCATCGTCGCCACTAGTAATAATCCACAATCATCCATTTGGAATTCATTCATGTGAAAACTAACTTTTGACCGTTCCGTGGGGGGAATTTCTCCAAAAGAATTCACAAATAAATAAATCATGAAGGTCAAAATTAATTCAATTTTATTATCCGGAATAAAATTGTCAATTAATTATTTAAACATACTTAGTAATTTTTGAAGGTGAGATTTTTCATTGGGCAACTCTCATGCAAACACATTTAAACAAATTAAATAAAGCATAAGAAAACACAATAATAAATACAGCAAAGCGGAAAAATAAACATATTGGGCACAAATTATCCAATTGTCATGGTTTAATTTTTCTTGACTTGATTTTGAAGAAACGTCGTCTTGAATTTCTCCCACTCGATCGTCTCGAAAAGAACTCCATCTCGAAACGCCACGCCAAGTAGCTCGCAGCCGGGATGTACACCCGCATTCGGCAGGCCCCTTGGCCGAGAGCAACCGCATTCGTGCGCCTTGGCACAGCGCGCATTGCCCATCGGTGCTCGGCGACCTCGGCAGGCCTCGCCCGCGTCGGCCTCGGCGAGTAACGCAGCGTACCCGCGTGCATCTGTGCATCTTGGCCTTCGCCCGACCCGCCTCGCCCGCGATGGCTTCGGGCCAGCAGCGTCCGCGCCCGCCCATCTGTAGCGCCAAAGTCGCGCTCGCCGTTCGCCTTCGTCCGCCAGACGCGCCGCAGGCGCCAGCGTCTTGCTATCGCGCCCGCCCGTCTTGCCTAACCTAACCCTCTGCTTCGGCCCTCGGTCTCGCCCCCAGGCGTGCGTGCGAAGTGCGTTCGCACAGAGCGCATGCCTCCCTTGGCACGTTTTGCGCGACGAACGCCGCCTACGCCCGGTTCTGGATCTCATCCTTTAATTCTTCGTCTCCGCCTCCGTTTCCGATCCGGTTACAATTTATTTACAAAAAAATAAATATACCTAGATCTAGACTAGTCTATTACATTAATCAAATCAAACAAATCTTAATCTACTCGTGGATTTTCTCACGAGGCAAAACGAATTCGAACGAATCGAATTAAAAACCACAATTTTTATGCATGCATAAATAAACACATTAAATTCCATGACAATTGGATACCTGCAAAAAAGATCTAGCAATTCTACTATCCAATTTCAAATTTAATGAAAATGAATTAAATTACAATTTAAAAAATTCAGAGCCCGAAACCGAGGCTCTGATACCAGTTGTTGGGGAATAAGTTACACGGATCTATTCGGGATAAATATTTAAATACAAATTTAATTCTGATAATTATTACTAGCATGAATTAATCCTGTATTAATTCAAATAATAATTCAACAACAAATCATGCATATAATCAATTCACGTAAATCCTACGCATGCGGAATTTCTACGAGTTTACGTGAACGTACCTCTTGGAATGGCAATGGTCTCGTTGATTAAACACACCAAAAGAACCTTCCCAAGTATTCCCTTAATCCTTGCTCGACAATCCGGTGGTAGGATGCTTGCGAACAATTAACAAAAGAAAAATAAACTTTGTTGCACCACCTTTGTGGATTTACTAATTTTTCCAGTACATGGAATTGTACTTGGGAATGAAACACTCATCCCCTATTTATAGAGGATTGGTGGTCGAATTTTTTTTAGGGGAAAAAACAATGTGGGAAAATCTTTTCTTGATCTCCAAGAAATCTTGAATATATCTCCTATATTCTTTTTCCCATAATTATAATATTCCTCAAAATCTCACCTCCTCTTTGTTATGGAATATTTTCGAAAAAAATAGGGCAAGAATCCAAGATTTGGATCTTCTTGAAGTTATGAGATATTCTTGTATTTCAAGAAATACATATCTTTCATAATATCTTTTAAGAAAATCTTTCTTTCCCCTTTTTTCTCAAAAATTTCGAAATATACTATATGGATGACTAAGTGGGAGATTTCTTGAATTTAATGAGATAATCTTGTATTCCAAGAATACATATCTTCATTGCATAACAAAATTCAAAGAAAATCTTTCTCCCCTTTTAATCCATAAATTTAGAAAAAAATGGAAAAATAAGGCAACAATATTTATTTTATTTTAAACACATTTTTCAGTTATTGGACTTTATGTTGGGCTACTTAGGGGGCCTTTAGGAGAATTAAGATTGGACCTTCCAATGGATCTTGAATTATCAATATTGAGCCACAATATTATTCAAGCCCATAAATATTAATTAATCCCACTACATAATTAATATTGCACTATCCATCTTAACCCATATTACAGTCAATATGGCTCCCGGTTATTATTTCCCGTGTTTAAGATTATCTAGCCCATTAATTAATTCAAGCCACTGAAATAGCTTTCCATTAATTAATATCTTTTGTCCTTGGTTAAGGAACGGTTCAACATTATTATCCATACCGGAAACTAGTTCCACTTGCAAGATTTGGTATGATAAAGCTTATGAACCTCCCAAGGGGGCAAATCGAACAAGCGTACTTGCACACGATTCTCCGTATTAAATCTTAGCAATCACATGTGACCAATAATATTGCCCAAGATAAAAAGTATTAAATCTCGTTGATTCTCTACCCATGATAAGTCAAAGCAATAGTTACCAACCACACATGATCCTATTTAAGGAACGAAGATTAAGAAATAACGAACCACTGAGGTCTAATTCTTCCTTATTCAGTTCTGAAGAATTTGTCCTCCTGTAGGTCCTATTCAGTGCATCAGTCATGCAACTAGTGTAATCTCTTGGTCAAGACAAGTCAATCTGAGCCTTACACTTCAACCTTTCACGATGGATTGTTCATTTCCATCTAGGTCGTGAATGGTGTACTTTTAGTTACAAGGGACTGTTAATTTAATCTTCTATGATCTGGTATCACTAAATTAACTACAATGTAACACGTACTATTTATTGAACAGTTATGCAGTAAATATATGTAACATTCGATGATATTTAAAGCATCAGTGATAAAAAAATTATTTCAGTAAATAAGTCCGAAATTCAGTTTTGATTATACAAAGTAAAAGCATACTTTCCAGTATAATCCCAACAGCAGCAACCTTTGTTTTCGTGTCCTTCCCTTTGCCTTCTCCTCTTGTATTGGGCACATAGGGAAGTGGATCATCGTCATCTTATCCAGAAAATGGTTCATCCTTCAGTAGAATGGCTTTGAATTTTAATTGTTTTATTAGTAGGGGCTCAAATGCAATTTTAAAATTTGCATGGGAGGGCCTAGCCAAATCTAATTTGCTAGATGGTCTTCTCTTCATCATTATCCAAATTCGGCAGCATTTAATCTATAATTTGGGACATCCGTATCCATCATCAAGTTCAAAAACCAAATCAGTTGTACAACAACATCATTCATAGCACTAATTGATCGAAACTAATCCAATTATTTCGAAAAAAATAGGGTTTTCAAAACAAAATAGAAAAATAGTTCGTGTAAAGCGGCGGAGTATAGAACGAGCAAGTCAAGCGACGGCGGCAAGCGCGAGCAGGTGCACAGCAACCGCATCTTCTCCAAAGAGGCGAATCAGCGCTGCATGTGTGTCCATCGCCAAATCGTCATCGTGAAGAGGTCCTAAACCGCTGCCATCGAGTGCATGTGACTATGGCGTGTCGCCCTAGGCGCGCCGGCACGTGGTAGCCTCCACTCATTATAGCCACGCGTCAATCAGCCGCTCCAAGCGATGATTCGTGAAGCAGATGGATGACCGCCGCCGTAAAAAACCCTAAATGCTACCGTCGCTACGAATCAGGGCCTGGATAGCGCCACCGTTCGTGGTGGGCAATGATTTAGATCGCGACAGGGATGTATCAAGTACGGAGTACGCCACCGCCATTCCGAGTAGATCAGAGCAACGCGAGAGGTCGTGAGGTGCGGTGGTGAACCACCGCGTCTTGCTCAAGTCGCGGCCCAACGCCGCCTTAGGAGCAGTGAGCCATAATGAGAGCACGGGTTTTGAAAATCCTAATTTCAAAACCAGAGAAGACAAAAACGATGGAGTCATATTGGGAAGAAGGGAGCAAGTAAGTGTAATTAAGCGGCCAAACAACAAATATGCCCCAACAAATAAACATACCATTAAGAATATTCAATAGGTGTGATCAAACTCAGTTTGGCCGTACTGATTTGTTTAAAAAAATAATTCATAAATAATCAATTAATTCAATCAAGCAATTAATCAAGAGTCTGGAGCTCTGATACCACGGTTGAAATTTACAAGCACGTAATACAGATAAAACATGTGCAGCGGAAAAATAAATTCACCAACAACGAATTATAATTGCATAATTGAAATAACGGAATACGTAAACGGAATTCTTACATTACTTCGTAAGCAATCTCATTTACTATGGTATCCACGTAATCCCCGTTAACATATCCGCACAGATTTGCCAGCGTTGAATCCCCGTGTGAACTTGCTAGAAAAATTCTGTACTAGAGATTTTATGGAGAAAATATTTCTTGTGTGTTTAATGAATCCCAAGGACTCATATATATAGAAGAGACCCAACTTAAATCTTAAGCTATTTCTGTTAAGAAATAAAAGCCCTAATCCAACAAATCAAATCCCATAGATTTGATTTCTATATATATTTTTCTACAATAATATTTCATATATATTATTTTGGGATTCCTATTTATTTAAATCCAATTTAATTAAATAGTAATAATAATTAATTTCAAATATAATTATTATTAGTTCTCCATAAATTAAATATTAAATCCAATTTAATGTTTAATCAAACAACTATAATCTGCAAATGGAAATTACTTGTTGTGTGACCCACCATAGGCCCTTATATACCGAGCTATTAGTCAAACTAACAGTCTTAATTGAACCCTAGTCAATAAATCAGACATTCTCAATATATAAGGTACATTGCGAGGTATTTGCAACAACCTGTAACAAACGCGGGCTATTGTGATAATATCCTTTTATCCGCGAATGCCCGATTAAATCTTGAACATGATGAAGTGTCTATTCAAATAATTTAATCATATTTTATCCATTAGGCTAATTGATCATGTTTGTCACATTTGGACACAAAGTCCAAATGTGACGTGCATTGGCCAATGAATTAGTATGCGAGGACGAGCACTTTCTCTAAATCCACATTGAGGAATGAATCCTTTTATTGGCTCAACTACCACGCACATGCACTTCGGGATGAACCCAATCTATGTCATATCTACCCATTAAGGGTGCAATCGTCGGTCATGGAGTTCACCACTCCATACATATCGTGCGTATTGATCTCAACTCAGAGGAATATCACATCGTTCCCACTAACCAAGACATCCGTAGACACTTAAGTGGAGTAACATTAAACAATTTCTCGGATGAGTATACCAATATCCTCTAAGGTATTTGTGCATCCATCATGAGATACCTAATACCTCGTAGTAAGTAAGAACTACTACACTCTCTAAGAGTATGATGTAGATCGCACCCCAATCTCAAATACATAATCAATATCTCATTCTTGATGATCCTTGATCAAGGCTATTTGAGAATCATGATTCAGTCATCTGAGGTCTCACATCCTCAATGACAACATTAGTTCATGTGAACACATATAAGAATAAATGCAAACAATTAAACATAATATTCAAACAAGTGTATTGTCATATATTAATATTAAATGAATAATAATATTAAATCAAACTGGATATTATCGAGTATTATATCCTTACAACAGATTGTCTAAGACATTAACACTAACATTATCAGCCGCAACAAAAAGGCTTTATTAGCCAAATATTCTCTTGCATTCATTTCATTTGCATTTAATGAGGAACATCATGATTGTTCTTTATTAATCCTTTTGTTCTCACATTAAATACTTGTTTGATTAGCTAAATAATTAATCCACATTAAATCAAACACTTCTTATATTTTAACTATCAACAGTTATATTTTCGTATTACGAGGATACATTTTGTACAAAGAATTCAACCCGATTTCTAGATTTTGTTCCGGGGACTAAAATTACCATATAGAGGTACTTTAATTCGTAGTTATAATCCAACATTTTGGGTCTTCCACGCCTGAAATCATTATTTTTTATCATGTTTAAATTAATTCCATCAGCAGCATCATTAGTTGCAAACCCACCTCCAAATATTTTTTTTTTTTTGTGCGAGTGTGCTGTGTTTTCAAACTTGAGTCGAAGCTCCAAGGCCCCAGTCACAAACTTCTGGTTTTTGCGCCTGAAATCATCACCCTTCATCAACCATCGGGATTCGCGCATAATGGCCACCACCAACAAAGATCCCACAAAATAAATCCAAAATACCTTTAACAAAAAAAGCCTGTTATTATACATGAAAGGTGATAATTGTACAAATTTTTATGATATTGAAGCATCAAAAATATTTTAAAAAAACAACATATATATAAGTACTACCTTCGTCTCACACTCGTTTATCGTTTACCGTAAATACAATACTTAATGTATGATTTATTTATTAGTATTTGAGTGGATAATGTAATTTTAGTAATAGACATTATAAACTTTTCTACATTATTATAAAATAAATGAGATGATAAAATAATTTTAAGTGCCTCTAAAGCAATTAAATGAAATATGATTTTTTAGATGTTGGGAAAACATAATTTTAAAAAGTAATGTTATTTTATTATCATTTAAAGAAAGAAAAAATAAGTGTTAGACGAACTCAAATGGAAAAAATGGAAAATGTTCAAACGAACATGGGATGGAGGGAGTACAACATTTTTTTTCATGTTAATTTTTGTAATATAGTTATGTTTAAAAAAAAATTAAGAAGCACACTTGCATTAGACAATCTCACAGTGAGACGAACATAAGTTGGACATTGACGCTTTAATACCTTATGAGGGGTGTGTATTATTTATATTAAGTTATACTTTGTCTCATACATGAGACCGTCTCATATGAGTTTTTATCATAAAATTAAGGGTCCGCTTGGCTGAGGGTAATAAAAGTGGGTAATAAGAATCACTTCTATTGATATTATTTGATAATTTTAATACATAAATAATAATAAAAAAAAATTGATTACTATCACTCACTCAACTCATTAATTGACCCTCAATAATAAACATTACCACCCCGGCCTAAATCCCTCAAATTTACAATGTTTTGCACCCAAGTGCGCCTGAAATCATCATCTTTGCAGCATAAAAAGTTAGTTAACTATTTCAGCAGCGGCAGCATCATCATCACTTGTGATATTGTTTTTGAGTGTATGTTTCGGGAGTGCCACTTTTTCAACTTAAAACTCGAGTCCCATTCCCACACCTCTGCTTTTTTGCCCCCCACCCACTCCCTACTTATCACTCATCGAGATTCGTGCATTCGTCGATTTTTATTCTCCATTGTCACGTGATGGAGGAAAGGGCAGAAACGGAGCTGATTTCTGTACCGGCAACACCGCGGGCGTCGACGCCGGAGATACTAACTCCGTCGGGGGTGCGGTCGCCGCGTGGGGCGGCGGCGAAGTCATGGACTCCGACGTCGTTTTTGAGCCCGATCGGGACTCCGATGAAAAGGGTGCTGATAAATATGAAGGGGTACTTGGAGGAGGTGGGACATTTGACTAAGCTAAACCCTCAGGATGCTTGGCTCCCCATTACTGAATCTCGCAATGGCAATGCCCAATACGCCGCCTTTCACAATCTCAACGCCGGCGTTGGCTTTCAGGCTTTGCTCCTCCCTGTCGCCTTCTCTTTTCTGGGATGGTACTACTTTCAATTCCTGATTCCGTCTTTCAATTTTGATTTTTGATTACTGAGTGAAATCGATCTGTATTTATGAATTTACTTTCTGGAACGGTAACGACTTGATTTTTGAGATGCTTTTTTCCCATTTGGATATATTGAATTCTGTTTTTTCTATCTTAATGCATTTGTTGCCCTAATGGAGAATCATATAGTGTAACAATAATTCGCTCTTCATTTTGAATTAAGTTTTCAGTCAATCATCATTATATGAAGGTGAAGTCTTGTATGAGTTCAGGTGCACCGTGCACTAATGGTGCATTTTAGAACCATGATTTGTTATACTAAAACATGCAACTTGTTATACTAAAACATGCAACTTGTGTATACTGAAATGTGCAACTATTTTTCCATATTAATAGTTGCACAGTTAGTGTAATGAAGTGATATCTTTTAGAATAACAAGTTGCATATTTCTAAAATGCACTATGAGACCCACTCTTATGTGTGAAACCACAAGTTTATGCTAATAATCAATGATGGTGGATCCTTATTGCCATTCTTTTTTTTTTTCTTTTTTTGGTGTTATGCCGGTTGGTTTGGTTTCTAGTTCTGCACCCTAACCCTCAGCGCAACATATTCACAATCCTGAATTCCAGATAAAAATCCTTTAATACGTCTCGTATGATTTCTGTTTTACAGGAGTTGGGGAATCATCTCCTTAGTTATAGCCTACTTTTGGCAATTATACACGCTGTGGATTCTCGTTCAACTGCATGAAGCAGTTCCGGGAAAGAGATACAACAGATATGTCGAACTTGCTCAAGCAGCATTTGGTGAGTGCTTTTACATTACAAATGGTAGAAAAGATTGTATAAATTAAGTCTCACCGGGTGGAAAATCATGAAATTACGAGAAAGTTCTTTTTTTTTTTTTTTGGAAAAGTGGCGTATCTATGAATTTTAAAAAGCATTACACATATAAACGTATTCTGTTTCATTGTGAAAGAGATGCAATCATAGTTATTAAAGGCGCGCCTGAGGCGCGCCTAAGCGCCAGGCACTCGGGGCGCCAGCCATCGCGCCTGCCATAGGCCCAGGCGGTTGGGATTTTCTGGGCGCTCGCCTGGGGGCGCCTTTCGGCGCCTTGACTCGGCAAAAGGCGCGCCTAAGGCGTGCCTTGCGTACATCTAGGGTTTGAAATAAAAAAAACATTTTTTTATTTGTCAAATAACATCAGAATAATAAAAAATACTATCTCTTAAGTCTTAATATTTAAGTGAATCACATCTAGGGTTTCAAGATTCACTTTTTATCAAGTATAATCGTGCGTATCTCTTTGAGGGATATAGATGAAAGCAATGAGTGGGTGGTTGGTCTAATGGAAGATGAAGATGAGTTGGTTCACCAAGGTGAAAATTTGACTTGGGGTATTGCTACAGAAGCCATGGTTAGGTTTACTAAGAAATTATCAAGGTCTTATGTTGTTTTTTCCAGGGATGCAAGGCGAGCGCCTAAGGCGCCAGGCGCTGCTTCTCGCCTTGTGGCGCCTTGCGCCATTAATAACTATGGATGCAATTTAATATTGCTATGCACATCCCATTGTTTTGATCTAAAGAAAGAATGTGGCATTAACTCACGGGTAGGAATGATTTGGATAGAAAAGAAGGAATAAGTGTTGAATTTAATTGTTATAGGGGAGCGATTAGGGGTGTGGCTAGCCCTGTTTCCAACAGTTTACCTATCAGCGGGGACTGCAACGGCTTTAATTCTGGTTGGAGGAGAGACAATGAAAATGTTCTTCCAAATCGTATGCGGTCCACTTTGTTCGTCAAATCCTCTGACGACTGTTGAGTGGTATCTGGTATTCACATCGCTGTGCATCGTGTTGTCCCAACTCCCGAATCTCAACTCCATCGCAGGCCTCTCCCTTGTTGGTGCCGTAACAGCAATTACATACTCCACAATGGTCTGGGTGCTCTCTGTGACACGACAACGACCACCCTCTCTTTCATACGAACCAATTTCATTTCCTACCTCAACAGCTACTCTTTTTTCTGTACTGAACGCACTTGGAATTGTAGCATTTGCTTTTAGAGGCCACAATTTGGTCTTGGAAATACAGGTACATTTGTTTCATTCTATAATAGAGTTAGTCTTGCGTAAAAACAGTTTTACCGTACAACTTGTTTGCAACTATCACTTGTATTAAAATAACTAATACTTAATATGAAACAACTAATACCTTTTAATGAAACAACTAATACTATTTAAAAAATGGTTTGCATTAAGATTTTGGCTCTATATAGATATATAAAAGGAGTTGTGTAGCTCTAATATACTCTTTTTACTTTCAGGCAACAATGCCGTCGAGCTTCAAGAAACCAGCTCACGTGCCCATGTGGAGGGGAGCAAAGGTTGCCTATATATTTATTGCTATGTGCTTGTTCCCGGTTTCCATTGGAGGTTATTGGGCTTATGGAAGCCTTGTAAGAATTTGTCGTCTATCATCCTCCTTTTGAGTTTCTCTATATTATTTTAGCATTTTCTTTAAAATTTCTTCTTATTATTATTATTATTTGGTAGATGCCTTCTGGAGGAATGCTGAATGCGTTATTCGGATTTCACAGTCATGATATTCCAAGAGGACTTCTGGCCATGACATTTCTTCTAGTTGTTTTCAACTGCTTGAGCAGCTTCCAGATATACTCGATGCCCGCGTTTGACAGTTTTGAAGCAGGGTATACGAGCAGGACTAACCGGCCATGCTCAATATGGGTGCGCTCCGGTTTCAGAGTATTCTATGGGTTTGTCTCTCTATTGATAGGGGTGGCACTTCCCTTCTTATCCAGCCTTGCCGGTTTATTAGGAGGGCTTACTCTCCCCGTCACCTTCGCGTACCCGTGTTTCATGTGGGTCCTCATTAAAAAGCCCATCAAGTACAGCTTTAATTGGTATTTTAATTGGACCCTTGGATGGTTGGGTGTTGCTTTTAGCTTGGCCTTCTCTATTGGAGGTATTTGGAGCATTGTCAACAGTGGACTCAAGCTCAAGTTCTTCAAGCCAAACTGACAATTTCCGTCTTCTCTTCATCTTCATAGTTTGTTGTGTGATTTTGATATTTAATTCCAGTGGAAATTAGCTTTTGGTGTTTTAGAAAGACTCGCATCAAACTTGCATTTTGAAAATTTACCTTATTTAAGAAACCTAGGTGCATCTGTAACCTACCAGACACGGATTTGAACCTTTATTGCGTTTTGTCTGCAATTGAAATAGGCTAAGTCTTGTGTGCATCTAGGTACATCGTGTACTCATAGTAGATTTAAGAAACATGCAACTTATTTACACTGAACCGTGTAATTATTAATATGAAAAAAGTTTGCACGATTCAGTGTAAATAATTTGCATATTTTCGTATAATAAATTGCGTGTTTTTTAAATGTATTATGAGTGCACGGTGCACATGAGACGCACTCATTAAAATATAGACATTTTAAATGAAAAATGAATCCGGTTCTACCAATTCCACTTTCTCATTTTAGAACTGATTTAGACAAAGGCAAATGATAAATAAAAGTGCTTAGCACTAGATTTAAACCTTTTTTCACACATGCAAAAACTGTGTACACTTTACAGAGAGGTGATTGTTTATTTCAAATATTGATTAATGTCATGTCATTTGATTTGGGACGTCACATATGAACGCATATATTAAAATTAAGAAATAAGTACTCTTGGGTCCAAAAATCTAACCTCACTAACTCATAGGTACAAAGACAAAAAAATATATCTCTTAGGCCTAAAATTCTATAGAGAATACCCACAATACCCCCACACTACTAAATCATTCTCTGTCAATAATCAATAGTTACACGCATACCTCCTTCTTCTCTAATTTCTTCCCACACTCTCTTCCTCTCTCTCTCTCACCAAAATATTTCTCTCTCTACAAAATCCTTCATCGCCGCCGCCGTCTGTCCAACCAAGACACCGCCATTTCCAGATTCTAGCATGTTGTCGCCACCGCACCACACATGCTCCGCCACTTGCAGACGACGGCGACGCGGCAGAGACGAAGGCGACACAGAGATGAAGAGGACGGGAAGATGAAGGCGACGCAGAGACGTCGCCGCCGAAAACAAAGCAAAATCGCGTGACGGTGACCGGAGGTTGGTTCAATGTTTTCTAGATCTTTTTTTGTGTCATTTTTGTTCGATTTTTGTGTCATTTTCCTAGATCTGTGCGATTTTGTTTGGAGTCTTTTGATTTGTGTGATTTTGTTGCGAAGGCTGAAGACGTGGATCTGTACAGAACTTTGTGATTTTGTTTGAATTTCTGGATTTTGTTATTTTTTTAAATTCAAATTGGTGTTTTTTTGTTCAGAGGTGTTCAGATTTTTTTGAAAATTTTGGATATGGGTTTTTGTGATTTTTTCTGAATCTTGGTTGAAGATTTGGAAATCTGTACAGATTTTTGCAATTTTTGTGTGATTTTTTTGAAAACCGCGAAGGTATATACTGTGGTTTTTCTGAATTTTGTTTATCAGTTTATGAGGTTTTGTTCTTGAATGTTTGTTGGGGTTTTTGCTGTATTTGAAAAAAAAAATTTGTTAAGATATGGGTTTAATCTGTGTAAATTCTGGTTTGTGTGGGTTTTTGCTGTATTTTTTTGTTTTTGTTTGATTTTTAGATTTTTTGGTGACGATCTGTGTAAATTAGGATTAATCTGTTTGATGTGTAATCTATGTTTTTGTGATGATCATGGTTTTGAATTCAATGTCTTATTTTTGTTCAGATTTCGTGGCTTCTTCAAGATGGAAGATGGAGGAAGAAGACAATGGAATGAGAACTGTTTTGCTGATTTTTTTAGAGGATATTGGTTATGCGTATATTCATAATTTTATGAACAGATTCATGTATCTTATTCATGTATTCGTGCATATGTGCATGTAGAAAATTATTATTTTTATTTATTTAAATATGTATATGTAGGTCCCGAACGGGTTTAAAGAGGGTAGAAGTCTAGAGGGGAGGGTGAATAGACTTCTAAAATTTTTCGTGGATCAGGTGTGATTTTCAGGTATGTCTAATCAGAGTGCGGAGTGAATCAGTACGGACTGATATCCGACTTACTAATTGCTCGAAGGCAGATCAGTTCGGCGTCCATCAGTTTAACTGATGGTGCGGAAGATTAGTTAACCCATTTGAAAACCAGTTCTACTCAACCAAGATTCTGATCAATCTGTTTTAGATCAGATGACTAAAGTGTCAAACTGATCAGTTCAGTAGCTTGATGCTAGTCTGAACCAGATTCAGAATATGCATGCAGATAAACAGGTAGTGTGCAGATAAGTGTAAAGCAATGTAAAGGCACACAAATTTATAGTGGTTCAGACAACTTGTCCAACGTCCACTCTTCCCTATCAGAAGGGGTACCAACTTAACCAACTGGACTTAGTTTAATGTGTTAGTCCAACACAGTACAACGAACAGATGTTTCACGAGTTCTCACTCAACCAATCCCAGAAATCAGATCTAGAAACCCTAGACTGAAATCTTGATATAACAAACTTAACCTAACATGTGTTTGGGTATAAGATTTGTAACGTTCCAACTGTAATACTATCCTATCGTCTAAGTAGCCTAAAGCTAGAGGATGAGTATTCTATGATAAGAACAATGGGACGAACACTTAGAAAATGAGCTTCGATTTAGTGTTCTTCGTGCAGAAACTTGCTTGTGCTTGAGCTTGATGATTATTTTCGTAACCTTACTATGAAGGTTTTATCCCATATATATGGGCATGAAATCGAACTAGCCGTTGGAGAGCAATTCGAATTTCGGTCTATTTTTAGGTGCTAGCAGGCTTGATTAGACGTCCTCAGAAAGGCCATGCCGTCTTCGTGCAATTTTGTCCTTTCTAGCCGTTTGGCCTGATATGCCATATCCTGCATAGTCAGATCCGTACATAAGTGTCGAATTCTTAGTGGCTAACAAGTACACTGAATCGGCGCCTTGCAAAACCAGCAGTATATCATTCTTTTGGTCTGATGACAATTGTATGTCTTTGATAAGTAGATATGCTTATCATTTTTCTAACTTAGCTATACCTGATCAGTATGCAACTGATCAGTAATCTTGAGTCTACTGATAAGGTTGACTTAGCTTCAACCTATCGACTCTTCTGATGTCCTTTCTACAGGTCTTCTGTTCTTCACTTCTGATCTTCGCTTCTGATCTGAACCTATACATATTGAGTTCTCCCTCAATATGTGACCTAGTCTAATACATAGGCTGTCTAACATGTTTAGCTGGTCTCCTATCATTATCAGTCAACTAACAGGTTCGACTGATCCTATTACAATTGTTTTGGAACTTCCATCAAAACTACAAATTTCCCAACAATTTCTCCCTTTTTGATGGAACCAAAACATTAATCAGAAAGGATGATGAACATTAGTTAAACAAATAAGTAAGAGAGACAGTAAATCAGAAGACAACGAGAGTTTGTCTTAAGATCAGAAAAATAAAATATTTCATTAAGGATGATGTAGCAGTACAAGTACATAATGAGAATATCCTATTCTGATCTAACAGCAGTCTTCTGAAAAACTTCAAAATCTCTCTTCCATAGGAACAACACATAAGTCGAAGAGCATTGCCTTGATTTCTGCAGCTTTGCCTTCATCAATAATGTCATCTTGGGCTAGGCATTTGTTGAGAGTTGCATGAAAGGCAATCTTGTCCAGTTTCCCATCTGGAGTCTTCTTGTAGTCCATGACTTCAATTTATGGTGCAATTGGTGTGCAGCTCAGCTTCTTTGCTTCTCTTATCACGTTGCCATAGAATACAGGATGTTTGTTGCTCAACCAGTCTCTGAATATCTCATTCTTGTCTTCACTGGTTGGAATAACTCGGTTGATGTATGTTGATATGTACCATTCACCTTTGATCTGTTTCCACTGTTTGACCATATTCTTATCCGGTCGTACAATCAGATCCACATCAGCATCTAAAATAGGCTCTATGAAATGCGAACCTTCACCCGCTCCAGCAACAAGTCCTTTCTTCTTCTTCTGCTTGTAAGCTTTGTCTAGTCGTGCTTCCTCTTCTAGTCGTAGCCATTTTTCTGGATCAGCCTTCTTCTGTTCCTCAGCTTTCTTCTTCTTTACAACTGGTTTCTTGCCCTTCCTGGCACGGTCATCAGATTCTGTAGAGGAAGAGATGACTTCAGCTCGTTCCAATTCTGCAGCTCTCTTAGCATCTTTCTCCATTCGCTTCTTGTCAAGAGTTATTTGAATACCAGCTACAAAGTTCTCTACCTGATTCAGCCTACCCTGAACCTGAGTATCCTTCTCCTCTTCCCCCTTTTTGGTTCCCTCAAAAAGAGCTTTCAGCTCAGAACTGAGGTTGCCAATCTGCGTTTTAAGGTTCTGTTGTATATTCTGGAGGGCAGGAGACTCAATACTGGGATCAGATTGAGCATGTTCAACAACCGCCAGCATAGATGTTTGAGCTTTGTCCACGATAGAGCTGACCTTGTCGAACAATCCATCCAATTTGTCAGCAGAAGAGCTTACCCTCTTGGTTGCAGCATTCATTTCATTTTGCATCTTGCTCATCTTGGCCATCTTTCATTCATCATCAAGGTGAACTGGTGATTTATGCTTTCTTCAATCTTGGCCATTTGCTGGGTCATTTCCAGCATTTTGTCAGCAGTAGTATCCCTTATATCATCACTCATACACATACAGTGCTTGGATACATATTCCCTTTTGGTTCTGATGGCGGTCTCAATTTGCCTTGGAACGAAAAAACTAACATCATCCCTGAACATATGTGCCATGTTCGCACGGAATGTGTTCTTGATGTACTTCATCAGGTTCTCTTCAAAAGATGGAGAAGTTTGGAGAATTTGCATAACCTGACCTGCTGATGTCGAGGGGCCTTCGACCTCCATTTCCTCAGCTTGACTCCCTCCAGCAGTCAGATCTATGAAGTGCTCGGCTGATTGTGCTTCGGCTGAATGGGAGTTTGCTGCATCTCCCGCATCAGCTTCATTGGCAGCTCCTTCAGACTCTTCTGGTTCTTCCACAATCCACATCTCTTTCACAGTCTGTTCTGTATCAGCCATTTGTTCAAAAAGCTCTTCGACCTGAATTGGTCCACCAGAGCTGATTTCCTCATCAACTATTTTCATTTGCTGCATGGTCCGGCTATATCTGACCATCTTGTGTGTGAGCTCTCGGTGCATTGGGGTATCTGGCATCCCCATATGTCTCGTGACCAGACCAGCCACAACATCATCAGATATGAGATCGGGAGCAGTCTCAACCCCAGCCAGCTTCCTCATCTGCAGCTCATACCACCTTTCTGTTCAAAGACTGTACCAAAATCTTCAAACTTCTTTAATCTGATGTCCCTCCATGTGAGCACATCAAGAACTGCAGTTTTGGCTTCTTGTTTGATCGACAACTCAGGAAATCTGTCCTCCAGCATTTTCTCTAGCCTCCTTCTGATGATCTTTTCTGTAAAGGAAAGAATCTCTGGTTCTGGTTCAGGAGAGGATGATGGAGAGAATGGTACAACAGTTAGTGGATCAGGATCAACAAATGGAGTACTGGAAGAAATAGCAGGTTGAGTAGACTCAGTTGAAGCAGGAACAGTCATTTGTTGTGCTTCAGCTTGAGCAGGAGCATGCGGAGTAGCCTTTTAAGCTTGACCAATTCCCCTCGGGGGCAGTCTGCTGATTGGAATATCATCATCCGAATCAGTTGGTACATCCACCAGTTTCAGCTCTTTCCTCTTCCCTTTACCAGCAACCGGAGCATAGGTGCTGACTTCGTCTTCTTCGCAGCTGGTTGAGCGGGTTCCTTCATTATGATCCCTTTCTCAGGCTTTCGTGCAACAACCTTCCTCTTCTGGCCAGTTGTTCCCTTCTTGCGCACTTCTGTTGTTGGTTTAACAACAATCTCCACATCATCATTAGCAAGACCAGGAATTGGCTTGTCATTGATCAGCATTTTCTTGTGAGCAAGAACATACGAGATCATTTCATCCTCACTCCATTCTCGGTCCTTCATCATATCGATCAGAATCAAGGACACATTGTGCAGCATAGTGATTTTTGCACTGAGGACAATTTTGCCTCCTTCTTCCACAAACTTTGCTGATTCGTCCAACAACCTCCTCTTCAGAAACTCAAGCCAGTTGATCTTTGCCTTATCAATGATGGTAGACATGATTCGAGTCTTTTCTTGCGTGACTGTAGGTTATACCAGCAATGACCTTCTGTACAATATCAAATAGAAGGCGGTATTTTCATTTCAACATAGGTTTCTTGAAACCCTTAGTGTGATGAGAATCGGTCGGATGGAGAAGGTGCTTAATGATAGCGCTGTCTTCTTCGACACGGTATGAGTTGAGCATAATCCCATCAGCCGGTGTCGGTAGTTGGAAAGTTCTGTAGAGATCATCATCAGTAATCTCCAGATGCTCGCCTTGCACTTTTCGCATCTTAAACATAGGGCCTACACTTTCCGCATCTTAGATAGTTAGTGTAGATAGCTACCAAACTGAGCCACTCTCCTGAGTACTCACTAAGTTGGTTATATTTGCAAAGCTATTCAGGACTTTTCGTACTCAAGATCAGTTGAGCTAATTTGAAGTTACTGAAAGTTGTTCAGGGTTATTGTCTCAGTAAACTTTGACTCAGGGCGATTTGTGCTTTCGGTCTTTGAAAACTCGGGATAACTTCGACTCACTGATCTAAAAGGTTTAAAAGTTTGAAAAATACCTTACACGTGTATTCCCCCCCCCAATACACGTGTGTGACTCGTACTTTGGACCAACACATTCAGTTGTCTAACATGTTCAACTGATTTCTATTTGAATCCATTATCCGGCTAACAGTTTCGGCTGATCATATTACAAGTATTTTGGAAGTTTCATCAAAACTATAAATTTTCTCAAGAATAGCATATTGCTTCTTCATATATATATATATATGAAATAAATGTTACTAGGTTCTGTTTATTTGTCCTTTTGAGCAAATATTAATTAAATATTTACATTTAGTTGAGTGTTTAATCAACTGAAATTTTACATTCTAAATTTATACCTTTTAATGTAAGTGTCCTAAATTTAATTGTTCTCTGAAATTTTGTAGGAGCAATGTCGCAGAATAATTGAAGATATCGAATTTGCAAAATGGTTGAGATAAAGAATGAGTCCATATATTTACATTCAGTTGAGTGTTTAATCAACTGAAATTTTACATTCTAATCTATGCCTTTTAATGAAAGTGTCCTAAGTTTAATTGTTCTCTAAAATTTTGTAGGAACAATATCGGAGAATAATTGAAGTGTCGAATTCACAAAATGATTGGGATAAAGAATGAGTCTATTACATTGAGGTACAAAATAACACATTACATTTCTTTCTAGTACAAGAGAAATCTCATTTTACTAATAGGTACAAAAACCATTTTAGAATGATCCTTGTGTCCTTATTTTCATTAGCCATCCACTTTTGAACACTATTCACGATTGACGGCTCATTTATTGTATTTTCTTGGAATACATGTTCAATACCCAAAATACCTCCAAATCAAAGTCAAATTTAAGTTCCATTTCAAATCTTTACTAAACAAAAAGTACATCTTTCTTCATCTGAAAATTTACACATCTTAATTCAAAAAATTTACAGATCTAAAGCTAAAGAATCATTAAAAACAAGAAAAGTCAAATATGCTTCCTTAGTTGCTCCATATAAAGTTAAAAAAAACATGACTAAAGCATCCAACAACAATCCAAATAACCTATGAAATTAGTGTTATCAAAGTAGTTAAAACATGATTAGAACATTGTAAAATAATTGCTAAATATTCACATCTATTAGGGCTAGACTAAGTCACCCTAGAACCATGCTATATACAACTGGTAGCATTCCATTTTAGTCCCCGATTAAATTTGCACGAGTGCAAAAATCTAAATAATTTTTGACCAAATTTTGCACTAGTGCGAAAATAATACTCTATCATCCAAAAATATTTTGAACAGAGCCAAACCAATCTAGAAAATAAAATCTAAAATTTTCAAAATAAGAACTAAAATCTAAAAAGAAAAACTCATTACCAAATCAAAATCAGATGAACTAATATTTATGAATGCTTCACTGCATCTCCGAGTCGTAACTATAAGTGTTGTATAGAGGTACAAATCGAATTTGGAACAGGGGAAGATCTAAGTCGGTACACATGTCGATGCAACACTCCTACACCATCTCGACGCGTGGGTTAGGGTCGGGTTGGGTTATTGTTCTACCAGTAAATGACGTAGTAGCCATGGAAGAGCGGGTAGCGGCGGTGACAATGCTTGCTGAAATGACCGCTCGACATCCGACTGCTCAACATCTTTGTTTTCCCCATCACCACCGAGCACCTCCATTTTTAGTATGATAGACCATGGGTTTTAGTATGATAGACCATAGCTTTACAAAGAGAGAGAAAGAGGTTTTAGTATGATAAGACCATGGGTGAAATAAATATTCGACTTGGAAAATATGATAAACAGAGAATAGGACACAAAGAGGGAAAGACATGGGATAGTGTGTAGATATGAGTGACAGAGTGTGGGTGGGTAGGTATTGTTACAAATATACTGAAAAATATATTTTTAGTGCTACTTTGTATACAAATTGATCCGTGCACTTTTGTTTATGAGAATAAATCTTCTATCACAGTTTGCTTTAAATATTATGAATATTATTTATTTATTGCATAAATGATCAAAATATTTTACATTCTAGTGTGTGGTAGATCACAAAAAATCACATTGTCAGTTCCTTGTAATAAGTATACTAATTCACAACTTAGATGAAATTGAACATTACATTGGTAGAAATTGAGGTGTAAGGCTCAAATTGATTTGTCTTGACTGAGAGATTACACTAGTGCATTTGATGCGCTGAATGGGACCTACAACGAGATAATTCTTCTAGACTGACTTGGAAAGAAAAATTAAATTTCAGTGGTTATTGATTTCTTAATTTATGTCACTTAATTGAGATTGTATGTAATTAATTAATATTGCTTTGATTTATTATGGGTAAGGAATCAATAGGATTCAATAATCTGTATTTTTTACAATATTATTAATTATATGGCAGATTGCCAAATTAATAAAGAAAATAGTGTCTTGGAGTGACAAGTTGATTATGTACCCTTGGTGGGCTCAGAACGTTTATCATATCAAATTTGGCCCGTGGATCAATTTTTGGTATGATAATAATGTTGAGCTATCATTTCCCAAGGGATATTAATTAATTAAAGTATTTAGTAACTTAAATTAATTAATAGAAATTTAATCTTAAACACGATAAATAATAATCGGGAGCCATATTTCGTAATATGGGTTAAGATGGATAGTGCAATATTAATTTTATAGCGGATTGAATTAATATTAATGTGCTAGAATAATATTGTGGCTCAATATTGATTTTTAGGCCCATTGGGAGGTCCAATCTTAATTATCTTAAAGGCCGCTTGAGTAAATCAATAAAAGCCCATTAACTAAGGTGGTTAAAAGATAATGATTAATTTCGTTGCTAGATAAATTATATGGAAAGATGATATATGGAAAAAATACATATGATGAATATCTCTTGATGGGATAAAGGAATACTCAAGAAGGCAATTGAGTTGAAGCAATTCATCTTCTCAACGGTGTCTCTCGGGTGAAAAGGTAAATACATTTGTCCCTTAGTTCCGCATGTTTAGGACTATGTATGTTTTATCGTTTATTCAATACATGAATTTTTTATTTTAATTACTTTAAATCATAGAATTAGATTTATGAAAATTTGTTTTTAAATCAAGCTGCGAATAGGTCCATGGCAACGTATTATATATCCCTAATATGTATTTGTATATATGTATTTGTGTTTTGTTTAAAATGAAAGGATACTATGACATTTCAAGAGCTACTTTGTATCTAGGAGTACTAACGATTTTTTATTGTACCCCAATTGCAATATGCCCTCCACTGTTTGTACTAGAGAGTAACTAATTCATTGATGAGAGATGAGGATCAAGAGCAAGAGGTAAGTACTTTTTGTAAAGAAGTAAATGCTATGCTAGGTAGTATATATAAAGGTAGGAAGAGAAGGGGTAGTAGGGGCAAAAGACGTAGGTTGTGAGTCTACCAAAAACTTGGATGATGATAGTGAGATAGTGAAAAGAAGGGTGGTAATGGAACCAAATCTCGGAAAAGAATAAAAAGGGAGTGAAATGCTCCTATCGTAATCATATCTAAGTGTTGGATACATTATGATAAGTTCTTTTGTGATGTGGATAAGATTCAAAAGGCAAAATGCAAACATTGTGAGTAACCACTACGGCTAATCCTTATAAATGGGGAACTGATCCTATACAAAGACACTCCCGCAGTTGGAAAAAAAACTTTATAATATGTTGATGAGGCAATCTGGTGATAGCACAAAGGAACCTCAACAAGTGTCATGAAAATTCAATCAAAAGAAGATAATGAAAGTTATTCGTTATATGATACTAGTTGATGAACTTCCTTTGAGAACGGTGGATAAATTGGGTTTCAATTATTTAATGTCGGTTGTTTGTCCAATGTTTAAGATGCCATCACAAAAGATATCTATGAGTTTTACTATGATGAAAAGAAAAGATTGAAGCCTTTAATTAAGAAGAACAATGCTAGAATTTCTATCACGACTGACACATGGACATAATTAAGAGAATAAATTATGTGTCTTATTGCACATTTTATCGATGATGGCTGAGAATTACAAAAGACAATTTTGAACTTTTGTCTGGTCTCTGGACATAAAAGTGAAGAGGAGGGGATCGGGATTAAAAATGTTTGTTGGATTGGGGAATAGATAAAACCTTCACTGTTACTGTTGACAATGCTTCATCACATTGGATATTTTAAAAATAAATTTGACAACTGGGGCAAAAATCTTTTGGGTGGAAAGTATGTGCATATAAGGTGTATTGCACGCATTGTGAATTTATAGTACATTGAAGAATAAGGAGGAACACATGTCAACAAGTCGCATTAGAAGAGCCATAAAGTACATTTGGAATTCTCCTGCCAGGTATAAGAAGTTTATTAAGTGTGTTAAGCTTGAAAAATTAGTTATCAATAAACTGTTGAGTATAGATGTGCCTATTAGGTGGACTTCAACCTATATGATGTTGGAGTCGACTTTGTGCCTTAGAAGAGCCTTTGAAGCACATGAGTATGCAAATTTGAGTTATAACCTATGTAACGCCCCGAATCCAGAATGAAGCCTTTATCGCTTTAACACTCTAGATTCGAGTACCGAATTAATTTTTTTTTTTTTTTTAAGTAATTGCATCAAGTAAAAGATATAAGTTTTCACAGTTAATAATGATTTATAAATCACGAGTAGTGTGGGCCGCTTTATTAAAACTAGATTGTTTCATAATATTGATAATAAGTCGATTAGAAGATAACATACATTTTAATCATCGAGCAACTTTTAAAAGAGTTTGTTGCTCGGCATAAGAATAAATTCACCAATAATAAGAGCGAAACATTTATGTTAGAGTTCTATATAAGTGTGTAGATATATATGCATCAATATTATTAATGTTTGGGAAACTCCGTGTCAATCCTGCTGCTGCTCTGGCCCATCTAAGTCGAAACCTGAAATGATATTAAAAAGGGGGGGGGGGGCGTGAGCTACTTCTCACGTATGGGCATTCTGTAAGCTGCTATACAGATTGACAGTACACCGAAATATAATTATCTTGGTATTTTATTAAAGATTTATTCATACGCTTTGGCGTAGATCATTTTTTGAGGGTTGCTCGAAGTCATCGTATAAACTCATTCGTAGCTTGGTGTCTTATGGTAATCTTATTAGTAGCTTAATTTCAAAACATCGATGATATTCATAAGATATCATCCATCATGATCATTTGATCATAAACATTTCATTTAGATCATTTGGATTCATTTTGGGACATTGGTTGCTCCGACCACATGCAATCCCCTTGTCGCTTCCAGCCTACATCGCATGATAATTATCATGTGGGACACTGGTAACAGCTACCACGTGCAATCCCCTCTTACAACTTCTCACCTCCTTCGTGAAATCGCATATTGTGTATCTCATAAGATACATATCATATCATTCATAAGATTTCCTGTCTTATTGATTGTTTTCTAGAGTTCTTAGTTATAGATTGGTATTTGTTTACTTCAGTTCGGAATACACCAATAGTCCATATAACATTCAAGGCAATACAGTAATGACACCCACCTTGTTAACCTTTAAGAAAAGTTACAAACTTGAAACCGGTTTGAGAGTTTGAGCGTGGCGGTGATCGTCCGAGCTTTGATTCGAACAGCAATTCCCCTAGCACAATATTTTCATGTTCTCGTCATTAATTACTCTTGATTTAAGTAAATTATTCGTAAGTTTATCGATGACGTTAAACCCCGTTCTTTAGATTTCCTTACTCGTGAGTTTTTGTCGAACTTTTACTTTAAACGGCTATTGAATTTTATTAATGAATGTCCTAAAATTATTTCTCGAAAAAGATCTTAAAGGACTCTAAGTTTTGTGGCACAAAAGGAGAATGAAACACATAAGGTTTGTGGAGATAAAATTATCCAATTAATTATAATACTATCCAATAAGTCTTTAAAAAGTCTCAGTATTTAGTTTTGACATTTTTCGAAAAGTTAGTGTTCCAAAACTGTGTGATTTTCTTTCATTTTTGCGAATTGTTTCCCGTGATTCGCTAATCCGATCGAGGTGAAACTTTAGGACTTTTAAAGGTTGTAATCTAAAGTTTAATGACAAGAAAAACTGTTTGGAAATAACGAACGGAAGTTGGTTAAAAGTGTCATGAAAGTCAGGTGTTTGAAACACATTCCTTGTTCAAAGAAAACGCCCAGTTTTTGTCTTACTTTTAGAACGTACATAACTTTTTACACAATAGACTAAATGACTCAAAATTTTATATTTAGTAACTACAGTATGTAGAGAATATAATCCTTTTTGTCTCAGTTCAAAAGGAGTTTTTATCAGAAAGTTATAGAAGAGTGAAGTTATCTTACCCACACTAAAATTACAGAATTTTCCAGCACGTCACACTTTTCGAAATAAATCATAACTCCAATTCTACCCCAATGAAAAATTACGAGATTTTACACGAATACAGTAGACTCGATGAATTTTAACTTGCCGCTAGTTTCATCTCAAAATAATTTCTAGAACCCGAGATATGAATTTTTAAAGTTATTATACTGCAATTTCGAGTAGCAGTTTTTCTGGAAATTTCAGTTTTCGAGCGACCATGTTTAAACGTAAAAATGAGCAGCGTAACGACACCAAAATTGAGTACCGAGACTACGATCACATATTATACATATAAGGGAGCACAAAGGTGTTTTAAAACACAAAATTCCAGTACCACAAGGTACTCGACGGCGTAGCCGAAAATTAATAGGAAACAGTTTTTACGTTTCAACTTGACATATTTAAGCGTAAATTTCGGCATCATAACGGTACAATTTTTTAAAACAAAAAACACGAGCATGAAGTATGCACCTCAAACAACACATACGAGTTCAAATTTAGCAATTTTCAACACGTTCGAACACCGAAATTCTACACCGAAGATCACACAAGCACCAAGTTCAAGTTTTGTTCGGAGGTTACCTTTGTTGTTTTCTTCCTCTGTTTTCTGCAGCAGGTTAGAATAGCTCGGGGTCCTAATAGCTTGGAGAAGATGAACCTTGGCTTGATTTAAAGGAAAATAGTTGGAATTAAGCAAAATGGAGAAAAATGAGAGGAATCAAGGGACGTGTTTTCTTAAATTTCATGGAGTTCAATCATTACCTCAAAAGATGCTCATGGATGGTAGAAGAGTTCTTGAAATGTATTGGTTGATTCTTTGGACTGAAGGGGAGCGACCGATTTTTTTTGGGGGAGGAACTCTCTTACTTTTTTTTTTTAATGAAACTCTCTTACGTTCGTTTTGAGTTGATTTGGGTGAATAAAAATAGCAGAGCTTGGGCATTTTACTTAAGTTGGTAGTAGGCGTAGTGATGAAGGTGAGATGATATTTATAGATGAAGAATGATTAAGGCTTTGTTTGGTGAGTTTATTACCTCAAGTGTTCTCAGCCACAAGTTGTTCATGTGATTGGAGTAATTATCATTTTTTCTTTTATTTATATATATATATATATATATATATATATATATATATATATCCAATTGTTTTGTCATCAACTAATATTTACTACATCTCATATCTGTATTTTAAAGTTAGGATTTCGTCAAATTAAATATTATGGTTTCGTTAGAATTAATAATTTAAAACTTTTAGCAATTAAATCGTAAAATTTCGAGACGAAAATTATTTAATTAAAAATTGATTCTTAAAGTTTAACTATAATTCTAATTTAGTTAGACGAAGTAGATTTTCCGTCGTCATATTTATTATTCATTAGATTTCCGATTTTTATATCGAAAATCTTAATTTATTAAATATTCTTTTCTCAGAATATTTATATAATTTATGGTAAAGCTCAATTTAGATATTTCATTCTTAAATGCAAGGATTGCTCTTGCTCAAAATAC
This sequence comes from Stenogyne calaminthoides, assembly GCA_037126765.1. NCBI lineage: Eukaryota > Viridiplantae > Streptophyta > Magnoliopsida > Lamiales > Lamiaceae > Stenogyne > Stenogyne calaminthoides. The sequence goes on from JBBCBC010000029.1 coordinate 10,329,908, forward strand.
TCATTCAATCCCTGAAAAATTAAAACCTTTGCAAACATATACGCTCTAAAATCATTAGGAAAAACCTTAAATCAAATATTTCTTTTATTAAACTCATTTATTTTATTATTCTTATTAAAATTGGGACGGGGTGTTACAACCTAGCTCTCAAAGACGCCATATGATGGAGTTCTGATGGCCTATGATTGGGCGATAGTTGAGCTCCTAGTGAAGTTCTTAGCTCACGTTTATAAGATTACACTAAGCATATATGAATCTTTGATGGTCACATCCAACAAAATATTTCAAGAAATTAGTGTAGTAGAACCGCTTCTTAAGGAGTGGTTGGGTGATGAAGATTTCGAGCTGAGTATGATGTCAAAGAGGATGAAGGAGATATTTGATAAATACTTGGGATCAATTGATAAGATGAACATGAATTTGTATTTTGCTGTGATTCTTGATCTACACCACAAGCTGGAGTTCGTTGAATTCTCTTTTGATAGATTGTATGATGACGTTTCAAAGTATCCTTTAATGAAAAATAAAGTGAAGAATGACATGCAAGAAGTGTTTAATACGCACAACAAAATGTACGATGCTTTAGAATGTCCGGTTGTAGCCATATCAAGTTCATCATCCTCGGGCACCTCTGAGTATTCATCAGATATATTGTTGATGGATCAATTTAGGAAGTACAAAACTGGAATAGGAAATGAAGATGTAAAAATGGAGTTGGAGAAGTATCATAAGTGAGAATATGAGATTGAAAATGAAGTGGGTATGTTTGAGCAGTGGAATCTCGATTCTCACCGATTTCCAGTTCTCTCCAAGATAGCTCAGGATGTTAGGATGTACTTGTTGTTCTCGTCTCCATTGTTACTTCGGAGTCCACTTTTAGTACTGGTGGAAGGATTCTTGACGCATTTAGGAGCTAAAATTGTCCAAGCCCTCATTTGTGCTTAAAATTGGATCCGTCCGGAATCTACTTTTATAGTTTGGAGGACTTGGGCGAGCTTGAAACTCTTTAAAGTATATATTATATTCTCCTTTAATTATTTATTATTATTTCATACAATTAGTTATATAATATGACTTGATGATGACTCATTCTATTTTTAACCTTATAGAGTTTACTGATATGGAGATTTATCATACCTTACTTGATGTTTGGTTGAGCTACACTACAACCACAAAGATATATATTATTTTCTCTCTTTAATTACTTATATATTGTTCTTATAATTTCATTCTTGATTTTTAAATCCTTTTTAACACTTCTATCAATATTTACACTTTTTTGTTGTAGAATGGTTGGCTTTTTCTTTTGAAGGTGACAAGTGATTAACGTGCAGATTCGAGAAATTAGAGTAAATTGAATGGGGAAGAACCCATGTCATTTTAAAATTTTGTGATGATAAGTTGTTTTATGTTTTGTAGGAGTTGACAATGATTAAATATTAAGTTGAGTTAGGGACCATCAATTTAACAACCAGTGTTGTCGGAACCAGACCGTACTAGCCGATTCAATCGGGAACCGGCCTCGGAACCGGTCCAACTACACCCCAAAAATTATTTTTACGGTCGGATCGGTCAAAACCGGTTAGAACTGATTTAACTTTTTTTAAAAAAAAAATAATTCTGCAAACTGCAAAGGTTTCAGTAAATTGTTCTGCAAACTGCAAAAAAATAATTCTGCAAACTGCAAAGGTTTGGGTAAGTTATTCTGCAAATTGCATAAAAATATTCTACAAACTGCAAAAAAGTATTTGGGCTATCTTTATACTTAATTTTAGTTTTGGGCTCCTTGTTGGCCTATTTATTTCTTTCTTTTTAAAAAATAGAAAGGTACCATTTTACCGGTTGGACCGCCTGTCCATCCGATCCAACCGGTTGAACCGTTAATCGGTGCTCAATCCGGTTTGATCACCGGTTCAATTATGAAAACACTGTTAATAACAATATTATGCTTTTATTTAAATTTGGGGGGGGGGGGGGGTTGTTGGTTTAGAGTTGATGAAAGATATTATGGGAGGACTATTTCACAAGGGTGACAAGATAGGTTGCTAATAACGGCCTCTTCTTGGTATTATGTATGATTATAAATTGTAAATAGCGTTTAATGTGTTATGATTGAACATTTTCTTTAAAATGCATTTAGAAAATAAGTGAGTATGAATATCTACCTTTTACAAGACATCATTTAAAAGAAAACAAAAATTTGCTTAAACTTGGGTGTATGATACACTTCTGACTTCATCTAGTTTTGTCCATTTTTTACTGTGCTCACTAAAAATGAAATTGTATTACAGAAAATGTTAGGTAATGAGGTTAATTAATTTATTATTAGTCCATGTTGTAATTGAAAAAAATATGTTTATGCATGAGAAATCGTCATTTGTTATAAACTTATAACATATCCAAATAGGAACTATACAACAATATTAGGAGTTAGGACCACAAGAATTGATCTAATATTCATATAAAATGTCATAATAATTAACAATATTGATGGGTGCATGAGTGTAACTTGAAGTGTTGAAAAGAAAGGAAAAAAATTATGGTACCCAATTTTCAGATCCAAGCTACCTGACCACTTGAAGTACTCAATTTTTTCGGACCGGATTCGGGTACGCGAACCCAACCTACCGATCAGAAGCCCACCCCTAAGTGCTCTGAGTCACAATGACTTAAAGCAACCAAAATGATAGTTATTTATACGAGTATAATTCAAAAGTCTTGGTTACTAACATAGTTATACTTTAATATCCCATTTTCTCTCTAAAAAATGGGATTAATGTAGTGCAGCCCATTTTTTCTCTTTTTAATATTTTTGTTTTTAATATAAATAATATGAATGAATGGCGGTCCGAGTTATAATTTTTCACCATTTTAAAGATTAACATAATTTAGTTGCAATTATTTATGAAGCATAATATCGTGAGATAATTTCACGATAAGACGAACATAATTTGTCATTAAAAATGAAGAGTGTTGATTTGTAATAGGTTATCTAATTCATATGATAGTTGATGCGAATTTTTATCATTATTTAAAAGGAAAAAAAAGGCGCTATGGGCATTAGAGGAATCTCGGAGTCCGACGTCGGCCATTGTGGCCCCACACGGTCACACCCACGCTTTATGTTCCCGAAAGGGACAAAACTTTAACGTAATCTCAACCTCATTTCCCTCCACCACTTTCTCACTTATCGTATGTCAGAAAAATATTACTATTATAATTGACCTTAAAACTCATCTCATCTCCTAAAACTTGCTTGCATTTAAATCTCTTACCTTTTTCAAGATTTTACACTACACGAACTCCTTTAAACATATTTTAATTTAGGTGTCGGTGATTCTTGAAATCCACTGAAAAAGGAGAAACAAAATCCAGTCTTGATTGCATAAGAAAAAGAAGAAAGAAAGATGGTAGAAACAGGAAATCACAACCACCACCACCACCCGACGCCGCCTGGCCCGCCGCCGGGAGTAGCGGCGCCGCTGGGTTCAGCTAGAGGCCCTGTTTACCCTCCGGCGGAACAGCTCCTTCAGCTCCATTACTGCATCCACTCAAACCCTTCTTGGGGTTAGCTTCTTTACATACTTATTAGATTTAATATAAGCTCAATTGCAGTAGTACTAGTTCTTGATGTGTGATATAATAATCTTTCTTGGTATTTGTTGTGAGATAGAAGAATGAAGTAATTGATGCTAGGTGATTGAATTTTTTTGTGATTACGAATTTCTCCAATTCATTCAGCTAATTTAAAGATTTTATCTTCTGCAAGTAGGGCAGTACTTAGAAACAGAAATGTAACTGCAATTGGCGCAATTTTGTGTCTTGATGATCTTTATATGAAGCCCTAGTGTCCATTTGGCTAAGCTTATAGTAAACATTTTATAAGTTGTTTCAAGAGATTATAAGATGTAGGGGGTGTTTGCAAAAAAAATATACCAACTTTATTCACTTCCTTTACTTTTAAAATCAATTTGGAGTGCTTGATATCTCTTTTATTAGATTATTATAAGTTGCTAAAAGCTATAATTGAAAAGCTGAATAAGGGGGGCTTTTTATAGATTATGAGCTTTATTTTAAATACAATCAACTTTTTTTTTTGTTAACACTATCAACTTTTCTTTAGATTATTTTGCAAACACTAGCAACTTTTGCTATTAAGCAATTTTTCCATAATCATTAATTTAATCACTTCTTCAAAAAGTACAATTTTTTGCAAACTCCCCCGTAAATTTTATATAGCTGGTAAGTTGTTAAAATGTTTGGCTAATACAACTGATAAGCTCTTTTATTGTTCAAGATAAATAGTTTTTTAATTTTATTTAAAATAATTTTTTAATTTTTTTTTTAATGTTGAGGTTGGGGGTGGGGTGGCAGGATTGTTGGGCTGGGGGTGGCTGGGGTTAGAAAAATAAGTTGGGTTGTACCAACTTTTTGGAGCTTATTTTTACAGAGCTTATAAGCTGTTTTCAGGAGCTTATAAGTTTAGCCGAACATGCTCTTAATTGGTGTTGCAGATGAAAAATTAGACATATATGTATGTAATTTTGTATTTGTTAATCCAGTTGATTGATTTAATGGGAGGGTGGTGTATGTGAGTGCAGTACAAACAGTGGTGCTGGCTTTTCAACATTATATCGTGATGCTTGGGACAACTGTTATGGTTGCGACTGTACTCGTGCCTCGGATGGGTGGTGTCTCTGTATGTAAATTCACATTTGCATTTGCTAAAAATGAGAATTGTAATTCAATAATAATTCTTATTGATAATTAAAAAATTGCTATGAACAGGGTGATACAGTTCGAGTCATCCAGTCGTTGCTGTTTATGTCGGGAGTGAATACTCTTTTGCAGACATGGTTTGGCACACGGCTTCCGACTGTGATGGGCCCCTCATTTGCTTATATAATATCTGTCTTGTCAATCATCGACGATCTATCCGATAGCAATTTCGCAAATGAGCACGATGTATGTCAAGTTGATTAATGTTATAATTTTAGTCATATAAGAACTGATATTTTCGAAAATATAATTGGCCAAGTATGAAATTTGCGTCATCATTAAAAGAGATTATTCATGCTTTATTTTTCAGTATATACTTATTTGAAATAGATAATTATGATGGATCCACTGTTCTTAATCTCGTTGAAATGGATGCTTGTAGAGATTCTCTCACACCATGAGAGCCATTCAAGGATCACTAATAGTGTCTTCATTCGTGAACATTTTACTAGGCTACAGCAATGCTTGGGGAAAACTTACAAGGTAGTAAAGTAGTATTCTCTCCATCCCACAAAGATATGCTTGCTTTCTATTTCATCCGTCCCTCAAACATAGGCTTGTTACTATATTTAAGATATCATTAAATTTTCATTTCCATCTTTTCCCCCTAATTAATGTATCTCATTAATAGTAATTGTCTTAGGAAACAGTAGATAAAAGGGCAAAAAGGAAAAACAAAACAAAAATTTAATGTTCTAACAAAAATAACTTCCATTTCATAATCTGTTTGGAAAAACCTGTAAGCCTTTCTTTGTGGGATGGAGGGAGTAGTATTTAATTTCAACATTTTTATTCTCCACATTCTTAAATTTTTGTTTTTACAGGTTTTTCAGTCCATTGGTGTTAATACCAACTGTTTGTGTAGTGGGTCTTGGTTTATTTTCTAGGGGCTTCCCCGAGGTATTTTATTGTATTTTTTTTCCTTAATACTTCATTAATAAGAGATATTATGGATGTTTATAGTTTAGTTGTGTTCCTTCTGCAGCTTGCTAACTGTGTGCAAATTGGCTTACCCATGTTGATTCTGCTGGTTATCTCGCAACAAGTAAGAAACAATTCTTTTTTTGGTTTTTTGGCTACAATTATATATGGTGTTCTTTCATCTAAACGGTGCAGTGTATGCCAGTACTTTCAGCACATCCATCCAGTTGCCCGACCCATGCTTGAGAGATATGCTTTGCTTGTTTGCGTTGGAACTGTTTGGGCTTTTGCTGCAATTCTTACAGTTGCGGGTGCATATAACAATGTCAAGCATCAGACCAAAATAAGCTGCCGTACAGATTACTCTAATTTCATGTCATCTGCTCCATGGTATATTCTGCAATTTAGGACTGAACGGGCTTTTTCCTATTGTCTGTTCGACTGACGTTTCTCATTACAGGATCAAGGTTCCATATCCTTTTCAGTGGGGAACCCCTATATTCAGAGCAAATCATGTATTTGGGATGATGGGCGCTGCACTTGTTTCTACTGCTGAGGTTTCCATTCTGCATCCATTTTTTTTTTTGGCATATTGCATCTAAAGGTCCCTAAACTACCAATTTTTGTTTCGAGATGTCCCTGAACTATTGTTTGTTTTAAAAGGTCCTTTAAGTTTTGAATTTTTTTTAGAGTTTCCTCGAGAAGGAAATTGGCTGAATTTCTCGATTCACCTTAATGGCCCCATTTAATAATCTACGTGTTGGCTTTATCTAATTTTTTAATTATACACAAAAGTATTTTTCGCAAGCCATTACACAAAACAAATCTGATTATTAATAAAATTTAATGTACATATCATTTAATTGGGCCATTAAGAAGAATTGAAAAATTCCGTCAACCTTCATCTCGAGGGAGCTCGTGGAATAAAATTTCAATATTAACAAAAAAAATAGTTTAGAGACCTATCGAAATAAAAGTTGATAGTTTAAAGATATGTTGATGTATTATGCATTTAAAAAAAAATCTGCTTAGTGTGTGCTCATTTTGATTTCATTAGAGAATTGAGCTTTCTATTAATTATATGGATATTTAAACCTTTGAGGTGTAGATTAATTATAAGAAAACCCAACTCTCTTCTAAAACATGCAAATGCCACCCTCAATGTTGCTTTCATACACAAATTGGGGGTGATTGTAACACCCAAAGGAGAATTTGTAAGTTTTAACATACTACCTCCGACCCACAATTGTTTGCCTATTAAGCAAAAAGTGTAGTAAGTAGAGTTTTGAGGAGTAATTTGGTAAACATTTATGTATAAAGTAAAGAAATTAGTTGAATTTGGTCCCAAAAGTAATGACATTTTGTGTAAATGTGTGAATATAGTGAGCGTGTAATTTATGAAAAAAATTCTTTTTGGGTGTGCAAATAAGGCAACTGTGCAAATAATTGTGGAACGAAGGGAGTAATATTTTTTTTCTGGGCTCAAGGTTTGTTTTGTAATTTGACTTTATTATAATCTGCTTCACTCTCTTTGGACAAGTTACTTGCTGTAAAGTTTGATGATTTAAATGCCATAAAAAAGTTTATGCATGTTGCAGTCTACCGGAACATTTTATGCTGCAGCAAGACTTTCTGGTGCTACTTCACCCCCAGGACACGTCATGAGCAGGAGCATAGGTTTACAGGTCTGGAAACTTCACATTTTGTTTTCGACATGTCATACTTTTTTTAAACAATATGTTATGCTAAGTGCTAACTTTTTGAAAGTAAATCAAACTTAAAGTAATGCAATGGTCAAAACCTTCAATTGAAACTTAAAAGGTATGGTTTATCAAATACAAATCAACTATCTCATATGACAGTCTTTATATTTTGGAGATTATTAGAACAAATTTCCAAGTTAAAATTTACATCTGAATTCTAATATGCTCTCTTTTTTTTAGAAGGTAAAATTATTTTCTGACCCCTGAACTGTGAAGGTTAAAATTTTGTTTTTCAGTTTACTGAACCCAAACAAACATATATAATGTAAATTGTAATAGAAGTGCGAGGATTTTAGTATAACGAAATGGAAGTATAAAGATTTATCAGAATTAATGTAAGTCTTAATAAAACATAATTTAGAAGTTGAGGCTCAGGGAAACAAAATAAAGTGTACAAGAGCTTTGTGAAATAAAATTGAGGCTCAGGAATCACAAATGTATAAGGACTTTGTAAAACAATCGTGAAAAAGTTAGAGGCCAAAAAACTAAGTTTGTGTTCTTTATGATTATTATTATATATATGTATGTATGTATGTATGTATGTATGTATATTTTATATACACACACATAAGCATATCAATTGATATACACACACATATATATTCTTACTCTTTTATTAATCTCAACACAGATGCATGTGCAATATATATACACATAATAAAGTTTCAAAAATTGGCCCCCATTTGTCCCCGAGGTCGACCTGTGATAACATGCCTAAATTAATAAATCTCATATCCACGTTTGGTCAATTCAGTAGTTCCTCAATAGATCAAACCTTTATTTAGAATGCAAATACTCTGATTGATTTTAGGTTTCTTTATCAAGGTTTAATTTTACCTAACATGATAGTAACTTAATCATGCGAATATGTGCCTAACGAGTTTACAAGCATTAAACACACTAAGAATTTGGTCAAAAGCATTGAATTCATAAACAAAGAGAATGATCATAGTTCAATCCGTGGAATTCATAGAGAGGCATCTTCCAAGCTTAGGAACAAAATAAATACTGATGGACTGAAATGGTTGAGAAACAAGATAACAATAAGAATTATGTTAGAAAAGATTTCACAGGATTAAATCCTGCCCAAGCAACAATTGTCGTTTCCCAAATTCTATGATCGATATAAAAAAACACAATATAGATGAGACTCCAAACCTAAATCTAAACCTAACCCCTAACTTAGCCCACTAGCAATAAAATCCACGGGCTGTTTGTTAAAGAGTTGAATTTAAAATCCCCAAGAATAATAATAATAATGGAAAATAGTATTAATAAGGGAATTAATGAATTGTATCAACTCCCTCCCCTTCAAATCAACAACGTGGCGTCGGGTATTAGGTGGTGGAAAGTTGCACGCTCATCTTATACTTCAGTATGCAATTGTGTAATAAAGCATGCATAATACTATGTGAAGACTGACATAAGTAGCATGAAATTCTTATACTGAGAACTTCATAAATTTGTGTAGGATTACCACAGATTCTTCATTTTAGTTTTCTCTCCTTGAAAAGTCCTATGTTTACCGATTTTGCTTCTTTAAAAATAATTTACGAGTATCACGTTTTGTTTCAGGGTATAGGCCAGCTACTTGAAGGCTTGTTTGGTTCTGTTGTTGGGACAACTGCTTCTGTGTAAGAATATGCATCTTGCATTCTTGATCATCATCACTTTTATGGAAATTCACAATGTATTATATAATCAGTTGTTCAAGGAGACTTTATACATATTGCATTGATTTATAGTTCAAGGTATTAAAACATATTCCTCTATAATTTACTGCTCGTCACTGCAGATTATATGCATTCTTTTATGTATTTAACCATGTTATGCATGTGAGGACATGTATGTTACACTGACATGCATGAGCAGTTCATTATTATTTTTTGGTTAATGTAAAGTGCTTATTTTTCTTGTATAACTGGCATTACCAATAAATTGTTGGTGATTGGTTTTTGTTGTCATTTCTGCAGTGAAAATGTTGGCCTCCTGGGACTTACTCGGGTCGGGAGCAGAAGAGTTGTTCAGATATCCTGTGGTTTCATGATATTTTTCTCAATATTTGGTAGGTTATATTGTCACTTTAATTTTATTTTTGAGGAAGAAAATGTGTGTGTATGCTTGACTGAGAAGCCTTTTTTTGCAGGCAAATTTGGGGCCTTTTTTGCATCAATTCCATTACCAATATTTGCTGCAATATACTGCATCTTATATGGAATTGTTGGTAAGTATTTCCTAATAAGTGATACCTGCTATCATATTTCCGTATTATCTTACTTGAAACTCACTGGTTTATCACTTTCTCCTTCAGCTGCGACTGGGATTTCATTTATTCAGTTCACAAACAACAATTCCATGCGAAACATCTATGTTTTAGGCGTCTCTCTCTTTTTGGGTATATCGATTCCTCAATATTTCATCTTAAGCAGAGATGCGGCAGGGAATGGGCCTGTCAGAACCGAAGGAAGATGGGTAATAATTATGCTCTTCTTTTTCTGAATTTTTTTCAAATTGTTGCATATTTTTGCCATATACAATTGATCTATATCACAAATGTCATATTTTGCATCTGCATATTACGTGAGAGCTATAACAAAATACTCTGAATAGATTCCAAGATGTATATTTAGGAACTGAATTAGAAGGTCTTAGAAAGTTCTGATGTTTAGATTTTACACATGAACTATACTCCATGGAACACGTGAGGTTGATAACGATATAATGTGGAATTCAATTGTTCATCGAAGACATAAAAGTATCGCTCTGAAATCAACTCGAATGCTAACTTTAACCCCTTGGATGCTTCATTTAACTTAGAAGAGTTGCTTTATTCCATATTTTTCTCACTAGATGTTATTTTCAGAGACCTTTCTCCAATGACACTAGATAATGCTGCTTATTTCTAAATGACATTTTGAAGCCCTTGAATAATCAGAAGGATATTCCTCACTACTTATTAATGGCTAACTTAAATTTAGGGAACATTTCTCCTTTAATGGAGAAAATAAGCCAAAGACTTCTAGGTTGTGATTAAGTCGAATATTTGAGGTGGAATCCTCCAACCTCATTATGAACTAACTTTGAAGTTGATCAAGGAAGAGGTTAAATCTACTAATTTTGGGTTGATTTCGAATCCATTTTTTAAATCTTTAATTTCAAATCCTTAGTCCGACAATCAAAATGCAACCTAATAAGGTCTTTAGTAATGGTGGAAGGGTGCATCGATACTAAGGTTTTTTATTTTGGATTGTAGAGGTGTAGGGGATCCCAGATGGAGAATCCTTAAATAGTAGAAACAAATAAATTTAGATTTGTGAAAAATAATATTATACCGGAAAAAGGAAAAGTATAAGAAAGAAAGAATTGCACCCCCCATGATTGAATGCTTTTCTTGATTGGCCGAGTTATAGAATTATAGTCGTCATTATCTTAATGTGAACTCAACAGAGACATTCATTCTTTATGTAAGAGTGTGCTTTCTGCGCATGGGTCTTACTATCAAAGTTATAGGAATGATACTTTTCTTTCTTTCACAAGATGGTGACAATTAATGTTAATTGAAATGATTTTAATTTGCAGTTCGATGATATATTGAACACCATATTCTCTTCACCTCCTACCGTGGCCTTGATAATCGCAACGCTTTTGGACAACACACTTGAAGCCAGGCATACTGTTGAGGAACGAGGTCTTCCATGGCTGCTTCCGTTCCACCATAGGAAGGGAGACAGCAGAAACGACGAATTTTACAGCTATCCTCTAAGAATAAATGAGTATATACCAACCAGATTTCTCTGGTAAATTAAGCTTGTATATCCCCAAACAAAAGAAAGAGAAAAATGCGTGGATGCACTTTAGTTACCCAACTGTAGTTTTATGTGAGTGGTCCCAGTAAAAAGAGAAAAAAGGTGTAAACGAACGTTGCGTTGAAGTTGGGTGATGAGAAACTTGTCTTATATTATACATGATCCAATTGTGCTATCGAACTGGGAAACACATGCTTGAAAATTTAATGGAAGCTTAAATTTATCACAGGTTGTTGGCGGCCAGGGTTGCACGTGAGTCGAATTGAATGATGAAGTCGAACTTTTGGCACAAGCTCAACTTTGGTAGTAGTCGAACTGATCTGATCAGCTTATACAAGCAGTCAGTAGGATTATTATCGTATTATGGCTTAATGCTTTACATGACTTTGTTTATTTGAAGTTGATTTGTAAAAGTCAGCTGGCCAGCTAAGTCGCGCAAAAGATATTGAGAAAAGTGTATTAACCTTTTAAATCAACTCGTTTGGGGTGGTATTTTCAATTTTGAGATTTCACAGACGAATATACAATTTCTACTTTTGCCCTGGTTAAGTCACTAACGGCCCCACATGAAGTAAAGGACCAAGTCTACATTTTTTCCAAAAGGTTAGGACCAAGTCTACATTTTTTCAAAAGTTTTGGACAAAGTTTGCACAAAAAATCTTTCATAGGGACCAAAGTCATGAGGAGATATGACTGGTGGGATCAAAAAGTGTAAGTTTCTCCTGGGATATCATTCGGAAACAATTCCATTTTATGAGGTATTGCCAGATTTTGCGATTTGGTTCATTTCCTTCAATTTTTTGTGCTTTTTTGCTTTTAAATGTTTGCTTTTAGGTTTTAATACGAAATTTTCCAAAAATGAATTAGTCACGGAGAAATGTGGTAATAGTGATTCTTAGGCATGTTTGTTTCGGAACTTACCCGGATAGACTTAGAACTTTGAAAATCACGTCCTATATAGTTTAAAATTTAAAATTAAACTTCAAAATCTTCTCCTATAAAGTATTCATACACCACTATTTTCCACAAAATTCAATACAATCACATCATTACTTTTCTCACTCTTAACACAATATAATAATACTACATATATCAATTATTATTAAAAATTGATTTGACATAAAGTAAAATTCCACCACCCTATCAAAATCTCAAAACAAACACATATTTTTTACTATTCACCAAAACTTTCAAATCAATAGGATTTTGAAGTCATGACTTCCCCCACACACCTAAATCCCAAAACAAATATGCCCTTAGAGACTATGTCTACTTTGGTTTTTGGGTGATCTTTAAAAATTAATTTTTTAAATTTTGAGATTTTTGAAATCCTGATAAAAATAGCAACATGAATAGCAACGTATGGATCTTTAATTTAGGTTTTTTAGTATGAAAATATTTAACTTAATGTCAAATTAATATCTAATAGTAAATAATGTTGTATTATATTATTAATGTTGAAACTAATGTGTAAGTGCATGATATTATATTATTATATTATTGTTGAAATTAGATTGTAATGATTAGGTGATTGTGTAATGCTTAAAGTTTATAGGTTGATAGGAGTAATTTTTTAAAATTGGTTTATGAAATCCCGAAGTAAAATTAATTTAGGACTTAAAAAACGCAAAATCTTAAATTTACGAAACACAGAGTAAAAACACAGACAATCATATTTATTTGATCATTACAGATAGTACGATTCATATACCACCCTTATTTCATAACTTGAGGCGGGAGAGCCTAATTATTTTTATATATCCTTGCATTTTCAACACTAGTCGTGTCTCCTCCCGCCAGGCACAGTGATTCCACTGTTGGGTTGCAAAAGTGCATAGTTGAGGTTAATTTGGGCTTTGTTGTTGATGTAGGAAAAGTAAGTGTATATGTTGACTAGTAACGGGGCGCGAACTGCAGGATTGGTGACATATAACTCGCCGCCTGTGAAGTGAAAACCCCGGCCAGCGGACGAGATAGCGTTGTATAGATTCCTGATAGCTGGGAGGACGAAACGGGCGAGATCGCGACGGCGATGTATCTGACCGGACGTTGGGGTAGTTTCTGACGTTGGTTTGGACCCAAGCGTTGGCGTTGGCGTTGGCCTGGCTGGCAAAGTAGATTCGCATTCTTCGGATGTAGTTTTCATTGTTCCCATTCCTTCCGTAACAAACCCCGGTTTGTCCAACTGCAAGCATCAATTAACTTCGTTACACTATTAGTATATAATACTGACATCACCTATTCAATAATTAGTGTTTCACTTTGTATTTCATAATATGGATGGATAACCAGCGGAATAATAAAAAATATCAAACGAACCACCATACTTTGGGTCCGTGTGTTAAAGATCCAGAAGGATTGAAACACCAATGAAAAGTGAAATAGGTGAATCGAACCATCCAAAAGTATACCCAGATGGTTGAAATATGTTTTACGAAAGAGTAAATTAAGTCAATTTATGAATAACATATATAATTGAATGAGAGTAAAGTGTGTCCATAGACATACTTAATTATCTATTTTTTGGGACGGAGGGAGTAGTTCTAAATAAATTCATCTATTAATATTTTTAAAATATAACAAATCATTATTTTTTAAATAGAATAAGAGAAAAAGTATCTTGTAAAAGTTTGTGTTAATTTGTGGAACTTATTTAATTTAAGGGAATTTTTTCGTTTTCTAAATTTTATTTTGGTCCTATTAATTTTTAAATTTTAATTTTCATCTTATAATTTACATAATTTCAAATTTTTGATCCTATTAATTTTTAAATTTTGATTCCGTCCTATAACTTATATGAATAAAAACTAAAAAATGGTAAAAAAACATGTAATTTATAGGACGAAAATAAATTTAAAAATAAAAAAATAAAAACCAAAAAGTCAAAAGTAACATAATAAAAATCTAAACTAATTTCAATCCTAGTTTCAATCCTAGGTTGTAAAAGTTTGGATTAATCATAACCGAAGAATACGTATATGTATCTAACCTGCTAAATCCAAATTGAGCGTTATGAGCAGCCCCACAATGAGCAGAGTCGCCATGAGGTGATTTGATGTTGTAGCCATGAAGAAGGAAAATAAATACGTAGACTAAATTGTGTGCAATGAAGTACTTTAAGGCCCCTTTTTATAGTTATTTTCAGAGTATATAATGGGGTAATGGGCTAATTTTGTAGATATAGCTTATCAAGCTGCTAACATTTTCCTGCCAAACTAGGCTATAGTTTTGTGTGGAAATTAAGAACTACAAATTATTCAACAAATTAATTATTTGATTAATTGGAAAGAAGACTAAAAACTGTACCATCTTTGTCGATATATGGCATTTGAAAATTCTTTTTTAAGATTAATTGTGCTGTTATGAGATGTTTCTTGCTAAGCAGCCATGCATTTGTTGTATATGTTAGAGCATTAAAAAAAATGGATGGATGAAATTTTATTCGTCCATCCAATCTCATTCCTCCTCACTATTTTCACATTAATTATTTAAATGGGAAAAAATAAATATATTCACCTTTATAAATTAAAAAAGGTTTGTACCTATCTCCTTTAATAAAAAAGATTTATATCCATTTACTAATGAACACTAAAAAAGACGGGGTTTAACGACGGTTTTAGCGAGGGAAAAAACCATCGCTACTGTCTTTAGCGACCGTTAATCAACTGTTGGGAAAACGAGCGTCGCTAAACTTTAGCGACAGTTTTTTTCAAACCGTCGCTACGTAGCGACGGTTGACCACAGTTGCAACTTAGCTACGGTTTTATCGATGGTCATTTGGGTCCGGGCCCGGGTCAAAATAACCGTCGCTACTTTTTCGACGGTAATGACGTCATAAACCGTAGTTGCCAGCGAACTAGCGAAGGTTTATAATCGTCGGTACCAGCGACGGTTGTAACCGTCGCTAAATCCATCGCTAAGTATGAATTTACGAAAAAATATCACGGTGGTTCGAACCGGGGCCTAGGGGGCGCCTAGGTGAGCACCGAATCACCTGAGCCACGGACCATCTCAAACCCAACCACCAAGCTTCCCAATTAAATGAAGCAAATTTTCGCTCACAAGGGGGACCGAACACGGGACCTAGGGGCGCTTGAGCGGGGATCAATCCACTCGGGCACTTGCTTTCTTGCGTTTACTATAAGTCCTAAAAAAAAATTTTTTTTACAATTTTTTTTAAAAAAAAATTCAATTATTTTATTTAATGATTCAGTCACATTTTAATATAATATTTTTTTTATAAATTAAAATTAAAATATATTATTAAAATTATATATATTTTTTATTTTTAATGAAATTAATTCTATATATTCTAAAAAAATTCATTTAAAAAAAAAATACTTTATTTCAATTATCTTATTTAATGATTCAATTACATTTTAATATAATAATTTATTTTTTTATTTATAAATTTAAATTAAATTATATTATATTAAAATTTTATTTTTAATTTATTTTTAATTCATTTTTTACACTTTTTTTTAATTTTTTTATTTCATTTTTTTTAATTTAGCTATCTAATAATCTTTAATTTTTGGCTTCATTTTTTTTTACTTTACATATTATAAATAAATTATTATAGTCATTTAAAATTATATTTTTAATGGATAATTATCAAAAATAAATTATGTTAAGCAATGTTAAATAATTTGTAATATGCAAATATAATTGTTAATGTAAAATATTACAAATGAAAGACAGGATAATTATTATTCGTCATCCTCATCGTTGCCCCCATCTGTATTATCATTATCCTCCCCGTCCTTCTCTTCCTCACCATCTTCATTCTCATTCATATCCTCATCTTCATCATACTTGTTATCCTCCCCGTCGCTGTCAATCTCTATCAAATATGGATTTGCACCTGTTAAGTCCACAAAAATATTGAAATCTCCTGTATGCACCTCAGTTTGAGCCTCAACTTGTTCCGTTTGGAATGGAGTGTCGTCAGCCGCGTCCGTTGATGCCTTTTTAGTAACTTGTACCAGTGATCTCACATTTACTTTGTAAACAGTCATCCATTCATTATTTGCTCTCGAACCTGGGTACGTGCAGTAATATACTGTTGGGGAATTAATTGCCTGGATCTATTGGGGTGAATATTTAAATATAAATTTAATTCTAACAAGTATTACTAACATGAATTAATCCTATATTAATTCAAATAATAATTCAACAACAAATCATACATATAAACAAGTCACATAAAACCTACGCATGCGGAAGTGCTAGGAGTTTAATTGAACTAACCTCTTGGAGTGACAACCGTTGAGAAGATGGATACCCGTTCACACGAACAAACCCAAAGAGCCTTATCAAGTATTCTCTCGTCCTTGTTCAATAATCCGATGGTAGGATGCTCACAAACAATTAACAAAAGGAAAAATAAAATTATGTTGCACCACCTTTGTGGATTTTTAATTTTTATAACACATGGAATTGCACTGGGGATGAAAAAATCATCCCTTATTTATAACATAAGGGGTGGCCGATTTTTTTGGTGTAGAATAGGATGGGAAAATCTTTTTCTTGATCTCCAAGAAATCTTGAATATATCTCATATATTCTTTTCTCCATAATTAAATATTCCACAAAATCCCACCTCCTTATTTTATGGGGATTTTCGAAAATTTAAATTAAATAGGGAAGAAATAGGATCTATGATTTTTTTTGAATTTATGGGATAATCTTGTATTACAAGAATACATATTCCATAAAATTTTTCCAAGAAAATCATTTCTCTTTCTTCCTTTAATTATTTTCGGAATTTATGGAAAATTAGGCAACATTGATTTATTTTATTTTAATCACCTTTTTCAGTTATTAACTCAATGATTTCAAAACCGGGGGACCGGGAACCTGCCGGTAAACCGGTTAAAAAACACATATAGAACCGCTTTTAAGGTTGAACCGGGTTGGACCGGTCAAAACCCGGTTCAATCGGCTACCCGGCCAATCGAAAAAAACCAGTTTTCATATTTTTTTTAAAATTAAAATCTATATTCAGAATCTCAGATTTCAGAATTTCAATTTCAGACCGTTTCATTTCGTTTCTGAGCACAAAACCAGAAAACCTAATTTCAGTTTTCACTTTTCACAACACCATCCCGCTCATTTAGAGCTTCGTAACGATTGATTCACTTCTTCTTACGATAACTCAATAGCTGCCTTGTTAAGAACAACTGCACAGCGGCAGAGAGATTAATTTATGCCGCCCCACTGTCCAGCTTTGCCCTTTTTCTATAAAAGGTATTAGTCATTTTCATTAATTTTAAATCAAAATGGTTGGTGAATTTGGGTATTAATTTGGTGTTTGATTTATTATGGTAATTTGGTGTTTGGTTTATTATGGTAATATGGTATTATGGATGATGAATTTTGGTTGATTTGGTTTCTGAAGAATTCTACTGGAAAAGCCAGTAGATTATGATTTAGTCATTCATATATAAAGTTCACTTTTGCAGAAACCATTTCTTTGTTTAATTCAATTTCCCTTTTCATATATAGTCTGTAGGTAGAAGAAGAAATTTGCAATGATAATATTTTTAGTGTAAGTATGTCAAATATATTCATTGTGAGTTCACTATAAGTATTATGTAGAAAGATTTTGATAAAGCTGAAATGGGATGCTTTATAAGTTTACCTGTCAATGTGATTAGGCAAAATTGCTTCTACAGCTACGAGTATTCCGTGTATTTGGTTGCTATTAGTTTTGGAATTGTGATGATTTGTTTCTGTTGGTTTCGGGATTAAATATGAACTGGCATAGTGGGCAATAATGCAAACACAAATTGTTTATAATTGCAAATTATGATTTATGAGTCAAATTTAATATCTTATCACTATTATTTTAGATGGATTCGTCGTCAAGTGGTCAACAATCTAATGCTTCAATCAGTTCAACTCAATCATCAGTTTCGGTTCGAGCAAAAGCTGATCCAGCCTGAGCTCATTTTAAAGAGAATAACGTTGATGGAAAGAAAAGTTGGACTTGTTTGCACTGCAATAATACTTGGAAAGGAGGGGGAATCAACAGGATGAAGAAACACCTAGCTGGTCGGAAGGGGGATATTGCTCTGTGCAAAAAAGTAACTCATGATGTAAGATACCAAATGGAAAAATCATTGAAGGAGCTTGATGAAAAAAGTCAAGCCGCAAAATCAGTGGGAGATGATCCTTTTGATGTGGTTGATGTTGAGGAAGAGTTGAATACTCTACAATTGCACACAAGAAAGACACCGCTTGCAACATCATCAGGAAAAAGAAAACGAGATGAGAAGATGGGAAGTTATTTTGCTCCAAGAACCACTCCAGGTGCACAACCTTCAATCAAAAGTGTTCTTGTAAGTAAAGAAGCTTTGCATAATGTTGATATGGCTGTTGTTAGATTTGTCTATAATGAATGGGTTCCTTTAAATGTTGTAAATTCTCTTTACTTTCAAAAAATGGTTGATGCTATTGCTTATGTTGGTCCTGGTTATAAATTACATAAATATAACCAATTGAGAGTAAATTTGCTGGGGAACGCAAAAAAAGAAGTTCAATTGTTGGTTGATAGCTATTGAGCTAGTTGGGAAGAATTTGGTTGCACTATTATGGCTGATGGTTGGTGTTGGTCCCGGTGCTAACGCGTCTTACACGTGTATGGGGGGGAATACACGTGTTCAGTGATTTTTTTAAAACTTTTCTTTCACTGAGGTCAGATGGGCCAGGTTATCCTGAAGCACAAATTGTCCTGAGTCAAAGTCTACTGAGACAATGATCCTGAGCTGCTTTCAGAAGCTTCAGATTAGCCCAACTGAGCCTGAGTTTATCAGAGATCCTGAGGTGCTTGAATCAGATAATTATCTTACTGAGCCCTAAGTGAAAAACATGCAACAGATAATAATGCAGTACAAAAAGCAAACAACACAGCAATTATAGTGGTTCAGAGACTCAAGCTCCTACGTCCACTCTCTCTGATCTTCAGAGAAATTCCTTAACCACTTCCTAAAGCTTTCAGGCTAACTAACTGTAGCTTACTCACTTTTCTACCTTGAGTTTTCTGGCTGACTCACTGCAGCTTACTAACTCAAACACACATTGTTGGAGAATTAATTGCCCGGATCCATTCGGGATGAATATTTAAATACAAATTTAATTCTAACAATTATTACTAGCATGAATTAATCCTAAATTAATTCAAATAATAATTCAACAACAAATCATGCATATAAACAGTTCACATAAAACCTACGCATGCGGAATTACTACGAGTTTACGTGAACTAACTTCTTGGAGTGGCAATGGTCTCGTCGATTAAAACACACCAAAAAGTCTTCCCAAGTATTCCCTAGTCCTTGCTCGACAATCCGGTGGAAGGAAGCTCGCGAACAATTAACAAAAGGGAAAATAAAATTTGTTGCACCACCTTTGTGGATTTACTAATTTTTCCAGCACATGGAATTGTACTTGGGAATGAAACATTCATCCCCTATTTATAGAGGGTGGTGGCCGATTTTTGCATATGGAATAGGGGAAAAAAATCTTTTCTTGATCTCCAAGAAATATTGAATATATCTCGTATATTGTTTTCTCCATAATTAAAATATTCCATAAAAATCCCACTCTATTTTGTTATGGCAATTTTCAAAAAAAAAGGAAAAAGAAAACCAAGATTTGGATCTTCTTGAATTTATGAGATATACTTGTATTTCAAGAAATACATATCTTCCATAATATCTTTTCAAGAAAATCAAGAAAATCTTTCTTTCCCTTTTATTTCAAAAATTTCGAAATTTACATAGTAAATAACCAAGTGGGAGATTTCTTGAATTTAATGAGATAATCTTGCATTCCAAGAATACTTATCTTCATTCCATAACAAAATTCAAAGAAAATCTTTCTCCTTTTATTTACTATTTTTGAAAAAAATAGGAAAAATAAGCAACAAAAATTTATTTTATTTTTAAACACCTTTTTCAGTTATTGGACTTTATGTTGGGCTACTTGAGGGGCCTTTAGGAGAATTAAGATTGGACCTTCCAATGGACCGTGAATTATCAATATTGAGCCACAATATTATTCAAGCCCATAAATATTAATTAATCCCACTACATAATTAATATTGCACTATCCATCTTAACCCATATTACAGTTAATATGGCTCCCGGTTATTATTTCCCGTGTTTAAGATTATCTAGCCCATTAATTAATTCAAGCCATCTAGCCCATTAATTAATTCAAGCCACTGAAATAGCTTTCCATTAATTAATATCTTTTATCCTTGGTAAAGGAACGGTTCAACATTATTATCCATACCGGAAACTAGTTCCACTTGCAAGATTTGGTATGATAAAACTTATGAACCTCCCAAGGGGGTAAATCGAACAAGCGTACTTGCACATGATTCTCTGTATTAAATCTTAGCAATCGCATGTGACCAATAATATTGCCCAAGATATAAAATATTGAATCTCCTTGATTCTCTACCCGTAATAAGTCAAAGCAATAATTACTAACCACACGCAATCCTATTTAAGGGACGAAGATTAAGAAATAACGAACCACTGAGGTCTAATTCTTCCTAGTTCAGTTCTGAAGAATTTGTCCTCCTGTAGGTCCTATTCAGTGCATCAATCATGCACTAGTGTAATCTCTTGTTCAAGACAAACCAATCTGAGCCTTACACTTCAACCTTTCACGATGGATTGTTCATTTCCATCTAGGTCGTGAATGGTGTACTTTTAGTTACAAGGAACTGTTAATTTAATCTTCTGTAATCTGGTATCACTAAATTAACTACAATGTAACACGTACTATTTATTGAACAGTTATGCAGTAAATATATGTAACATTCGATGATATTTAAAGCATCAGTGATAAACAATTTATTTCAGTAAATAAGTCTGAAACTCAGTCTGATTATACAAAGTAAAAACATACTTTTCAGTATAATCCCAACACACATAAGTGTTCAGACTACCACAAGTAGCTTACTAACTTCTTCTCTAGAGTTTTCTGGCTAACTCACTGTAGCTTACTAACTCTTTACAACTCCAACTCACCAACAAAACACACACAAACTACCTTATCAAAGGGTTTGGGTTTTGGGTTGGTTTCCAACTAGGGTAAGATATCCTTTACAATAAGAACAATGTAAATGCTAGAATATCTCTACTAAGCTTTGGATATTTCTTATCAATCCAGGCTTAGTGAATGAGCTCTCTCCAATGTGAAACACTTGGGAAATTCTAGGTTTTTCGAGTGCTTCAATTTGCAATAATACGAATGAGCTCTTGAGTTGCTTTGAAATTTCCCGTAACCTCTCAATGTAAAGGGTCACTAGTATTTATAGGCAACTTCACCAAGGTCACTCTTGAAAAACTATCCGTTGGAGGAGATAGCTTCATGAGTTTCCTCTTATGGTGTTTGATTCAAAGGTGTCTGTCGCTTTCAAATTGTCGATAAAAAGCATGTTGTTGTCTTCCTCCGATTGGTTTTTGCCTTGAAAGTAAATGTAGACAAACATAACGACTCTTTTTGGTCAATCTCTCCGAATGAGATAACCTTAAACAACACTTAGACTTAGTTCCTTTTGTGCAAGATATGAATGTTTTGGGCAATATCTACTTTTCTCGAATATTTGCATTTTTCACGGTTTTGTAGTCTTGAGATAGATATTATTGATGCCTCACGAACATTCGAGGTTATCTTTGAGTATTCAAAAGATCTTACTTAGTCTTCGAGAACTCCGGGGGTCTTGATATCTCCGAGTCTTGATGTCTTTAGTGACATCTCGAGTCTTGATACCTTGATGACATCTTGAGTCTTGATGTCTTTCAGTGACATACTGAGTCTTTAGTGACATCTTTTGAGTCTTGATGTCTTGGCCGACTTCTTGAGTCTTGATTGCCTTCGGCGACATCTTGAGTCTTGATGTCTTGCCGACTTCATTGAGTCTTGAGTGTCCTCGATGACATATCTCGAGTCTTGATGTCTTCAACGACTTCATCGAGTCTTGGTGTCTTGGGCCGACTTCATCGAGTCTTGATGTCCTCGGTGACATAATCGAGTCTTGATGTCTTCAACAACTTCATGAGTCTTGAGGTGTCTTGATGACTTCATCGAGTCTTCTTCTTGACTTCATCGAGTGTTCGGTGTCTTCTTGACTTACTTGATCTATATCTGCTGACTATACATGGTGCAGATAACTACGAATAATCTATCTATGAATCAATCCTCGGTTTATCAAGATTATTACGAACATGTCATACTCGGGGTTTTTGGGATCTAATCAAAACTTCTTTATTAAATTCATCTCCCAACAATTTCCCCTTTTTTGATGATGCAAAAACCATCTTGTTACATTTAAGAAAACCTAACCTATACTCAGGTTTCAGTTTGTCTATTACAATCCAAAATGGTAATTCTCCCAACAATTTCAAAACATAAGGCATATCAAACATAAAAGACATGTAAAAAGATAATGAGATATTATCTTTGAGCATAAAGATAAAATTTTCATTGATGTAGGATAAGAGTTACAGATTACAATAAAAAAAAAAAACAAAAACAGAAGTACAAAGTCTTGGTCTTTCTTTTCATTTTTCATCCTCTCGGCACTTCCAGGTTGAACATCCCATAGTATCTCTTCTTCAGTTCATCTCTTGCTTTGATGATATCAGGGTTGTTTCCTGTTAGGCCTAGCTGGATGGCATACTGAGCTATCTCCTGAGAAATGGCTGTTTCATTCACATAGCCATTTTCAAGTCTAGGAGTTGGGTAAGTGTATGGACCAGGGGCTACTATCTGAGTATTTCCTTCATCTGCCAAGTTGATCCAACTTTGCAGGTACTTAGGATAGAATGTCAGTAAGTACTCAATGAAGGCTTCATTCATATCCGAGCTGCTCCCCCTCCATTCTCTCAGAATCTCATAATTGAACCAGAAGGTTCTCTTGATCTCCTCCCATGCATCATTGAACTGCATAGGCATCAATTTGTCAATGTGCGGCCATTTCTGAGTTTTTTCTGTACCCCTCCTTTTGCTCAAAAACTTTTTAAAACCACTTCTTCTTTTCTGCTCTTCTTCTTTCTTTTTCTTGATCAAAGGAACACCTGACACAGAAGCAGCAGTCTTCTTCTCTTTTCCGATTTGAAGGGTTTTCAGAGTTTTCTTGGTATTGAAGACTTCTTTCTGAATTTCAGTTTCTTCTTTTTCAGCTTCTTCCTCAGATTTTTCAAAATCCATTATCAATTTCCTCTGAGTAGGCTTAGAAGCTTTAGCTCTTTTCTTCTTTTCTTGTTCTACAAATGCCACAACCTTTCTCTTTCCAGGTCTGACTTGATCTTCACCGGCTTGGCTTGTTTCAACCATCCTTCTAATACTCAGTTTCTCAGAAATTACTTCCTGAGTGATCTGATCATTTGTCTGAGTGAAGGTAGGTTTCTCAGCTTCTTTGAATTTTAGCTTCTCAGTGGCTTCAATTTCTTTTAAGGCATCAGCAATTTTCTTTCTTTCAACTTCTTTTTGAGCCTTTCTCTCCAAGGTTCGTGCCAACAACTCACTTAGTTTGCCACCAGGCCTTTCCCCCTTTTTGGCACCATACCTTGGGAGTAATTGAGTCAGTGCAGTATCCATATGGTATTGCTCTTTGCTTATACTTCGCACATCCCCTGCCAACTGATCATGCTCATCCTCTAGCCTTCTCATGTAATTCTTAGCCATTGAGAACTCATCTGAAAGAGGTGCAAACTGATTTGAGAAGACATCATGCATCATCTCTGTCATCTTGGTCATGAGCATAGAGCCCATTTCCTCAATAGCTGTTTTGATCATCAGATCATTCTTCTCAACCAGCTTGGCTTCAAGATAGGCAGTTCTTTCTTGATACATCTGCTTCATCTCTGCATTGAGCTCAGTTTTGACTACATCAATCTTTTCTTCCAAAGTAGTCATTTTATCTGTAAGAGTTGTTTGTAGTTGCAGCATGTCTGAAGATGAACTCAGATTTTCCAGCTTTTGAGATTGGCTTGCCAAGGTTTCTTCAATTTGAGTCACTTTTTCCACTATTGGCACCACCTTCTCCAATTTATCCAGGATAGGACTGAAATCAATTTCTGGAGTTTGTACAACTTTTTCCAACTGAGCTGGGTGCTCCAACTGAGCCTCAGTCTGCATATCATACATAACAGATTTAAAGATATGAACTTCAGTAGCTTTGGCATAATGTATAATAGTGCCAAAAGATACCTGAAGAGTGCTAACTTCAGTCTGAGGATGTGTGACATCAGTTTGTGCAGCATCAGTGTCCTTCTCCATCTGAGATTGTTTTTCAGCATCATCTTGTTTGTCACCCTATTTATCTTGATCCTCATCTCCTTCTGGATTCATAGAACTGGAGGCATCAACATCAGCTTTCCTTTTCTCATCCATCTTTCTCTTTACTAGCTCATCAAAGTCAGCAATTTTCATTCTGAGCTTGGTCTTCCTGAACCCAGAGAACTCTGTCAAAACAACAGTTTCAGCATTCCACCAATCTTCTCCTCTGAAGGAGGCTATATTCAGCATCTCCGGAAGAGTCTGATTCAGGATGTAGACCGTGGTTCTGAGTCGGAAGAAAAGATCCTGAAGGTCAGGATATGCATTAAGCTCAGGGTATCTGTCCAGGATGAACCGTTCCCCCTTGCTTCGCCATTCAGTTTCTTCTGCCTCTCCCTTCTTCAACTTTGAGCTTTCAGGGGCAGTTGGCTCGGATTGTACAAGTTCTAGTGCTGATGGATCGAGAAATGGTTCATTCAGGAGTGCATCCAATTTCAGCAATTCCTGAGGTTCAGACTGATCTGAAGTCTGAACAGGTCTCTCTTCAGTAGGAATCGAGGTCCCTTGAAGATTTCCTGAGAAATTTTATCTGAGCTCAAAGAAGTCTCGAGTACCTCAGAGAAAACCTGTTCCTCAGTTTCTTGCTCTTGTACATTTGTCACAACCGGAGCAAGAACCTGAAGTGGAGATTTTAACCCTTGCTGACTTCCAGGTTGAGTTTCTTCAGTGTCACTGGCCTCCTCCTCAGTAATAGATTGAAGCTTTCTGCGTTTCTGAGGAGCCAGTGCTTTCTTTTTTAGTTTATCTCCTTTCTCTCTTTTAACTTGCATCAGGGCTTTCTCCCTGACTTGTCTGGCTTCTTCAGCAGTTTCTTCTTCAGCAGTCTCCTCCTGAGACTCAGAGTTTTTCTCTTTCTTTCCTCTCAAAGTCTTCTTTGTTGGTGGTTTGAACATGATTTTTGACTTTGGAAAGGAAGTGGATTTGGCAAAGATGTCCTTCTCTTCTCTGCACATTTCCAAGATAAATGCAATCTTGGTTGCATGTAGAATCTTTCCTTTGACAACTACAGAGCCATTTACCTTCTGAATTTGTTTGGCTTGATCACTCACCACCTTGATTAAATAGTGTAACCAGTTGAATGTCGTGGTAGGTGGATCTTCAATCGCCGCCATTAGCCTTAACTTAGGCGTGATTATCTGTTCAAAGCTGTCAGATCTACTCATGATGCATTTGCTTACAATGTCCAACAATACTCGATATTTAGGCTTCAAATGCCTCTTATTCAGAGTAGCTTCAAACTTTACTGGGTGCTCTGTAATTTTATCCAGATATTCTTGTTCCCTACCCATCATGTATACCGTAGGGTCTTCACCTCTATCGCTTAATTCATATATGGCATTAAGATCCTTAGGAATAATATATAATTCCCTAACAAAATCCACATATTTTGAACTATGCTCCAAATGCGAGACAATAATCTGAGATTCTATGCAATTCTCATCATCTAACTTCAAATTAGAGATAAACTCAATTACCTCTTTCGCATATTCGACCTCTAGTTGATTAGCGACCAGACAAGTAAGCTTTGCCAAACGAATCATATGCAACGCCTCCTCTTCGTGAGTTGCATTGGATGAGCTTTCGAGAGAGATGACATATTCGTACCAAGGTTTATTGGAAATGGCGAGTTTGTCGTATACAGAAAGCGTCATTTTTGGAGAATTTCTGGTGAAGGGTTTTGAGATAGATGAAAATTTCTGGGCAATCGAGTGTTTTTGAAGCAGAGTGTTTGAAGATGAAGGCTTTTTGGAATCGGGCTTTTAAAGAAATTTTTCAATGAAATATAGGATTTTTGATTTATGGAAAATCACGTAGATGAAAAAAAATCGACGGTCGAGATTAAAAACTGACTAAATCGGGTATATGAAAGGACGATTTCACAAATACAAAGCCGCCAATTTATCCCTATTGGTGATTAATGAACATTGCATTTAATTATTGTTCCTGCAGATCATTGACTTTCTTCGTGGATTTCAAAGGTCTCGCCCAAATATTTCTTCAGGTGTTTTGTCATTTATTGCCAATGATTACTGAGATTCAGTCAGACAATAAATGTGTTGCACGAGTCAATACTTCTTCAGACTAATTTTCTCCATCAGTTTTACTGAGTTTTGAACTTGATAAAATGCCAAGATAATAATCGAAAATCGATCTTGATAAAAGGTCAAGATAATAATCGAATCTTGATCTTTAGGATAACCCGAGTTTCCTAAGACTTCGGTTGTTCAAGATTTCAATTTTATCCCGAGTTTTTCATTAAAAACACGAGAAAACTTCATGCATCCAAAAAACCTTCAATTTTTTGATTTGCTTTTATTCACTGGATCCAACATACCTAATTCAACCGATAATTCGAAATCTTAATCCACCCAAAGGTTTAGTCAAGATATCGGCTCTCGCTTATCAAGATGAATTTTCTCCATTTCGATGTCTTTCTTCTCAACATGATCTCCGATGAAGTGATGTCCGATATCAACATGCTTACACATCGGTGTTCAATACAGATTTTTTTGTGTAATAGCAATTGCACTATTATTATCACAAAATATAGGTACTTCATTGGCTATAATCTTATAATCCCTCAATTGTTGTTCGAGCTAAAGAATGCGGTACAAATGACTTCCCGCTGACCATGTATTTCGCTTCAAGAAGATTTGGTTGCTCTCGAGGTTTGTTTCTTTGAAAACCATGATATCGGTTTACTTCCAAGAAATTGACAAGTTCGTGGTAGACTTCGTCAATTCTACATCCTCTATAATCATCATCCGAATAACCGTTAATTCAAGGTTATCATCACCGATACCATAATCCTCTATTCACGGTGCCTTTTAAGATATTTGAGAATCTTTTTGGCGGCCTCCATGTGACTAAATTTTTAGGATTAACTTGGTATCTTGCACATATCCCAACAACAAATGTAATATCGGGCCTACTTGTTGTGAGAGATATAGCGGTGGTCCAATGATCCTCTATAATCGGTGAGATTTATCGATTTGCCTTCGTGATCGAGGATCCATCTTGTAGTTAGTATTCATAGGAATTCTAATCGCATTGCAATCCCTCATACACCATACTTTGCAATCGGATCTCGGTGTATTTTGCTTGATTGATGAAAATTCCTTCCTTAGTTTGTTTCACCTGAAGTCCAAGAAAGAAATTCATCTCCCCCATCATTGACATCTCAAACTTTCATTTCATCAGGGTAGAAAACTTTTCACACAGCTGATGATTTGGAGATCCAAATATGATGTCATCTACATAAATCTGAACAAGTAAGATGTCTTTCCCATCTTCTATCCTGAACAGAGTCCTATCAATAGTTCATTTGATAAAATCATGGTCAGTAAGAAACTCAGAAAGGGTATCATACCATGCTCGGGGTGCTTGCTTAAGACCATACAAGGCTTTCCTGAGCCTGTAAACTTGGTCATTCTGTCTGAAACCAGGAGGTTGTTCCACATAAACCTCTTCCTTAAGCACACCATTCAGAAATGCACTTTTCACATCCATCTGATAGACTGTGAATTTCATGTGGGCAACATATGTAAGAAACAATTTGATGGCTTCTAGTCTTGCAACAGGTGCAAAGGTTTCATCATAAACCACGCCTTTTTGTTGGGAATAACCTTGTGCAACTAGCCTTGCCTTGTTTCTCACAATGTTGTTGTTTTCATCTCTCTTATTCTTGAACACCCACTTAGTTCCAATCACATTGTGCCTCTTAGGTCTATCCACTAGCTCCCAAACTAGAATTCCTTGAGAACTGATTCAGCTCTTCTTGCATAGCAGTAATCCAAAATGAATCTTGTAGAGCTTCTTCAATCTCAGTAGGTTCTTTTTCAGATAGGAAGCAGCAGAACAAAGCACTTTCTCCATGGAACCTTCTTGTTTTGACACCATCCGATAGATCACCCACAATCTGACTTGTAGGGTGACTATCCAACCATTTTCTCCTGGATGTTCCCCCTTCAGTAGTATCCTCAACATCAGAAATGTTAGGTTCAGGTAGTTCATTAAATTTAGGGAACAACAGAAAAGGAGAAAGAGAATCATCTTCCTCAGGAGAAATTCCATTCAGAACATTGTCAGAGACATTTGTTCCCCATTGGTTGATAGATTAAGAGTTTGCCTCAGCTGTGACCACATCTTCATCGACATTACATACCTGAGTCTGAACTGTTTTATGTTCAGATTGGTCAGCTTCAGTGTGTTGGCTTTCCTTCAGTGGAGAATTTCCATCCTGAGTCTCACCATCCTGAGTTTTTCCATCCTGAACTTCTTTTTCTGAGTCTGATTCACTCCATTCATAGAAAGTGATTGACTTCTTCTTTTCAGGTTCAGAGGATGTTTTATCATTCTTTTTCAGGCTAAGTCTGGTGATTCCCTTGATCAGTTCTCCTGAGTCATGTTCCTGTTTCTTTTGAACACAAGTAGATTCATCAAAAACAACATAAGGCGTTTCTTCCACAATAAGAGTCCCACAATTTGTAAACTCGAAGGCTTTTTATCGACTTGAGAATATCCTAAGAATATCCCTTCATCGCCTTTTTGCTATCAAAAGTTTTCAACTTATCTTTACCATTATTGTGTATAAAACACTTACAACCAAAACACACGAAAAGAAAGTTAAAAACAAGAGGCTTCCTTTCATTCCACAAATTTCATATGGAGTTTTTCCTTGGTTCTTGGTCAAGATGGATCCGTTTCGAGAGTAGCATGCGGTGTTGATACCTTCAAACCCAAAATCTCTTAGGAATATCGAACTTCAACAATCATTGTCCTTGCGCAGCCTTCTTTCAGAGTCCTATTTCTTCTTTCAAAGAACACCATTCATTTGTGGGGTCCTTGCAGCTGATGTTTCATGAGCTATTCTATTTGCTGCACAATAATCAGATATGATATGATTGATAAACTCAGTTCCTTTATCTGATCTGATTTTGACCACACTCAGATTCTTTTCAGTACTGAGCCTTTTCAGTAGTTCAGGCAGTTTTGTCTAAGTCTCTTTCTTACTGAGTAAGAATATGACCCATGTGTATCTAGAGTAGTCATCAACTACCACAAGTGTGTATTTTCTACCATTAGTGCTCACAGTGTTCTTTGGACCAAAGAGATCCATATGTAATGATTTGTAGTATTCTATCAGTAGAAACATCTACTTTGCTTTTTTGAAAGATGCTCTGATTTGTTTTCCTTTCTGACAAGCATCACATACATGATCTTTACTGAACACTTCATTGGGTAACCCTCTTACAAGTGCTAATCTTGCAAGTTTGTTCAGGGTTTTGAAGTTTAAGTGATTCATTCTTTTGTGCCACAACCAACTGGTATCAGTGGAACTTTTTGCATCAAACATGTATCTTTAGGAGTTGAACTCCAATCAAAGAAGATACACATTTCCTTTTCTAGTACCCGGTCAAGAAAATTTTTTCGTGAAGTATTGTCTTTTACATAACATAAGTTCTTTGAGAACTCAACACTGAATCCTTTGTCACAGAATTAACTGATAAAAAGTAAGTTATGCTTTAGACCAGACACATATGAAACACCATGGATATGAACAGAGTCAACTTCAAGAGTTCCATATCCTTCAGTTTGTCCTTTGGAATTGTCTCCAAATGTGATTTGAGGGCCTTTTTGCTCAACATAGTTAGTGATTAGTTGCTTATATCCTGTCATATGTCTTGAACATCCACTATCCAGATACCATACAACAGGATCCAATTCATTTCCACTCATCAGTGCTATGTTGTTTTCATTCAGCTTAGTGCCCTTTTCTTTAACCTGAAAAATAGATCAGTTCTTAGGTACCTATTTGGTGTAGGGTCCTACCAGATTAGCTGTACCTTTTGGAACCCAAATCTGCCTAACAACTCTAATTACTTTAGAGTGGCTGATTTGTCTCCCATAAACATCTACATACACATTCACCACCCTTCTAGAGCCTTGGCAAGATCCTCGTGCATGAGTGCGGCCTTTAGCATGAACATGAGCCTTAGAGTTCTTCTTGGGCTCAGGCCTTTTGTTCAAGTGCCTTAGCTTTTGTGCAGCTGGTCTCTGTCTCTGCTGACTTAGGTTCAGGAAACCTTTACCCTTATGCAAGTGGGGTTTAGGTTGCTGTCTTTGAAATTGGGGTCTTTCAAGATGTCTGAGGACTTGGTCTTTTCGGTTGAGAATATCTCTACCGAAAGTGTTTCTCTTCGAAAATTCCTCCGATGGTTCAAAAGTGCAGATCTCTTTAGGTTGGTATTCTTAGCCCGAGGCTTTAAAAATCGGGCTCGAAAATTTCCTACCGAGTGTTCAGGTTTTCTAGCGTTTTCGAGGTCCAGGCTTTCTTCCCGAACCTTCATTTTTTTCAAACCATAGGTCCTTTACCCTTGTCTAAAAACGGGCGGTTCTTGAAGAAGATTAGATGCCTTGGTTTAACAAAGACAGATCTTGGTGCTACTAGAAGCAAAGATTCGTAAGACCTTGTGAGGTTCCCTCGAATGTATCCCAATCCAGCTTTTTATAGTTGCGAGTCTTTGATAACTCAATTTCATCTATCACTTTAGATGCGTAATTCAATAGAGCTAACTTTTCTCAAGACTATCCTCACATTTCTTTAGAGTTTCATGCTTCTCAAAGAGGTCATTGAACTCAGTTCTGATAAGCTGAATCTCTTTAGTGGATTTCTCTAATTTTCTATTCAGGATCTCTTTCACCTTCTCTTTTTCTGAGAGTTGTACTTTCAGAACATCCAGTTCATCAGTAGTTCCCATCAGTTGAGAAGTGATCTCAGCATTTTTAGAGTCTTTCCACTTGATTCTCGTGATCGGTTCCTTGTTACGCTCTGGAGTTTCAAATGAGCGATTCTTGTAACACGTAATAGTCCTTCATAAGATTCTCAAACGAATCTATCAGGTCAAAGTTAATGTTTACAGTTGCACTTGAGAACTCATGTGCTTGTGTAGGAGCAACAACAGAGATAGAAGAATTTACCTCCTCCACAGCCATAAGACAAATATCATCATTGTCACTATCTGAGAAAATCTCATTTGAGGAACTGAAACTTTCTTCAGAATGTTCTTCTTCCTCAGCAATCATAGTTTTCTTGCTGGAGATCTTCTTGTCTCTCTTGGCTTTCCTTTCCTTTCTTTCTTTAGCACTCAGCTCAGGACAGTCATATTGAAAGTGACCTTTCTTCTGACAATTGTAACATCTGTTGGTATCATCATCCTGATCACTTTCCTCCTTGGTTTTGGAGTTCTTCTTCTTGGATGAGGATCCTTCAGCTTTCTGGTCCTTTCTTTTCTCAACAGTATCGTCCTATAAACTTTCCGAGTCTCTCTTGTACTGTGATTCCTGTAATATTTCTTATATTTCCCATATCTGCTATTGAGTCTTTCAAACCTCCTTGCCATCAGTACTAGCTTATCCTTCTGCTCATCCTGATTTTTGGCAAGTGAGTTCTCAGTCTCTCTAGACTTACATGATTTCTCTTTGGCTTTGAAAGCCACATTCTTGCTAGATGAAGAATCATCTTTGCTGTCAGATTTCTTAGTTTTCTTGTCAATCACAAACTCATAAGCTTTCAGTTCAGAGAAAACTTGTTGATATGGCATGTAATCAATATTTTTGGTGTTTTCAATCACCACAGCATGTATATCCCATTTCTTAGATAATCCTCTAAGAATTTTCAGTGCCACTTCTCACTGTGGGTATCTTTTCCCAAGAGCACTCAGATCATTCATGATGCTAGTGAATCTGACCTCAAGTTTGTCAATGGATTCACTATCTTCCATTTCAAAGCTATCAAACTTTCCAATAGCAATGAAAAAGTTTGTTTTCCTTAATATGATCGTGGCCTTGACACATAATAAATGACAAGTGTGTCCCATATTTCTTTTTGCGGTTTCACAAAGGAGAAATCATCCCCATAATACCATCATCAATAGTGCTATACAAAGTATCTTTAGCAATGTAGTCCAGATTGACTAACTTTCTCTCATCAAGAGTAAGTTGATCATCAGATTTTGGAAATTCATCTCTGGGATCATTCCTCTCAGTATCAGTGATTCTGGGATTCACAACGGTAAATTTGAATGGTCCTTCAAAACCAAATTCTTTCATGTTTTCCACATTCATTCTCAATTAGTCATAAGAACATATGAAGTTTCTTAGAAGGCATGAGGAGCCTTGTAAGATATCAAAAAAGATTATTCAAGAGACCAAAGTCTTTCAAAGAAATGATTTTACCAAAGCAAGTGGTCACAATGAACCATCGATTGATACCACTTGTTGGTCCCGGTCTTAAAAGTCTCACAAGTGAGGGGGGAATATGATGGTGATTTTTTAAAACTTTTCTTTCACCGAGGTCGATGGGTCGTTATCCTCGATGATTTTG
The DNA here is from genome assembly GCA_037126765.1 of Stenogyne calaminthoides. Classification (NCBI taxonomy): domain Eukaryota; kingdom Viridiplantae; phylum Streptophyta; class Magnoliopsida; order Lamiales; family Lamiaceae; genus Stenogyne; species Stenogyne calaminthoides. The sequence continues at coordinate 10,362,925 of JBBCBC010000029.1, forward strand.
CCCTCGAGAAGCCCGAAGTCAAAGTCTCATCGAGACAATGATTAGAGATCTCGAGGTGCTTGAATCGAGATAAGTTTATTAGAGATCCCGAGGTGCTTGAATGAGATAATTATCTTCGAGCCCTCAGAGAGAGTTAGTTCATTTGGTAACTATCTCGTTTCTAGCTACTCAAGTGTGAGGAATGGTTGGCCCTAAGTTTATACTGCTTTTAGCTTTTTTCGAAAATCTTCCCTTCAATAAAACAAAGTTGATTAAGGTCATTTGGATCAAGTTGATGCAAGTTCAAATGGATTGGTTCCAATCAATATCGATTGAATTATGCTTTCAAAGTGAAAACATGCAATGAGATAATAATGCAAAGATGAAAAGCAAAACAACACATCAATTATAGTGGTTCAGAGACTCAAGCTCCTACGTCCACTCTCTCTGATCTTCAGAGAAATTCCTTAACCACTTCCTAAAGCTTTCTGGCTAACTCATTGTAGCTTACTCACTTTTCTACCTTGAGTTTTTCGGGTCGACTCACCGCAGCCTTACTAACTCAAACACACACAAGTGTTCAGACTACCATAAGTAGCTTACTAACTTCTTCTCTAGAGTTTTCTGGCTAACTCACTATAGCTTACTAACTCTTTACAACTCCAACTCACCAACAAAACACACACAAACTACCTTATCAAAGGGTTTGAGTTTTGGGTTGGTTTCCAACTAGGGTGAGATATCCTTTACAATAAGGACAATGTAAAGGCTAGGATATCTCTACTAAGCTTTGGATATTTCTTATCAATCTGGGCTTAGTGAATGTGCTCTCTCCAATGTGAAACACTTGGGAAATTCTATGTTTTTCGAGTGCTTCAATTTGCAATAATACGAATGAGCTCTTGAGTTTCTTTGAAATTTCCCGTAACCTCTCAATGTAAAGGGTCACTAGTATTTATAGGCAACTTCACCAAGGTCACTCTTGAAAAACTATTCGTTGGAGGAGATAGTTTCATGAGTTTCCTCTTGTGGTGTTTGGCTATATTTAGGGTTTGAATGCTCCCTTGCATGTTTTAGGAAATATGCAGTCATGTAGACAATCACCAATTTTTGCAGTCTGGAATATAGTACTACTGACATGATTCAGTGTCCTGTCGCTTTCAGTGTCAGTAAAGTACAATGTTGTCTTCCTCTGATTGGATTTTGTCTTCAGTAAATGTAGACAAACATAACGACTCTTTTTGGTCAATCTCTCTGAATGAGATAACCTTAAACAACACTTAGACTTAGTTCCTTTTGTCTGCATATGAATGTTTTGGGCAATATCTATTTTTTTGAATATTTTCGTTTTTCACAGTTTTGTAGTCTTCAGATAGATATTATTCAGTGCCTCTGAACATTCAGGTTATACTGAGTATTCAGTATCTTAATTAGTCTTCAAGAACTCTTTGGGTCTTGATATCTTCGAGTCTTGATGTCTTTAGTGACATCTTGAGTCTTGATACCTTGATGACATCTTGAGTCTTGATGTCTTTCGGTGACATCCGAGTCTTCAAATGACATATCTTGAGTCTTTAGTGACATCTTTTGAGTCTTGATGTCTTCAACGACTTCATCGAGTCTTGATGTCTTGGCTTTATCATACCGAGTCTTGATGTCTTCAAATGACTTCTTGAGTTTTTAGTGTCCTCAGTGACATCCCGAGTCTTGATGTCTTCACTGACTTCATCGAGTCTTGATGTCTTGATGACTTCATTGAGTCTTGATGTCCTCAATGACATCTTGAGTCTTGATGTCTTCAATGACTTTCATCGAGTCTTGATGTCTTCAATGACTTCATCGAGTCTTGATGTCTTTGACTTCTCGAGTCTTGATGTCTTTGACTTACTTGATCTATATCTATTGACTATACATGGTGCAGATAACTTCTCGAATAATCTATCTTGAATCATTTCGGTTTATCAAGATTATTCTGAACATGTCATACTCAGGGTTTTTGGGATCTAATCAAAACTTCTTTATTAAATTCATCTCCCAACAGTTGGCAAGATAGATCAAATATGCAACTTATAAATTTAATGGTTTATTGTAAAAAAGGAACAATATTTGTGAAATCAGTTGATGCTTCTGATATCGTGAAAGATGCAAGCACTCTTTTTAATTTATTTGTGGAGTTAGTTGATTGGGTTGGAGCAAAGAATATTATTCATTTGGTGACCGATAATGGAGCTAACTACAAAGCTGCTGGTGTCTTGCTTAATGATAAGTATCGTTCCATCAAATGGTCACCTTGTGCTGCACATTGTTTAAATTTGCTACTTGGTGATATTGACAAAATGGAGCTTGTTAGTGGTCTTGCAACAAGGGCATCTCTAGTGACAAAGTTTGTGTACAATCATGCATTCTTACTTGCTTGGTTGAGGAAAAGAGAAGGTAGGACAGAGATTGTGCGTCCAGGACCAACTCGATTTGCTACAACATTCATTGCATTGAAGAGTATGCTTGAGCATCAACATTTTTTGCAAGGTTTTTTTACGAGTAAGACATTCAAGGAATCTCGATACTATAAAGATAAAAAAGCAAGTGTAGTGTTGACAGTAGTGCTTGATCCAAAATTTTGGAGTGATTGTACGATTGTAGTAGGCGTTGTTGCTCCACTTATACGTGTATTGCGTATAATGGATACTGATCAGAGGCCTTCTATTGGGTATGTTTATGACGGAATATATCGGGCATAGAAGACAATAAAGGAGATATTTAGGCATAAGTAAACATTGTACAAGCCCGTCACGAATATCATCAAGGCAAGGTGGGACAAACAACTTCGACGCAACATTCACACTACAACTTATCTCTTGACCCTGCTTTTGCATATGATAGGGAAAACATGTGCAAAAAGAAAGAAATAATGGATGTTTTTGTTGAGATGGTCACAACCTTGACTGGGGACAAAACTATTCAAAGGAAGTGCATTGATGAAGTGGGTATTTTTCAAGATAGGATTGGAAGCTTTGGTCGATCACTTGCTTTGGAGTCATCAAAGACTATGCATCCAGTATGTGTTAATATACTTCAGTTTTATATTTATAATATTATTTTGACTAATTCTCATATAGCTCACTACTTTATTGTTGTATCTAAAGATGAATGGTGGAAATTTTTTGGATGTAGTGCGCCAAACATACAAAATTTGGCCACGAAAATATTGAGTCAAACTTCTTCTTCTTCGGGATGTGAAAGGACTTGGAGTGTATTTTTAAGAATTCATACAAAGAAGAGAAATAAGTTGGAACATTCGAGACTCAATGATCTTGTGTTTATCCATTATAATTTACGTCTGCAAGAGAGGTATTAATTCTTTCAAATTAATTTTCTATTGCTATAATTTATTCTTACAACTTATATTTTATGTTTTGTCATTAACTCATTTATTTTATCATTAATATGTAAGGCTTGAGCAAAAAAAGATTTTTTATGATCCTATTGATTACGAAAGCATTGAGAAAACTAACTTTTGGGTTGTGGAAGAGGAAGAGAAAAATCATCCACCTATTATAGATGTTGATGAATTGAATAATATGCTTTATGGAAATGATGGCATTCCAATACTTGCTCCTAATGAAGGTACCTATTTTCAATAATTGAATTAATTTAAATGATTGATTTATTTTTTCTTTTTAAATCCATTTGTGTCTTTTATAGGTATGGATAAAGTTGAAAATGAAGTGCATCCTTTGGAAGAGATGGAAGAATGTGAAGAGGAACGCATGGCGGCAAGAATGATTGAAAGATTGCCATGAAAGAGATGATGAGATCATGAGAGGATATGATTAAAATTGTTTGAGAATTTAAAATTGTGTTGCTCATGACCATTATTATATTATGTTATGTATGACTATGACTCTATTTTGTTATCTTTCATTATGACTATGATCCTCTTGTGTTTTTTTAATATGAATATTAGAAGATTTTTTTAAGTGTTAGAATTTTTATTTATTTATATGTTACATAGGATATATTTAAAAAAAAAATATAGGCAGGGATTATATCACCGGTTGAACCGCTGGTCCGAACGGTCGAACCACCAACCGGTGGCTAGTCCGGTTCGATCACCGGTTCGTTTATGAAAATATTAATTGGACTTTATCTTTGGGCTACTTGAGGGCTTTAGGAGAATTAAGATTGGACCTTCCAATGGACCTTGAATTATCAATATTGAGCCACAATATTATTCAAGCCCATAAATATTAATTAATCCCACTACATAATTAATATTGCACTATCCATCTTAACCCATATTAATGTTAATATGGCTCCCGATTATTATTTCCCGTGTTAAAAATTATCCAGTCCATTAATTAATTAAAGTCACTGAAAAGCTTTATTTTAATTAATATATTTTTCCTTGGATTAGGAACGACTCAACATTATTATCCATACCAGAAACTAATTCCACTTGTAAGATATAGTATGATAAAACTTATGAGCCTTCCAAGGGGACAAATCAAGCAAGACGTACTTGCACACGATTCTTCGTATTAAATCTTAGCAATCGTCATGTAACTAATAATATTGCCCAAGATATAAAGTATTGAATCACATTGATTCTCTACCCATCATAAGTCAAAGCAATAATTATTAATTCAACACGATACTATTTAAGAGACGGGGATTAAGAAATAACGAACCACTGAGGTCTAATTCTTCTATATTCAGCACTGAAGAATTTATCCTCCATTAGGTCCTATTCAGCGCATCATAATGCACTAGTGCAATCTTTTGGTCAAGACAAGCCAATCTGAACCTTGCACTTCAACCTTTCACGATGGATTGTTCATTTCCATCTGGGTTGTGAATTCTGTACTTTGGTTACAAGGAACTGTTAATTTAATCTTCTGTTATCTGGTTTTACTTAATTAACTACAATGTAATACATATTATTTATTGAACATGTATGCAGTAAATATATATAACATTCAATCATATTTAAAGCATCAGTGATAAATAATTTATTTAAGCAAATATGGCAGAAATTCAGTTTGGTTTATACAAAGTAAAAGCATACTTTCCAGTGTAACCCCAACATATACTTGGGATACCTGAGTAGCACATACAAATGGATCATACCCCGAATATTTTCTTCTTCGATAATTATCGACCAGTTTGTATTCGAGATGAATCCTTGTTCCTGAAGCTGATGGATCATACCAATCACACTTGAACAACACAACAGTCTTCTACGAGAACCCCGAAATCCTACTTCAATGACTTCTTGCAGGTGTCCAAAGTAGTCACGACTATCTCCATTGAAAATTGCATTGTTAATGCAAACACCACTGTTTGTAGTAGATTTGATCAATGCATACTCAACAGTATGGAATTTGTAACCATTTACATAGTATCCAAAGTATGTGTTGACCCGACGTAGCGTTCCTCTACTGAGATGCCGTATAAATGGGTTCTCAATGTGTTGATTCCAACACTGTGACGGTTTTAGGTTAAATATATATAATTGTAAACATATAATGAATTCATTAATAAACGGTGGTTAGATAATACTCACATAGCTTCGGAACTACTCTGGAAAATCATGAGTAATATATTCACCTACTTGTGCATCTGAGATGTTTGGATGTCTATGGTGTAGCTCTTCAGTATAGATCAAAATTTAAAGCAATATATCATTAATCAAATATTATATAATAAATATGCTATTTATTTAAATGATACTTATATGAAATACTTACTGAATGTACGGTTTGACTTCATCACAATTGAATAACAGATATTTATGTGCTGCTTCAATCTCTTGTCGGTTTAGCCAGGGTCGTTCATTACTTTTTCCCATACATCGACTTGGAAACTTAAAAACGAACAATTTACCCTCAACATCAGCAACATTGTCTGTGCCTCTAACGTAGTAATTACGAGGCTCATTTCTCAACCTTGTTCTAACACGATCCTCGAAATAGTAAGAACAAAATATTGCAACCTCCTCACACAAGTAGGCATTAACAATTGATGCTTCGACTTTTGCTTTCTATTTAGCATTGAGCTTCAAGTTATGGAGATACCTATTGATATATAATTAAAAAAAAAATGATAAGAGCAAAACATAAAAATAGATATATTTGTATAAATAGATGTGAAGTGAAGGTTTACCTCTCAAATGGATACATCCACCTGTATTACACTGGACCAACAATTTTGACTTCATATGCTAACTGGACCGGTAAGTGCTTCATCGAATCAAAAAAAATGGGAGGAAAAATGCGTTCCAACTTGCATAAAATAACTAGAATGTCTTTCTCAAAACGGACCATGTCGTCCCACGTAATCATTGTAGACGTTAAATCTTTAAAGAATAGACTCAATTCAGTTATGGTCCTCCGGATATTGTTCGGTAGAAATTCCCGGAATGCGAGGGGCAACAGTCGTTGCATAAACATGTGACAAACGTGGCTTTTCATCCCAGTCACCTTCCCGTATGATGTGTTTACACAACGACTCAAATTGGTGTCATAGTCATCTGGAAATCTCAGCTCTTCAATCCAATTACACAATGTCATTTTTTGTTTCTTATCAAGTGTGCAATTGGCTTGAGGATATCTTCCTGTACTCTCATCCTTCTTCAGGTGATCACGTTTGCATATCTCGTTCAACTCATCACGTGACTTTAAAGTGTCTTTTGTCTTGCCCTCTGTATGCATGATTGTGTGGAACAAGTTATCGAACACATTCTTTTCGATGTGCATCACATCCAAGTTGTGCCGAATAAAAAGTGAGCTCCAATAGGGCAAGTCCCAAAAAACGCTCTTCTTCTTCCAACCACCCGGTACCATTTTATTATGCTCCTCAGCATATTCTTCCGTTGTTTTCTTCAATCCCTTCCGGTTAATTTCATTTAACAACCCCCTGTCTACATGAATGCAAAGAGATATATGTTAATTAATTAGTTAATTAATTTTTCATATGTAGATATAAATATATTAATAATTAAAAATAACTAATTAATATAACAAATACCTGATCTCTTTTTTAGGCCGATTTTTGTAATGACTTTATTCTTGGGGAAATCCTTTATTTTTCCGAAAAGGATGATCTTCTAGTGAAAAATTTTGATGGTTGTCAAACCATGAAACTTTTCTGCCAAGCGGGAGATTGAGAGTGTCAGAAACGTCCATGCAGTAAGGACATGCTTGTTTCTCAGCTGTCCTCCACCCCCGACAAAATGGAGTACATAGGGTAGTCGTTGATCGTCCACAGCAGGGCAGCCCTCATCGTGAAGTTCTGCTTTCTTGATATATCATATGTCAGCACTTCATTCTCCCACAGATGTATCAAGTCTCTTATCAGAGGCTGAAGAAAAATATCTAGTTTGTCCTTTGGATTCTTTGGGCCAGGTACCAATACCGTGAGAAACATCATTTGGGGTTTCATGCACATCCACAGAGGTAGATTATATGGAGTCAATATAATCGGCCATAAGGAATAGTGCTTACCGTGCATTCCAAATGGACAAAAACCATCAGTGCTGAGACCTAACCGAACGTTCCTAGGTTCTTCCTCGAAATCAGGAAACACCTCGTCAAGATGTTTCTAGGCCACCGAGTCAACAGGGTGTCTCATTTCTCTGGAATCAGGATCACATAACTCTGTATGATGCCATGTCATATCTTTGGTTGTGGCACTAGATTGATACAATTTCTGAAGACGAGTAATGATAGGGAGGTAATACATCTTTTTATTTACCACTTTCTTCTTCTTATTATGCTTCCATCGACCGTCAGTCTAGTTCCGACGCGATACTTTGTACCGAGAGTGTCCACAAAATTTGCACTTATCTAGCTTCGTGTCTTCTTCATTACCCCAGAATAACATGCAGTTATTGATACCACAATCAATACTCTCAACTGGTAGACCCATACTCTTCAACAGATTTTTGGCTTGATATTCTGTAATAGGCACCTTATTACCGGGAGGACAGACCTCATTGAACAACCTACTAATCTAATTATATGCTCTTTGAGAAAGTTTGTTCTCAGCCTTGTTAGCCATGAGTCGAGCATTGAATGAGAATAGAGAGTGAGTTTGACATCCATCATACAGATCTTCATCACCTGCTTTGAGTATTCTTTAAAACTTAGATGCTTCTTCATTTGGTTCCTCCTCCATAGCCTCATTTTGAAACCCACCAGCTTCCATGATCATCGATACATATCCGGTGTATCCACTGCAGGTGTCTCAAATTGTACTCCAGGATCATCGTGTGGCTCATTGTATTCGATAACATTATAATACTCTTCAAGATCATTGAATCAACATTCCATCGATCTTCACCATGACGTGTTTAATTGTAGTAATAAGAAAAAAAAATCATTCACAATGATGTGTTTGAACATCGGCAATGGTTCTGTATGATTTGTTCTGACACTTTTTTGCATTACACGGACATCTTATACGACCTTCTGAATTTGTTGCACCATGATTAGTTGCAAAGTAAATGAAGTTATTAACTTCATTCATGAACTCCGTATTTATTCATATGCTGATAAGTCGAGGAGTCGAATACATCCACTGACGATTCGGATATTGCATTTGTTTCAAATCATATCAACATGTTAATTCTACAAAAAATTGGACAAAGTTTTGTCTATATATGTAAATATTCAAATATATTTTTCTATCAAATAACATCAAACAAATCCACCAAATAACTATCTGTGATAACATTCATTTAACATAAAATATCTACACAATATATATCAACACCAAATACAAAACAAACTTATTAATTATATACATTACTCTATATATATTTAAACGGTAAAAATGAAAAAATGCAAGGTGAAATCATCCTCGATTGTGAAATGCTTCCAGTGCCAATATACACTTCAAAAAAAATTTTTGCCTCTTTCTACACAAATATTGGTGATGTTTTTGGAAAAAAATTGAGTTGGTTCGACTGTTTTGTGTAAAAAGAAATTGCCATTTAGTCGAATGCTTCCTGGACTTCCTCGGTCGAAATATCAGGATTCCACACTGTACGTTCCTGTATTTCATTTATAATACAATTTATTAATTTAATTTGGTCAATTAATATAAATAAGAATAAAATTAATTATAAATTAAATAATTTTACCGTGAACTGATCGAAATAAGTCTTACATCGTTCAGCTGACACATATTTCCATCGGTGAGCATTCACCGCAATCCCAACCATCAAAATAGAGTTTTTAATTATTTGGAAAGCCTCTTGACCGGGCACAATACTGAAATATTAAATAAATAATATTTAATATTAAAATAAATATATAATAAATTAAAAAAAATAACTTACCGTCCATTTGAGATATGGATAGGCAGACAGGGTGGAACGGCACTAGCGCCAGCTTGATGATTCATGTAAATCAAATATTAAATATTTATAAATTAATTAAAAAAATTATAATTAATTATAAATATATAGATAAAATGAAAAAAAAATATACCTTTAAATTAATTGAAAACCGGGTTGAATCATTTCTCTTCGACGACACGTAGATTGAAATCAGGGGTGAATCGAATGAGATCTGTGGCCCCCTTTTTATAATAATAAAATTAGCGACGGTTCTCTAAAGACCGTCGCTAATTCCATTGACAACATGGGCTCCAGATCTTTATTAACGTTACCCAACGGTCGAAAACACTTGATTTTTACGCGGACTTTAGCGACAGTTTTTTTCGTTGCTAAACCGACCTGTTTTAGTTCGATTCGACAAACCGTAGCAAATTCATCGCTAAATCAGATTAGTTGTCGCTAAGTAATGACGGTTCACCAATCCATCGCTAAATGCATTAAATTCGACCCTTTGACCGTTATCGTCACTGAAACCGTCGCTAATAGCGACGATTAGTGGGACCGTTGCTAAAACCCGTCGGTAAACAACTTTTTTTTGTAGTGGAAAATACACATATACCTTTATTATTATATATATATATATATATATATATATATATATATATATATATATATATATATATATATATATAACTAGCCACATGACCCATATTCTTACCCGTCCCGCTTTCCATAGCCTACATTTTTTCCCAAATTTGGTAAATATTTTACTAATTTTATAATAATATTGATAATCATTAAGAATGTAATTAATAAATTATGAATTTAATTTCGTAATTTGGATAATTAGATAAATTTTGATATGATTGTACTACATCCAAATCAATATTTAAATTGAGTAATTACAATGAAAAATATTTAAAGACAATTTCTTTTATAAATAAAAAAATATTGTAATTAAATTATAAATATCAATTACAGTTTAAATTCCAATAACAATGTGCCCTCCTCTTCTTCTATTCACATATTTGGATGGATGACACTCTATCTCCAATTTAAAAATGACCCACAATAATTTTAAACATCAATATTCATTCATTCAATGTTTAAACACCTCTATGGATGATTGTAGATACTTTAATCATTAATTATTTGTGTTGTAAAAATTGTAACTAAATTTATGTTATTTAGATATTTAATGTAAAACAAATTTTTATATGAAATATTTCACGAATTCTAGATCCGTGAAATGTGACCCGTAGGTTAAAATGAGAAGTGCATTACTACAGAGTCAAAAATTTCGGGATCATGTGCGGGTCGAACTGGGTCAAACAAAATTTTCAATAGGACTTGCTAAAAATTTGTGTTACTATAAGGGAAAATATGTGTTACTGTGAGTACATATATGTGTTGCTGTAAGAAATGATTCTTAAAACATGACAAGTGAGTCAGAAGAAGAATCACACAAACACAAATGGAAAAATTCGCAGATCCTATCCTGGTTGAATTGGGTCAAACAAAATTTTCTATAAAATTTACAAAGGCAAAATAATAAAACTTGCTCCGAGGTTTGTGATACTATAACGACAAATATGTGGTATTGTAAGAACAAATGATAAATGCTTATTTTTTCAGTACACATAATTGTTTGTAAGATATTTAAATTGTGTTATTATACACACACCAATGTGTTACTGTAAATAGAAATGAGTGTTATTGTATAAACAAAACGACACTCTCTCTATTTTCATCTGCTCCCCCCTCTGTATTTTATTTGCTTTCCCTTCTGACTTGTGACCAATCGCATTAAGTAAAGGCCCAAACCACCAGATTACACCATTAAATTAGTAAAAAAAATCTTTTCACGTAGTAATACATAATTGTCCTCAAAGTACCACATACTCGTGTTTATAGTAACACAGATTGGGAGTGAGTTTTCCTGTTTTACCTTTGTGTGAATTTTAAAAAAAAAATCTATTTGATCTGGCACGATCTTTAAGGATCTGCAAATTTTCAGCTCCTTCCCGTTTAAAATAATATTTCACAGTGAAATATTTTACAGAAAAGTTCCCCTTAATGTAATTTATTCACAATTTTTAATTCTTATAAAATTATAAACTATTTTTATATTAGGTAAATTATAGGAAAACTCCTCAAAATTTGTTCAAATTACTAAAATAACCCTTAATTTGAATAATTACCAAATATATCATTGACTGGCAAAAATCCATTTTATTGAAAGAGAAATGCAATATCGCCAATACGATCCTGGGGCGATGCAAATGGTGTTACATCATGGGACCCCTTTCCGTCCAAGTCGTAATTTTATTTATTTGAAAAGTTTGCAAAATACAACAAAGATATAAAGCCGCAGTGGTTTAGTTCGGATAAGTCAAGTCCCTACGCACACATGGTCTTCCCTATCTTCTCTAACGTTAAGAGTTGTTCTAGTTTGAGATGAGAAAGGAGCACCAATCGAGCGCCATTAATGAAGAATAAATTGACAGCAAAGGGAATCAACGATTCTCATTTGACCGTGTTTTAGCTAGCAAGTTGTCGATTACACACTGGAGACTGGTCCTCTTGACGAGTTGGTTCTACTTTAAGGCTTGCGACCTCGTGGTCGCTAGATGAAGCTCCATCACTTTTTCTTTATGACTCGATATCCGGCCCAAGAACAGATAATCCGGGGACTATAGCCCACCGTCTACGAGTGGGAACACCATTTCAAGTCAGAGCAAAATTTGTATGAACTGACTTATTTCATGAATTATTCTCACATTATGTGTTTTGAATTAAAGACATATAGAGGACCACACTCCTAAATTCTGAATCTATACAACCAGCACAAATCCTTGGGGTTAAGCTCCATCACTCTTATATATTTCATACGAAATAAATAGCAGATCAGTTTTTTTATAACATTTTTTCCCTCAAAGTGAAAATTTATTTTTCTTTCTTTCATGTTTTCCACTTCTTCTAATTCTTTTATTTTTTAAAATCATTCTCATGCATGTTATGATAAACATTGAGCTATATTTTTTAAATTATTTTAAGTTGATGAGTTTGAAAATAAATACTCCACCGTTTTATTGTAATTATCTCATTTTTTTTTATTGAATGGTTTAAGAAATAGTATTAAAATATTATTTGGTGAACCTTTTTGTTTTTTTTATGAATGAAAAGTGAGGAGTGATATATTAAATGGTGGGCCTTGGGGATAAAAATATAGGGTAGTAGAGTGTTACTTTTTCAATTTATGGAATGAAAAAGTTATAATGGGACGTCCATAAAAGGAAAGCGAGACAATTACAGTGGGATGGAGGAAGCATATTATAATACTCATTCCGTTCTACTGTAATTTTGAATGTCCTAATTGAAGCTTTACGTTTCCTTTTTTGATAAGTTGTGGTTCAACTTATTTTTACAACTATTTCTATTATTACTCAAAATTATATCAAATGCCACTCAATTAATGTCACATTTCAATTTTTTGTAGGCTTTTGAAGACTAAATTAAGTCAGCGTTTTATCCAAAACTCTTTTTTGCAAATCAAGCATGCGTAAATTTATTAAAAAGTTGCAGCGGAAAATAAAAAAAATAAATATGCACTTCAAAAATCATTTACTAAAATCTTCATTGAATTAAATCCAAAAGAAGGAGATTCAAAATTTGTTTAAGAGATGTGAGCAAAATTTAATTTACAGTTTAAATTTAAATACTAATCAACATGAAAGTAATTTTTCTTAAGATTCATCCATCGTCCCTCCACCTCATTCCTTTAATCTGTAAAATGTTAAATATATGGTATGAGCAAAACCACTAGTTCAATGAGAACTCATTTGTCATTGTTAAAAACGAATCATGTAACTGTAAATTAATTTTAGCAAGGACCCACTTGTGATCAAAACTACTATAGAAACTGTTAAACATGTCATAAATATTTATTATGTTTCCTGTTTTTGTAGCTATGGAATATCACATTTAGACAACAACAATTCACAGTCAAAGAATTGAATAAAGAGAAGGTATTGTGTGCACAATTTTCACCGTACACCACTATTACTATTGTTGGTAAGGATCAACAATAGTAATAGTGGTATACGGTGAAAATGGTTCACACAATACTTCGCCTTTAATAAAGAGAAACGTAAACTTTAATAGAAATCTCCACCTCGTATTAATGTTGTGGATGCAAAAGATGGAATGAAATAACATTAATCGTTGTTTAAAAAGGTCTAAAGTTGTGAAAAGTATGAAATAATATTTTTCCGATTTTGATTTCACAAAGAGATCTTTATTTATAGGGAATAAAATATATTTTCTAATGAGATTAGGATTTGAATATTTTATGAATTTTTTTTGCAGATAAAAATAAAATTTTGAAGATATCTTTTATATATAATCTAATAGGAACGAACGTGGAATTTGGAACATGACATGTCAAAGGTTCATCTCATTTTTTAAAGTTGACTCTCGGATGACAAAACAAGTACTAATGTTGAATTGTTGATCTCATTCTTTCTTTTTTTGAAATAGATTAGGATGAAAGGTTAGTTCTTGGATTTCAACTAAATGGTCAAAGATTGGATCTTTATTTTAAAATAGGTTCTTCAAGAAGCATGACATTATAAATTTGGTTTTCAAAACAGGTATTGTGCTAGTAAAAGAGAAATTGATATTACGGGGGGAGAAAAGATTAAATTCAAATATTTTGCAAATTTCGTAAAGATATGAAAAAAAGTTGAAACAAATATTGAGATTTTGATAAGAATATCTTTTGTAAATATTAAAAGATAGAATTAAATTTTAAAAGTAATTGAAAAATCTCTTACGTAAATTTTAAAAAATTATAATTGACTTGAAATTTTCGGGGTGTTACAATTAATATTAAAATACATACATTTTTTCTTTCTCTTTTCACCTTTTTACTTTATTACACATCTCAATTCCCACCACCCAACAATACATTTAAGAGGAACACGGTCTCATGATGAGACGAAGCATAATTTGAGCATATGCTACTTTAACACTTTAGTAAAGGTAGGTATTAATTTGTACTAGTTTGTAGTTTGTACTTTATCTCATCTACTTGTGAGACCGTCTAATATAAATTTGTTTTTATTTATATTTAATATTGTATTCCTTAAAACATGTGATAATAATAATTGATATCATCGAGAGATCAATTATTGTGGGGATTGATTGCATATTTATTAATTGGTTAGTACATTAAAAATGAGTATTATTCGAGAAGGGTTGCGTGAAAGTGGAATTAGGTAATGAAAGTAGAGTTATGAATTACTTTCTACTATTTCTATTACAAGTATCAAGACTACTAAGTAATATTAATGAGAATAATTATGTTGGTCCCGGTGCAAACGAGTCTTACACGTGTATGGGGGGAATACACGTGTTCAGTGTTTTTAAAACTTTTTTTCTTCGAGGTCACTTGGGTCGATAATCTCGAAGATTAGGTTTCGAGAAGCATAGATCGCTTCCGAGTCAAAAAGTCTCTTCGAGACGGTGATCCCGAAATGCTTTTAAACCTTAGATAATCTCAACTGAGTCCTGAGTGTCAGAGATCCTGAGTTGCTTGGATCATATAACTAACTTACTGAACCCTCAGAAGAGTACGTTTAGTTTGGTAACTATCTGTTCTAGCTTTCAAACCAGCGGAATGGTTTGGCCCTTAGTTTATACTCGCGTTTTAAGCTTTGCGTAAAACCTTCCCTTTATGAAATAGTGATTAAATTTGTGATTCACTTATGCAACTTCAGTGGATTGATTCCAACTGAATATCAGTGAAAAGTATGCTTTCAAAATCAAGTCAATGCAACAGATAAGCACAGATAAGGAAAGCAATAAAGAACACAGATATTATAGTGGTTCAGAGACTCAAGCTCCTACGTCCACTCTCTCCGACTCTTCAGAGAAATTCACTATCAACAATGAGCTTTCTGACTACCTCGTAGTTTACTTACTCAACTCGGCCCTGAGTTTTCTGACTACTCCACGTAGTTTACTTACTCAACCCGACCTTGAGCTTTCTGACTACCTCCGTAGTTTACTTACTCAATCACACACAAGCTTTGGACTACCCCGTAGCTTACTAACTTCTCCTCTAGAGTTTTTCGACTACTCGCGTAGTTTACTAACTCTTTACAACACTTCTCACCAACAAACACACTCCAACTACCTTCACAAGGGTTTGGGGTTTCTTGGTTGGTTTCCAACTAGGATGAGATATCCTTTACAATGAAGCACAATGCAAAGGGTTAGGATATCTCGACTAAGCTTTGGATAATTCTTATCAAGCTAGGCTTAGTATAGTGAGCTCTCTTCAATATTGAAGCACTTGGGAAATTCTAAGTTTTTTGAGTGCTTTTAACTTTTACAAGAATAGGCTTGAGCTCTTAAGTTGCGTATAAATTTCCCGTAACCTTACAATGTAGAGGGTCACCAGTATTTATAGGCATACACCAAGGTCACTCTTGAAAACTATCCGTTGGAGAGACAAACCGTGAGTTTCCTCTTGTGGTGTGTGAAACGGCTATATTTAGGGTTTGAAACTCCCTAACACTTTCTAGGCAATAGCCTTCCATGTAGCCGGTCTTCACTTTTTGCAGTCTGAAACTTTTGTACATCGGACATCCTTTTCAGAGACCTGTCACTGTCAGTGTCAGTATGGTACAGTGTTGTCTTTCTCTTTTTGACTTTTGTCTCCAGTTAAAGGTAGACACCTTCAAGCGGCTCTTTTTGGTTACAAACTCGAGTTTGATATAACCTTAACAACACTTCCGACTTAGTTCCTTTTTATGCAGATCCCGAATGTCTTGGCGGATATCTATCTTTCTAAGGAATCACGATCTTCTCAAGATTGTCATCCTTGGATAGATATATTGATTGCCTCGGAACATTCGAGGTTTATATTGAGCATTCAAGACATTTCGATTCTTGATAATTCTTTGTGCGCCGATATTCTTGATCTTGATTTCTCGATCTTGATCTTTGTGTCTTGAGTCTTACGAGTCTTGAAGTCTTACGAGTCTTGTGGTCTTCGAATTTTTGTAGTTTATCTTGGACCGATGTCTTTGAGTCTTCTCATTTGAGTCTTGATTTACTCAAGATCTCTCGAGTCTTCATAACTATCTGAACTATATCTGGCGACTATACATTTTGCAGATAACATCCTGAATATTCTAAAACTGAATCCTGACTTAACTTATCAAGACCATTTTGAACATGTCATACTCAGGGGTTTTGGGATCTAATCAAAATCATAAATCTTTATTAAAATTCATCTCCCAACAATTTCCCCCTTTTTGATGATGCCAAAACCTATCTTGTTACAAACAAATAACCTATACTCAGGTTTCAGTTTATCCTATTTCAAGATTGGTTGTCTCCTAACAATTTCTTAAAGACAGAGAATCTCTCAACAATTTCAGAGTTTCTCAATAGTTTAATCATTCAGCAATTTCTTCAGTAATGAATCTATTTAACTAGTTCATTACCAAATACTTAAACAATTTCTCCCTTATCAATCATACAATCAGTTCAGAGACATTCATTCAGGCATATCAAAATAAAATACATGTAAATAAGATAATGAGATATTATCTTTTGAGCATAATGATAAATCTTCATTGATGATTGGTATCCCGTTACATATTACAATGAGTTTATCAACAAAATCAAAAAGACAAAATATAAAGATTACAAAATCTTCGAATCTTGATCTTGATCTTCCGATTTTGGCTCTTGATCTTCTGCTCTTGATTTGCTTCATTCTCAACTTCATCGGGTTGGCACCTCCAGGTCAAACATTCCGAAAAATCTCTTCTTCAGCTCATTTCTTTCCTTGATGATGTCCGGACTGTTTCCTGTTAAACCCAACTGACCAGCATACTGAGCAATCTCTTGAGTAATGGCCTTCTCATTCACCAAGCCATTTTCAAGTTTTGGAGGTGGATAGGAATATGGACGGGGGCTACTATCTCAGTACCTCTCCTTCATCCATAAAGTTAATCCGACTTTGTAGATACTTTGGATAGAAGATAAGAAGGTATTCAATAGCGAACTTCATTATGATCCGAGCTTTCCCCTCTCCATTCCCCGAGAACATCATAATTGAAACGGAAGGTCCTCTTGACTTCTTCCCACATATCGTTGAGTTTGATAGGCATTCATTTATCAGCGTGGGGCCACTTTAGTGCTTTTGATGTTCCTTTCCTCTTGCTCGCAAACTTCACGAAATCACTCATTCGCTTACGCTCTTCGTCTATCTTCTTTACGATCCACGAGGCGTTCACGAGACCCGGCAAACAACTTTCTTAGCTTGTTCTTCTTGGAGTGTCTTCAGAGCATTTCTCGTGTTGAAGACTTTCTTCTGAGGTTGAGACTCAGATTCCACTGGTTGTTCTGTTTCTTCATCATCCAGAATCAGTTTTCTCTGGATTGGCTTAGAAGCCTTTGCACGTTTGCTTTCAGGTTGAACAACGCCCAAGGCTTTCCTCTTCATAGGCGATTCGTGGCCTGGCTTGTTCCAACCTTTGCTCTAAACTTTTCGGTTTCTCTCTTGCAAAATCAAGCATAGCTTGCTCGAAACTTCGAGTGTAGATAGGTTTTTTCTACGGCGAACTTCAACTTCTCGGTCGCTCCTACTTTTTAAAGGCTTTTGCTAGATTATACATTTGGCATCTTTTCGAGCCTTCTTCTCCAAAGCACGTGCCATGAACTTTACGAGATCTTGAACTTCCTTTTCCCCTTCTTGGCACCGTAATTTGGAAGAAGCCTGGAGAGTGCTGTGTCCATGTGATATTGCTCTTTGCTTACACAGCGAACTTCTCCTGCTATCTGATCTTGTTCGTCTTCCAGCCTCCTTAGATGGTTCTTGGCCACAGAAAATTCTTCAGATAAGTGGGCAAACCGCGAAGAGAGTGCTTCTTTGAACATCTCTGTCATCTTGGTCATGAGCATTGAGCTCATTTCCTCAACGGTGACTTGATTAGCACCTCATTCTTTTTTGCGCGGTTTCACCTCTAGGAAATCGAGAACTTTCTGGTGTTTTTGCTTGATTCATCAATTAACTTCGGCCTTGACTCCCTCCAAACTTCTCATTTAGCTTTCCTTCCATGGAGGTCATCGGGTGGTTAGAGTGTTTTGAATTTGCACGATTACGAAGAGTGACTAAGACCGTCCATCTTTTGAGCTTGATTGGCCAACATTTCTTCCATCTGAGCAATCTTGATCATCATTGGCTCAACCTTCTCAAGTTTCTCTATCAGAGGAGTGAGATCAATCTCAGGAATCTTCTGTACCTCTGTGTTGTCTTGATCATCTTGAGCTCGGCTTCATTTCGAGCTCCGGTCTCGGTTGCGCCTCGATCGAAGAGTACTATCAACATTCTGATGTTGACTAGATCCAGGTTGATCAGCAACTGAAGTCTCCTTTTCAATCTGAGACTGCTTCTCAACATCTCCCTGTTGGTCCCCATCTCCATCTTGAGATTTGTCTCCCGCTGCTTGGGGCACCAACCTCAGTTGCTCTCCTCTCAGCCAACTTCCTCTGAACCAGCTCATCAAAATCGGAGTTTTTCATCCTGAGCTTTGTCCTTCTGAACCCTCAGAAGTCGGTCAAAAAGGCTGTCTCCTCATTCCACCAGTCTTCCCCTCTAAAAGCAGCAATATCAAGCATCTCGGGAAGAGTCTGATTGAGGATAAATACAGTTGTCCTTAATCTGAAGAAAATATCTTGCAGATCAGGATATGATTTGAGCTCGAAATTATCGGTCAAGTATGAACCGTTCCCCCTTGCTCCTCCACTCGCCTTCTTCACCTCGCCTTTCTTCCATCTCGGGCTCTCTGGTTCATTTGAAGTTTCCGCTAAGGGATCAAAGTAGATCACTTCTCAGGAGCTCATCAAGACTATTCTACTCGAGTCTCGTTGACATCGAAGTTTGTGCGGTCGGGTTCTCGGTTTATATCTGTGTGGGTTACGAGGCTGGCCAGGTATATCCTCGGTTTAGTGCGAGTTGACTCGTCGATCTGAGCTTGCACATCTTGAGATCGACTCTGGTAGCTCTTCTGTGCGAGCACTGCACACACCGAGGTAGGCATCTCGAGGTCTGAGCTCCTTTGAAAATTTCTGAGAAATTTTATACATCTTGGCGATGTCTCGAGCACCTCGAAAAAGACACGCTCCTCGGTCGATCATGTGTCTGGAGATAACCCGAGCCAACACTTGTAATGGTAAACTCGAAAGCGGTTTGGCCCTCGGGTTGAATCTCTTGAATCACTTTCATCTTCATCGGTGAGAACCACCAATCTTCTGCGTTTTGGAGCAAGATTCTTCTGTTTCATCATTTTTGCTCCCTGCTCCATCTTTGCCTCCAACAACATCTTCCCCCTAGTTTGTTGGGTCTCTTTTTCAAAGAATCGCAGGAAGGTGATTCTACCTTCTTTTCTCTCTTCCCCGATAACTTTCGCTTCCTTAAAGACTTTGGGTTTAAGGAGAATTTTGGATTTAGGAAATGGGGTCGAATTGGCGAAGATATCCTCCTCCTCTCGCACATCTCCAAAATGTAAGCAATTTTGGTGGCATGGTGGATCTTGCCTTTGATTGAGATCGCCCGTCAATCTTACTCAAAACTTTTGGTCCGCTTCACTCAACGTTTGGATCGAGAATTTGGCCGGTTGAAATCTGTGGTGGGTGAAGCTTTATCGCCGCCATCAATGAAGTTTTCGGTACTTATCTGCTCAAAACTCCCTCAAGAAGACTCATGATGCACTTGCTCACAATATCCATCAACACACGATATTGTGGCTTCAGTGCCCTTTTATGCAAGTGTGGCCTCAAACTTAACAGATTCTCGGCAATCCTATCTAAGTACTCTGCTCTCTTCCCGACATATACATCGTAGGATCCTCTCCTCTATCACGGGGCTCAAAAACATCATTGATTTTTTGAACAATATCTGAGATCCCTCTCAAAATCGGCGTATTTGGATGTTTGCTCTAAGTGTGATCTGATTAACTTAGAATGCATACAACCCTCTTCATCTATCTTCAAATTCTGAGATGAATTCGATTACCTCTTTCGCAAACTCCTGGTCGGTTGGTTTGCGACTAGTTGGTGAGTTTAGCTTGATCGAATCATATCGCAGAGCCTCCTTTTTTGGCTTTGAGTTGGTTGTGCTTTCGAGTGAGACAACGAACTCGTACCACGCTTGTTGGTTTGGCTAATCTCTCGAACGAGGGTTGGAGCCATTTTAGAGTTTGATTGAAGAAGAGAAACTTTAGGGTTTGGAGATTTTCTGGGCAAAGGGGATTTTTAATTGCAGAGGATTTGAGAACGAAGGGTTTGATAAAAATTTTGGCTTGAATGGCTGATTGGGGTTTATATAGCCTTGAGATCGTGGGGAATCGTGTTGGTTAGGTGAGTAACAATGGTTGAGATTAATCTCCGATTAATCGGGTATCTGAATGCGATCGATCTCCGAAAAGTAAGCCGCCAAAACATCCTCATTGGTCATTAATGTAGTAGAGCATTAAATGGTATTGACCTTCTTAGAATTTAAAACGATCCGCTAAAAAAAAAAACATTCCTCAGGTGTTTTTATATTTATTGCGAATGATTACTGAATTTACTTGAGCAATGTTGGGAAATTTATAGTTTTGATGAAAGTTCCAAAAACACATGTAATAGGACCAGTCAGACCTGTTAGCTAACTGATGTTTATATTACCCGCTATAGGAGACCAGTTGATAATTACTGTATAGAACAACTGATGTAATAGATAGGTCACATATTGAGGGGAACTCAATATGTATAGGTCGATCCAAGACTCAAAGAAACGGTGATATCAAGCGGGCGGAATACTAGAAAAGAACAGAAGATCAGATTGATCTGATCTAGTCAGATATCTCAGCTGAAGTCATGAAGCTCAAACTCAGAATACTTGAAGATCAGATGACTTCCAGAAGATCAGACCAGAAGACCTACATCAGTCGAGTCTGCTAGTTGAAGCTAAGTCAATCGGCACCTGAAGACTCTATCAGGTAGACTGATCAGTTTAGACTGATCAGGTCAGCTCACCAGGTGAAATCTGATGTTTCACCTAATCATACGTCTATGATCTGAACAAGAAGAATGTTAAGCTTAGTTGGAAGAACAACTCTGAAAAGTGAGTCTGCTATCCAATAAGAACAAGACACGTATGATCAGAGCCGACAATTGCGGGATTTCGATGCTACCTCTCTGTAACGGCTACAAAGTACAAATTCACGCTTTTGGCAATGCCGTTCCTGAAGCTCGTCACATCAAGCCTGCAAGTCTACCAAATATAGCCTGAAATTCAAATTGCTCTCCAACGGCTCTTTGATTTCAAGGTCTATATATATGGGATTACACTTTAGAGTAAAAAAAAGGCTTATTTGAACAATCAAGAAGCTCAAGCTAATTTGATTTTCGCATGACAAGAACACGATCAAGAAGATTATTTTTATTAAGTGTTCATCCCATAAGTTCTAGCATAAAAATCTTTTCATCTAGCTGTTAGGCTGCTTATACGCAAGAAAAGATTTCATAGTTGGAACATAACAATCTTATCCAAACCCCAAGTTAGGTTAAGTTGTTTAGCAAGATTTCAGACTAGGGTTTCTAGTTCTGATCTCTGGGATCGGTTGAGTGTGAACTCTTTAAACATCTAGTCGGTGTACTGTGTTGGACTAACACATAAAACTAAGTCCAGTTGGTTAAGTAGGTGCCCCTTGTGATAGGGAAGAGTGGACGTAGGACTGGTTTGTCCGAACCACTATAAATCTTGTGTGCCTTTACTGCTTTGATTAACTGATTACACAATCGCACACAACCCTTTAAAGCACATACATATTCCAAGTTGAGATCAGTTAGCACCAAGCTTACGGTCGACGATCAAACGTGACACTTGATCAAACCGATTAAAAGATTAACCTTGGAATCGATTTATCAAAACCGGTTTTTTTCACACGGGTAAAACTTAAGCTTCCGCACACATCAGTTAAACTGATAGTTACCGAACTGATCTGCCTTCAGGAGATCAGTAAGTTGGTTATCAGCCCAAACTGATTCACTTTCAAGACTCGATCAAAGTTAATCGCCTCACACCGATTTGCACAAAAGTTTTCGTAAGTCTATTCACCCCCCCTCTAGACTTACGCCCTCACAAACCCGTTCGGGACCTACAAGTGGTATCGAGGCGGTTGGTTCTCTGACCCATCGACTCTGTGTATCATCGATTCTTGAGGAAGAATCTTTGTGGTCAATCGAATCGATCTTGAAAAACCATTTTTAAAACTCATTCATTTTCCAAAATCATTCGGCATGGATAACACCTCGGTATGTATCATGATGCCGGAAGTTCTCAATCGATGAGTATGCAGATTGGGCCATATATATGTCCAACCATCTAGGTTCGATAAGCGGCGAGAATGATGGAAGTCATCGAAAGAGGACCCATCATCATTTATTACGACAACCCTGCAGGTTGGAGGAGATCTAGACTTTCTTAACCGGGAGTCTTGTGCGAAAAAAGCCCAAACCTTGATGGATGCGGAAGAAAAAAAAAGTCGATACTCTAGATACTATCGCGAGGCATATTATCATGAAAACCATGGATAAGGTCACCAAGGAAAAGATTAAGTATCTCAAATCTGCGAAAACAATGTGGGATACTCTCATTTGAGATATCGAGGGAAATGAGCGGATAAAAGACAATTAGTCTACAAGTTTAATGGTAAAGTTCGAAAAAATCAAGATCTTTGCCCAACGAAACCATCAACGAACTCGATGGAAGGATTACAATGTCTATAAACAAGCGAGAACTTGGTAGAGATGTCCGATAAAGATATCGCCTACAAAATCCTAAGGTCTCTCACCAAGAAATGGGACATGAAGGTCACGGTAATCAAGGATTGCCAAGACATTTCAAAAATGAAGCCAAGTAACTTGTTCTTGAGCCTTAAAGCTCACGAGTTCGATTTGATTGAAAGAGGACAAGCTGATGAAGATGAGGTGTCTGCTGAAGCCTCAACTTCAAAATCGATTGCTTTTTAAGGCAACCAAGCAGTTAGAAACGAAGGCCAACGAACTGTTGGGAATATAGTAAGTCGAGCGATCAGATCGCTCGCTTACGGGAAGCTTGAGAAGTCAAACGTCCAACTTGGTAAGTATCGAAGATTTTATAAGGACTATCAACATAGCCAAGGAAGAGATAGGAGATCAGCCAACGGATCTCCGTGAAGAACTGTGATCGATGATCGGAGGGATCACAGAGATGAAAGGAAAAGAGATAGTCGATCGAGGAAGGAAGAGATAACCAATCGATGAAGAAGCTCGGACTACTATCGAAAAGGGAAGTCACCGATAGGTCATACAGACGGAGTGATTCACCTGGAAGGAAAGGTTCGGTGGATCAAGGAGCGTGCTTCAACTGTGAGAAGCCAGGTCACTATAGCGCAGACTGCCCAGACCTGACGCCAAGAGAAAGGGAAGAAAAGAGGAACAGAAGAGAGCAACGATATAGGGACAGAAGAGCCATGGTTGCTGATACGTCAGGAATTGACGATTCCTATCGCCTCCGAGGACTCAGGGACTCCTCCTCAGAGAAGACTTCGCCCGACAAGAAGATCTTTGTTGACTTCTATGAAAATGAAGATCCGATATTCTCTTCGACGATGATGAGATCGCTTCGATGGCCGTGGAGGACCAATCTGAGGTAACCTCCAAACTCGCTTCGTTCGCTTTACACCGCTATCATTAGCACACTCTTTGGGGAGATTGACCTGCAGCTCTACTCAGAGCAATTGCTTGAGGATCTCTCCAATGCAGTAGACACTTATGCTATAGTGGAAGCTGAAAATGACAAGCTGAGAATTAGAAATAATCAGCTTGCTAAAGAGAATGATCTCAGTAAAGTCTCTGAACTTCAATCTGCTGAAACTGCTCAGAAGGCAACTGAGGAATGTAACATTCTGAAAGTTAAGGCTTCTGATCAGGAGAAGCAGATCAACGATCAGCTGTCAATTAACAAACAGCAAGCTGATGACTTCAAAATTCTTCAAGCAAAATTCGATGAGCTGTTCCAAAAGCATGAAAGTCTGAAATCATCTGAGGATAATCTGCGTAAGAAAATAGAGGTTTTCACAAAATCATCTAAAACTGTTCAAGACATGAACACCTATTTTCGAACAACGATTAATAAGAAGGGACTTGGCTATGAGAATCCTTCCACATCCTCAAAAGCCCCGGCTGATTCATCTCAAAAAGGTGTAATCAGACGAGTTTCTGACAAAGATACACCAAAAGCCAAACATGTATCTAATAAGGGAAAAAGACCAGTTGAAGCGGTAAAGGCGGTGCCTAACCGAAGGGGAACGAAATGGACCCTAATCGGTAAAAGCATCACCGAGGAATCAACAGAAGAACCCAGTTCTTCGAAGAGACCTCAACTCGATCAACGATCGTATCGAAAAAGACAACTCAGAAAAGAGAAGTCAATCGAGACCTAATCAAGGTCAGCTGCATAATAAGCATGCTTCAGGTAAACTGCAAAAACCACCTATGCCAAAAAGATATGAATCTTTTGATGGTAGCAGTCGTACCTACCCCTATAATCAGAAATCTAGGGTCACTTTTTGAACCACCTTTGGATAAAAAGAAGACAAACAGAAAAGATAGATCCCAAGTCTTCTAAGTCATCCAAGGTTCACACTAATAATCATACAAAACAGAAAGCATATAAAGAGACATATGATTATGTTGGCGGGTATGGGGAGACAAATCGGGCTTTCGATCTAAGCGATCACAATAGAAGTGCTCTGTTTGTATGGATTCCCAAAACTAAACCTAACCCCTCGGGACCCAATCCAAAAAGGGTACCTAAAGCCCGATCCGATTGCGAGGATCGCGTGGGTCCGCCAACAAAGGAGGTGTGCAAGCAACTATCCGGTACATCGATAGTGGATGCTCAAGGCACATGACAGAAGCAAGCACCTCCTCAAATTTCATACATAGAACGAAAAGGCCCACGTGTACTCTTCGGTGATGATAACTTTGGTTATACCAAAGGGTTCGGAACCTTAGAGAATGATGATGTACAAATAACCGGAGTCTCAGATGTCGAAGGTCTAAAGCATAACCTATTATCGGTTTCACAATTTCTGCGACAACGGATTCGGTGTTGAGTTCTCGACCGACCAATGCACTATCAAGAATCGAGCCACTCAATGATTTTGCTAACTCGGTTCAAGGAAAGGATGATCTACAACCGATTGGAACAGTTGCCCAAGAAATGCATGCCTGATTGTCAAGAGTTCCAAAAGTAGCAGCTGGCTCTGCACCAAAAGGATGAGCCATCTGAACTTTAAAACTCTTAACAAGATAGCAAGGATGTCTCTAGTGGAAGGACTTCCGAATGAAGTATTTTCAAAGGATCAGACATGTCTTTGCGTGTCGGGAGGGAAAAACAGTCAAAGCTTCATTCAAAGGAATTTCGGACCAAGATCCATCAGAGAAATCTTTATTTGCTTCATATGGATCTATTTGGACCATTATAATCGGTCTCTCAACGGACGAAATATACTCGTAATCGTGGATGACTATTCCAAGTTTACGGGTTATATTCATACATAAGAAGAATGAGACGACAACGAAGATACCCGAGCTGCTAAAACGATTACAAAATGAGAAGGGTGTCAGCGTAGTAAAAATCAAGATCGGATAAAGGTACAAAATTTCTGAACTCTTTTATTCTTGATTTTTGCTCTAAGTTTGGTATACACCATGAAACATCGCTGCAAGGACGCCACAACAAAATGGAGTAGCTGAACGGAGGAACCGAACTCTCAAAGAAGTTCTTTCAAGACGATGTTAATTTGAACATTCAATACCAAGCCATTTATGGGCAGAAGTAATCAACACCGCATGCCATACTCAGAACAGATGTCTTCTGACTAAGGCTCACTACAAAACACCCTATGAACTGTGGAAGGACAGAAAACCTCGTGTCTCTTACTTCCATGTTTTTGGGTGTAAGTGTTTCATACACAACAATGGGAAGAGTCAGTTGAAGACTTTTGAGGCCAAGTCAGATGAGGGTATATTCTTAGGATATTCCTCATCTAGCAAGGCTTTCAGGGTTTACAATGCATTTAAACCTACTTGTGGAAGAAACACCCCATGTAGTCTTTGATGAAGCATCTTCCTAACAAAGAGAAATCGCATGAGAACAAGATGTACACGATCAACAAGAAACGATGTTGAGAAAATGGATCACCGACGATCAAGGAAAAAGAATCGTAAAATCAGAATAATATACATTCCAGATCTAGTTGATTCACCAGATCATTCAGATCCTAAGGTACGAAAAACTGTCGATGAAGAAGCTGATACAGCTGAGACAGTATCAACTGAACCATCCGGTTCAGGGGGAACATCTGAAGTTCCCACGAACAGACATCAGCACATGATGAGTCCAACATCAGCTGAGACTTGTTCTTATCAAGTGGATCA
The DNA here is from genome assembly GCA_037126765.1 of Stenogyne calaminthoides. Classification (NCBI taxonomy): domain Eukaryota; kingdom Viridiplantae; phylum Streptophyta; class Magnoliopsida; order Lamiales; family Lamiaceae; genus Stenogyne; species Stenogyne calaminthoides. Next base: position 10,389,797 of record JBBCBC010000029.1, read on the forward strand.
TAACTCAAAGACCACTCCCAATCGCAAAGTAATGAAATTTTATCGTAAACGGACGATGTTCTCCAAACCGATGCAAATCGAGCAGAAGGACACGGATAACCAAATCATCCAACCGATCGATAATCGGAGACCCATCCGATAAAGTTAAAACTAGACATCGATTGGTGAAAGTGCCATGTATTCTTTGTTATCCATCTATGAAGGAACCAACAACAATAGAGGAAGCTCTACAAGACCTTTTGGATTCTAGCCATGCGAGGAAGAGTCGAAGCGATTCGAGAGAAATCAAGTTTGGAAACTGGTAGACAGACCAAGTCATCAAGACGTTATTGGCACGAAGTGGGTATTCAAGAACAAGAGAGATGAGAAAAACGTCATCACCAGAAATAAGGCAAGACTTGTTGCTAAGGGGTATTCACAATCAGAAGGAATTGATTATGATGAGACCTTTGCACCGATCGCTCGCTAAAAGCCATTCGTTGCGGCATATACGCCTACAGAGGGTTCACTGTGTATCAGATGGACGTAAAGAGTGCTTTCTTAAACGGGGTACTAGCAGAGGAAGTTTATGTCGAACAACCTCCAGGCTTTGAAAAGAGCAACCAGGTGTACCGTCTAAGAAAAGCTCTCTATGGCCTGAAATAGGCTCCTCGAGCTTGGTATGATACACTCTCTCAGTTCTTGATCGAAAGTGGGTTCACTAAAGGAACAAGTGGGTAGAACCTTATTCAGAATAGAAGATGGAGAAGATATTCGATGGTTCGGATCTCGTGGGCGACATCATCTTTGGATCTCCTAACAAGAGTCTATGTGAAAGATTCAAACAAACCGATGCAAGAGGAAGTTTGAGATGTCCATGATGGGTCGGATGAATTACTTTACGGGTCTTCAAGTAAAGCAAAATCTGAAGGGATATTCATCACGAAAACAAAAAAGTACACTAGGAATTTATTGGCTAAGTTTGGAGTTCAAAATTGTAAGGAAGCCAAAATTCCTATGATATTTGGATTCAAGATGGATCCGGATGAGGATGGTAAAAAAAATCGAGAAGGAATATAGGGCTCTCATTGGATCTCTACTATACCGTTGCCAAAGTAGAGACCGGATATAACCTTCGCAGATGGGTGTATGTGCGATTCGAAGCAAATCCAATGATAAGTCACGAGAAGCGACTAAGCGGATTCTTAAGTGTCCGAAGGACGATAAATCTTGGTTTATTTTACCCATCGATGATAATCTAGAGCTTAGTGGGTATTCTGATTTCGATTATGGAGGTTGCAAGATTGACAGAAAATCCACCTCAGGAACTTGTCAATTCTTAGGAAGTAAAACCGATCTCGTGGTTTTCAAAGAAGCAGACATCAATTGCGACATCTACTCTTCAAGCGAGAAATATATGGTGCAGGAAGCTATTGTTCCCAAATCGCGCTCGCTTAGTTAGCGGTGAGGATTATAACATTGAAGCTAAAAATGTACCTATTTTCTGTGACAGTAATAGTCTATTGCAATAACTCCAGAATCCCGTTTCTACATACAAGATGCAAGCATGTAGATGTCAGACACCATTTTATAAGAGATCATGTTGAAAAGAAGAATATCAGAATGGAAAAGATTCATACTGATATACAGAAAGCTGATATTCTAACCAAGCCACTAGCTGAGATCAGATTCAGAGAATTATGCAATGAGCTAGGGCTTTTGGATCTTGGAGAAAATGCACCTAAAATGTTTGATGGATTGTTCTCCAGAACCAGCTGGTTAAGAGATTAACCAGGCTGAAAGGAATCAGTTGAGTTTGGTATCTCAACTGATCAGAAGATCAGTCAAGGAACTGATATGAGAAGATGCCGATCAGATTTAAAGTTTATCAGATTAAATGAACTGATCGTTTAAAGGATTATCTGATTAAATCTGTTCAGTTATACTTTGTAAGTCAATTAAGCTGAATTTCAATAAGATTCAAAGGAACTGATCAGTTTTACAAGTTATCAGATTTAGGGTTTATCAGATTAAATCAGTTGGGTTATTTTACATCCTTGTAAGTCGATTAAGCTGATATTCAACAAGCAAGATTCACAAGTGGTATTCACAAGATTAAAGCTTAAAATCGCATAAGGATACAGGAATTTTACACAACAATGGAATAATAGAACTTTTCATTGATAAAGACCCGAAGGTCCGATTACATTACAAGATACAAGTACAAAGGACCCGGAGGTCGGTACATAAGTAATAACCAAAAACCCTAAACCTTTAACCCTAAACCCTCATCCTAACCCAAGTAGTGCAAGGGGAGAGAGAAATTTTAAATCTGATGCTCTCATTTTCCCCCACTTAACAAGGGTGAGAGAGGCTTTAAAGAAATCCTAAAGCCGCTAGCTGAAGCTAAAACCAGTGGAGCGACAGCGGCCTTGATAGGATTTTTAAGCCAGGAGCCCTAAGAAAGAGTCAGTGGGCTCTCCAGCTGTTAAATGGTGAGTTGATATAGGAAGATCAGCTGTTGTCTGATCAAGACCGTATATCAAACTCACGTTCATTTTCAGACTGAGTCTGTTGATGCTCGTTACATCATAACGATAGACACACAAGGTGCATACGGTTAGGAGAAGTGTCTTCTCAGTTGCAACAGCAGGCCCGCCGCCATGGTGGTAGAGAAGCTTTGCAACAATCGTATGTGAAATCTTTGATGATAACGAAAACAGTGATAAGGGACGCACAGGGTTGATTTGAGAAGCTGAAATCATTGAAAAAGGGGTAAAGGTGTTTGCCGGAAGTTTCACCGGAAATAGGGGTTCACCAGGTTTCATGATTCTACAAAGAAGATAAGTATGGTGAATGGGTTATGTTGTGTAAAATAATTGGTCCAATTTATAGAGGCCAAGCAAGGGTGCAAATGCAAATACGAGTTCTCAAAACCTTTTAGAGAAATCGCACCAAAAAGGACAAATGTAGGAATCACGCGACTGATAATTGGATAAATTTACGGCGGATTGACATATCGAAAGATTCAAACGATAATTACGCATGTCAAATCGCGCCAACTTAGGGAATAGAAGCTACTATCCTAGACTAAGTTTTGGCGGTAACACTTATCCCAAGAATTGGCTTGATCTGAGAAGAATCAGATTAGGTCAACTAAAATCTGATTACATACGAAGCTGATCAGATAAGGAAGATCAGCTGAGCTTGAAACTCCAACAAATCAGATACATCAGTCTATGAGAAAAACAGAAATATCAGTTGAAGGGGGAACTTCAACTGATCAAGGAGGATCAGAAGAGAAATCAGACGTATTCAAGGAAGATCAGTTGAGCTTGAAAGTTCAACAAATCAGATGCAAATGAAGAAGATCAGTTAAAAGGATCAGTTGGGAAATTTTAAGGCTTAGGCAGAATATTAAGATCAACAAGTGAAATCAACATGGACAAGTGGTATTGACTGATTACAATATCAGTCAACCAGATACGCTTTCCTTTTCTCTTGTTCTTTGCTTATTTATCGGATCTTATCTGATATTATTTGCCTTACTGTACCCATTATCCTTGTGACGTATTCTCTGCAAATCATTTAATGCGGACGTGGGGAACATGTATTAACTGCTACTAAATGTGCTTTTAAATCCTAAAGGTTTTCGTACGTGCTTTTTCCTGACCCTACGATCAAAACCGCTTAATCTGGAGCGTTCAATCTTTTCAAACGGTTGATCTTCAAAATCGTGTCTTCTTCTTCCCTCCCCGTCTTTATAAAGTTCATCAAAAACATACCAGAGTTTTCCATTTCACAAACTTGCGATTTATTCTCTGAAAACTCCAGATTACTTCTCTCAGATTCAAAATATTTTTTCCTAAGTTTCAAAATCAACTTTCCGAAAAACAGAATCTGGTAATTTATGTTTATTTGATGTATCTTGTGTGATATTCTTTGTATTAATGCACAATTTTAACCAAATCTATCTTATCTGTAGATGATCATTCACGGTATGGGTAAGATAATGTGCAATTATGCGGAACTGGCAACAAAGATTGTGGATGATAAGTCCGTTCAGTTCAATGTCACTCAGGATCCGGAATCCATGGAGGTCGAGCAAATTCTTCGAAAAGCAGGCCTTGAGAAATTTTTATACGCTTCATCGCAATCCAAAGTTGATGCAAGATGAAGCACTAGAATTCCTAAGGAATTTAAGAGTGGATCTGATGCTCCAGAGAAGAACTTCTTTTCGACAATCCGGAGAAGAAATCGATCGACGAATGAAGATATAACTCGTCTGTTCACCCTACAAAAGGACGGATCTACTTTGCTCATTCTGGGGAGAAACGGCGATGAGTCGATCGTAAAAAAGTTTTTCAGAGAGGCCGACAAACACCATACTTCGAGATTTGTCGTGCCAATGCTCAAGAGGAAATACCGATTGTTGTTTGACATATTGTCAAAAACAATTATGGGTATCAGATTCAGCCGAGATGCTATTACATCAATCAAAACTCAGACAAAGATGGTCTGCAATAATTGATGGAGCCAAGAACATCAACCGGCATGGGTTTCAAGGCCATTCTCGCTCCAAGAACATGATAAATTTGGAGTTGATGAGTGGAGGCGGTATTTCGAAGAAAAAGATCACCCAATCTCAACAAGGTCATAGCTTATCTTTACAGATAAAATGCCAACGGCCAAATGGGAATAGAATGGATCAAGTCCTATAAGGCTTTTTCTCACGCCCACTTACCATCATTTTTTGGGCCACCAGACGATGTCGCGCCAACCCCCCCAAAGTCAAAGAAGGAAAAGGCAAGAAGAAAGCAACTTTTCTACACCAGATCTTGCGGAATCACCGAATGGGTGAAAGCCCCCTGTAAGGCCCACCAGATGCCCCCAAAGAAGAAAAAAAAACCGTGAAGGCCTGTGGACAAGAGGCCAAGAAGGCGAAGCAAGCCTCCATGACTCGATGCTTGAAGATGAGTCGATGAAGAAAGAGCGCCAGATCACTGTTGCAACAACAAAATCAGTGAAAAATCTGACGGCAAAGCTTCGCCGAAAGATCGTCAGTCATTTCGAGGAAGACGACAAGTCGATCGATCTCCTTCTCCTCATGCTCGGTGATTCACCACTCGACTAATGGTCTTTGAGCATAACTCTCCTATTCTTCCACCGCCAAACACGAAACTACATCGGTTCGCGAACCCGGAAAAAGCTTACCTCGTTGTGGAACCAGAATCACTGCTTCCACAAAGTAACCTCTCGCTGGTCGAACCGATCACCTAACTTCCACTTTACTCAAGCACAAACCAGAACCTTCCACATCTCATCAAACGAACCGACCGACAATTCCCGAGTCCGGATCAACAAAGATCATAACCGGAAATTGATCGAATGCTAATCGAAAGAGAGATTGATGAGTTGTACCTTAATCGTCGCCTAACCCGCCATAAGAGAGGAAGTTTTGGAGATCCTCACCGGAGAGATCTTGATTAAAAAGCTTCTCAGACTTCATAATAATTATTGAACAGATGGGCGGTGCAGATGAGTTTGCAGACTTCGATTTCGACATGAGGAAATCTGCAAAAGTGGGATCACTAGCTGAGCTGATAACTGCTAAATCTGTTAAAGCTCTGATCCACAGGAAGCTAGGGTTGCCGAGCAGTCGAATCGAGATCGCCGACAAAGCTCCCGGGCGAGATGCCATCATGAAGGATCGTGAGGCTGCGATGATGGTGGAATCGGTGCTGCGGTTTATGACCAACCACTGGAGGCACAAACAACTGAACCAGATCAAGTGACACCCAACATTCCAACATCTCACGTCACTATTGATCAACTTCAGGAGATCAAATCTTGTCTCAAAGATCTTCTGAAAGAAGAAGTTGAGGGACTGATAGCTGATCAAAGACAGATTGTCATTAAAGAAATATCAGATCAAAGGGAATTGGCTATTTCCCAGATTGGGGCAACAAAGATCAGTTCTCCCAAATCAGGTCTCATCGCGCATACCGAATCGATAAAGACCGTTGATACCAAAATCGACTCGGTGGACAAACAACAAGTTTTTTTCGATGCTCACCGACAAGCTAGAATTGACGTAAGAGAAACTTGACAAATCGATTAAAACACTCTCCATCGCCATGGAATTGGCCAAGATCGAGCGGTGATATCAAAGATTCAAAATCTAATTTTGCTCAAATCAAGGCATCTCATTGCGAGATCTCAACAAGGCGATCGCAGATCAACTTTGGTTCTCTGACCTCCCACCTCACTACTCTTTTTGATCAAACCAAATAGGGGGAAGGACTGAGTGAGAAACCAACTGACACAACAGGTGCAAGGACATCACAAACTCAGACTACTGAAAAGATGTCCAAAGAACAGATAGATGAAGAAGCCCGAAAATGTCAAGAAGAAAGAAAAAAAAAAAATGTCGAGGCGTAAAATCGAACAAGAAATTCAGATCGAGAGTAAAAAGAAAGGAAGAAATTTGGAAAATCCGTGCGTAACCTAAGCCGCCAAAGAAGAGTTGATGAGATCATCCCAAAAACTGCCACAAGATCTTTAAGAAATTTGAGGAATGGAATAAGATCAGGAGTGAATGGCTTCTGGATGCCTTTGTTCTTAATCTTGTTCCACAAGAAGAATCTCCTGATGAAGAATTCCTCAACTGGTTAGAAAACAAATACCCGAATTTTCTGAAGTATCTGGAAAATGAGGCCAAGCTTATCAATGCAAAAATAACTCGCCAAGAGTATGATCCGATGGAATACTCAAGAAGAAGGCAGATGGCTCATTTGACTGATGGCATTTCAAAGATTCTATTTTGACATCCTGCACAGAACGCAAATAACTGATCCTCAGCAGACTAATGATGTCAAATGGAAACTTTATCAGATTTTCAACGTTCCTCAAGATCAAAGAGAGATGCCAGAAGGATACAAGCCTAAAGAGTGAAGAATCAGAAGACTACTCAGGATCAGCTGTTATTATTTTCAAACTTTTCTGATGTAACATGTAATCAACATTCATTAATGAGAAAAGTTTATTTTTTGATCCTAAGACAAAGTCTCATTGTCTTCTGATTATATGCTCTTAACTGTTCTATTTTTTATCAACTGTTTTTGGTTTCTCAAAGTGTTTTGGTTTCATCAAAAATGGGGAAATTGTTGGGAAATTTATAGTTTTGATGAAAGTTCCAAAAACACATGTAATAGGACCCGGTCGGACACATTGGTCGATCGATGTTTATATTACCGCTATAGGAGACCGGTTGATAATTAATGATAGAACAACCGATGTAATAGATAGGTCACATATTGAGGGGAACTCAATATGTATAGGTCGATTTGAAGACTCAAAGAACGGTGATATCAAGCAGGCGTAATGCTAGAAAAGAACAGAAGATCGATTGATCCGATCTAGTCGATATCTCTCAATTTGAAGTCATGAATCTCAAACTCGAGAATACTTGAAGATCGATGACTTCCGGAAGATCGGACCAGAAGACCTACATCGGTAAATCCGCTAGTTGAAGCTAAGTCAACCGCACTGAAGACTTATCGAGTAGATCGATTCCAGATCGATCAAAGTCATTTCCTTGGTGAAATCGATGTTTCACCTAATCATACGTCTATGATCCGAACAAGAAGAATGTCAAGCTTAGTTGGAAGAACAACTCGAAAAAGTGAGTCCGCTATCCAATAAGAACAAGACACGTATGATCGAGTCTGCAATTGGGATTTCGATGCTACCAGAACGGCTACAAAGTACAAATTCACGCTTTTGGCCATGCCGTTCTGAAGCTCGTCACATCAAGCTTGCAAGTCTACCAAATATAGCACTGAAATTCAAATTGCTCTCCAACGGCTCTTTGATTTCAAGGTCTATATATATGGGATTACACTTTAGAAAAAAAAAAATGGAAAGCTTATTTGAACAATCAAGAAGCTCAAGCTAATTTGATTTCGCACAAGAACACGATCAAGAAGATTATTTTTATTAAGTGTTCATCCCATAAGTTCTTAGCATAGAAATCTTTTCATCTACATTAGTTAGAAACGCTTATACGCAAGAAAAGATTTCATAGTTGGAACAAAACAATCTTATCCAAACCCCAAGTTAGGTTAAGTTGTTTAGCAAGATTCGGACTAGGGTTTCTAGTTCTCGATCTCTCGGGATCGGTTGAGTGTGAACTCTTTAAACATCTAGTCGATTGTCTTGTGTTGGACTAACACATAAAACTAAGTCCGATTGGTTAAGTAGGTGCCCCTTGTGATAGGGAAGAGTGGACGTAGGATCGGGTTTGTCCGAACCACTATAAATCTTGTGTGCTTTTCTTCGCTTTGATTAACCGATTACACAATCGCACACAACCCTTTAAAGCACATACATATTCCAAGTTGAGATCAGTTAGCACCAAGCTTCTGATCAGATCAAACGTGACACTTCAGTCAAACTGATTAAAAGATTAACCTTGGAATCAGATTTATCAAAACTGGTTTTTCACACGGGTAAAACTTAAGCTTCCGCACACATCAGTTAAACTGATAGTTCCGAACGACCGCCTTCAGCGACAAGAAGTTGGTTATCACCAAACCGATTCACTCGCAGACTCGATCAAAGTTAATCGCCCTCACACTGATTTGCACAAAAAGTTTTCATAAGTCTATTCACCCCTCCCCTCTAGACTTCTGCCCTCACAAACCCGTTCGGGACCTACAAGCAATAAATGGATCGCATGAGTCATTACTTCTTCAGACCAATTTCCCTCTATCAGACTTATCGAAGAATCGATCTTGATAAAATGTCGATAATATCGAAGTAATCTTGAATTGGTTCAAGATCTTTCTTGAGTTTTTCGAGATTGATTCAAGTATTTCCATTTTATCTCGAGTTTCTCGAAGGATTACGAGAAAAACTTCATGCATCCGAAAACCTTCAATTTTTTGATTTTATTCTATACACTGGTTCTAAAGATCCCTAATTCATTTGAAAGTTCTTGAAATCTTGATTCCGCCAAAGGTTTAGTCAAGATATCAGCTCTCGCTTATCAAGATGAATTTTCTCCATCCTTATGTCCTTCTTCTCGACATGATCTCCGATGAAGTGATGTCGATATCCACATGCTTGCATCCGTGTGCAATAACGGGTTTTGTGAAATAGCAATGGCACTATTATTGTCACAAAATATTGGTACTTCATTGGCTACAACTTTATAATCCCTCAATTGTTGTCCGAGCCAAAGAATCGTGCACTGCAGCCTTCTTCCTCGACCATATATTCAAACCGGTGAAGTACTTGTTGCTATCGAGGTGCTTTCTTCGAAAACCAAGATATCACTTGCTTCCTAGAAATTGACAAGTTCTGAAGTGGACTTCCGTCAATTTCAGATCCTCCATAATCGAGATCGAGTAACCACTTAACTCTAAGTTATCATCATTTGGATACCATAATCCTCTATTCATTGTGCCCTTAAGATATTTCAAGATCTTTTTGGCAAAGATCCATGTGACTAATTTTAGGATTAGCTTGGTATCTTGCACATATCCCAACAAAGAAATGTTATATCCCGCCTACTTGTCGTGAGATAGAGCAATGATCCAATGATTCCTCTATAATCAAGATGACTTACTTATTTGCCTTGTAATCGGGATCCATCTTCAGAAGTTAGTATTCATGGGAATTCTAATCAGTATTGCAATCTGTACACCATATTTGACAATCGGATCTACGGTGTACTTTGTTTGGTTGATGAATATTCATTCCTTTGATTGTTTCACTTGAAGTCCTAGAAAGAAATTCATCTCTCCCATCATTGACATCTCAAACTTGCCTTTCATCGGTGTTGAAAACTTTTCACACACGGTGATGGTTTGGAGATCCAAAAATGATGTCATCAACATATATCTCTGAACTAGTAAGATATCTTCCCCATCCTCTATCCCGAACAAAGTTCTATCAACAGTTCCTTTGACAAAACCATGGTCGAAGAGGCGAGAAAGAGTATCATACCATGCTCGGGTGCTTGTTTAAGACCATACAAAGCTTTTCTTAGCACAGTAAACTTGGTCATTCTGTTTTGAAACCGGGAGGTTGTTCCACATAAACCTCTTCTTTAAGCACGCCGTTCGTAAATGCACTTTCACATCCATCGATAGACTGTGTGAACTTCATGTGGGCAGCATATGCAAGAAACAATCTGATGGCTTCTAGTCTTTGCAACAGTGCAAAAGGTTTCATCATAATCCAAGCCTTCTTCTTGGGAATAACCTTGTGCAACTAGCCTTGCCTTGTTTCTCACAATGTTGTTGTTTTCATCTCTTTTGTTCTTGAAAACCCACTTGGTTCCAATGACATTGTGCCTTTCTGGTCTATCTACTAGCTCTCATACTTCATTCCTCGAGAATTGATTCAGCTCATCTTGCATGGCAGTAATCCAGTGAGAATCTTGTAGAGCTTCACCAATCTCGATGAGGTTCTTTCTCCGATAGGAAGCAGCCAGAATAGTGCACTCTCTCCATGGAACCTTCTAGTCTTAACACCTTGAGTTAGATCACCCACAACTGGGCTTGTAGGATGGCTATCTAACCATTTCCTTCTTGATGTTCCCCCTTCAATGGTATCCTCAACATTTGAAATGTTAGGTTCAGTTAAGTCAACAAACTCAGGGAACAACAAAACAGGAGAAAGGGAATCATCTTCCTCAGGGGAAATTCTATTCAGAACATTGTCAGAGACATTTGTTCCCCCTTTGGTTGATAGATCGAGAAATTGCCTCATTTGTGACCACATCTTCATTGGCATTACGTGCACTGAGTCCGAAGGCGTGTATGCATCTCGGATTGGTCACTTTTGAGTGTTGGTTTTCTGGGTCTCACCATCCCGATTTCCATCCCGAACTTCTTTATCTCGAGTCCGAGTCACTCCAATCATAGATAGTGGTGACTTCTTCTTTTTCGATTCGATTGGATGATTTATCTTTCGTTTGGGCTTAATCTGGTGATCCTCTTTTGTCGGTTCATTTGCATCATGTTCTGTTTCTTCCGAACACAAACAGATTCATCAAAAAACAACATGAGGTGTTTCCTCCACAATAAGAGTCCTATGGTTGTAAACTCGAAAGCTTTACCGACTTCAGAATATCCCAAGAATATTCCTTCATCAGCTTTACTATCAAATGTTTTCAACTGATCTTTACCATTATTTTGTATGAAACACTTGCAACCAAACACACGAAAGAAAGAATCAAGAGGCTTCCTTTCATTCCAAAGCTCATAAAGGCGTTTTCCTTGACTTTTTGTCAAGATGGCTCTATTCCGAGAGTAGCATCACGGTGTTGATGACAAATTTGACCCAAAATCTTTTAAGAATATCGACCCATTTATCATTGTCTTCTTGAACTTCTTTCGGAGTTCATTTCCTTCTTTCAAAGAACACCATTTTGTTGAGGGGTCCTTGCGGTGATGTTTCATGTAGAATTCCATTTGCTGCACAATAATCAGAAATGATATGATTTATAAACTCAGTTCCTTTGTCAGATCTGATTTTGACCACACTCAGATTTTTCTCATTACTGAGCCTTTTTAGTAATTCTGGCAGCTTTATCTGAGTCTCTTTCTTACTGAGTAAGAATATGACCCATGTATATCTTGAGTAGTCATCAACTACTACCAATGTGTATTTCCTGCCATTAGTACTCACAGGTGTTATAGGACCAAACAGATCCATATGCAAAAGCTGAAGTATTCTCTCAGTAGAAACTTCTACTTTGCTTTTAAATGATGCTTTGACTTGTTTTCCTTTCTGGCACGCATCACAAATGTGTTCCTTACTGAACATTTCATTAGGCAACCCTCTCACAAGAGCTAATCTTGCAAGCTTGTTCAGGGTTTTGAAGTTTAGGTGATTCATTCTTTTATGCCATAACCAACTGGTATCTGTGGAACTTTTAGCAATTAAACATGTATCTTTAGGAGTTGAACTCAATCAAAGAAGATACACTTTCCCTTTTCTTGTACCAGTCAGTAATACTTTCTGTGATGTATCATCTTTCACAAAGCATAAGTTCTTGGAGAACTCAACATTGAAACCCTTATCACAGAATTGGCTAATTGACAGCAAGTTATGCTTCAATCCAGATACATATGAAACACCATGGATATGAACTGAGTCGACTTCCAAAGTTCCATATCCTTGATCATCCCTTGGAGTTATCTCCAAAAGTGATCTGTGGGCCTCTTTTTGTTCAACATAGTCCTTGAGCATCTTCTTGAATCCTCGCTATATGTCTTGAGCATCATTTTTGTCAAGATACCATACATCGGAGCTTTTTTTTCATCTCTGCTCATCGGTGCCATGTGATCTTTCATCGACTTAGTGCCCTGGTTTTTCCTCTGAAAAAACAGATCAATTCTTAGGTACCCATTTTGTGTAGGGTCCCACGAGGTTAGTCAGTACCTTCGGAATCCAAATCTGCCTGACAACTCTAATCACTTTAGAGTGGCTAATTTGTCTTCCATAAACATCAACATATACATCCACTACTCTGGGTGCCTTAGCAGTTTTCTGTATATGTGTGCTAGCTTTAGCATGAACATGTGCCTTAGAGTTCTTCTTTGGTTCGGGGCCTTACATTCGGATCTTAGGCTTTTTGTGCGGCCGGTCTAAATCTTTGATGACTCGGGTTGGGATAACCTTTACCCTTAGGCAAGTGAGGTTCGGGTTATGCATCTTTGAAATCTGGGTCTTTCAAAGATCTTCGAGGACTTGGTCTCTTGATTGAGAATGTCTCTGTTGAGTGTTTCTCATCCGAGGATTCCTCTCGATGGTTCGATGTGGAGCCTTTCGGGTTTGCATTCTTAGCTTTGAGGCTTTGAAGTACTTGCTCGAAACTTTCTTAATCGACCGCTTTCGGGTTTTCTTGCCTTCACCGAGGTTTGGGCCTTCTAACCCGATCATTCGGTTTTTTTTTGAGACCATAGGTCCTTTTCCCTTGTCTACAACCTTGGGCATTTCTTCAGTTTGAAGTGTAGGTGCCACTGGTTTTACAAAGATAGTCTTCTTGCTACTTGACGCATCATTTAGATGACCTTGTGAGGTTCCCCCGGAATATATCCCAATCCAGATTTTATAGTCACAGATCTCGGTAACTCTGAATTTCATCTATTACATTAGATGCTTTATTCAATAGAGTTAACTTTACATGCACTATCCTCTGTGATTCTGTAGAGTTTTATGCTTCTCGAGAGGTCATTGAACTCCATTCTGAATAAGTGAATCTCTTCAATGGATTTCTCTAGCTTTTCCATTAGGGACACTATCAACTTCTCTTTTTCTTGAGAGTTGTACTTTCGTAACATCCAGTTCATCGAGTAGCTCCCATTAATTGAGAAGTGACGATATTGCTAGAGTTTTTCCATTTTAGATTTTGACTTCGGTTTCTTATTCGCTCTTGAGTTTGATTTAGCGATCCTTGCAAAAGCAAGCATAGTCCTTCATGATTCTCGAAAAGAATCCATCGGTCAAAATGAGTTTTTTTCGGTGGAACTTGAAAACTCTTGTGCTAGTGTAGGAGCAACAACAGAGAAAGAAGAGTTTACCTCCTCAATGGCCATCGAGCCAGATGTCATCACTTTCCTTTGTCGAGAATATCTCATCTGAAGAGCTAGATCCCTCCTCGAGTGTTCTTCTTACGCAATCATGGCCTTTTTTGCTTGAGAACTTACGGTCTCTTATAGCTTGCCTTTTCTCTTCTCTCCTTAGCACTCAAATATGGACAATCATCTTTGGAAGTGACCTTTCTTCTGGCGGTTATAGCATCTGTTGGCATCATCATCATCGATCATTTTCTTCTTTGGACTTGAAGTCCTTTCTTTTGGATGAAGATCCTTGACTTTCAGTCTTTCTTCTTCTCGGTTGATGATCGTCCTCGGGTTTCTTCCGGTACTGTGGTTCTGTAATAGTTTTTGTATTTTCCAAATCTACTATTGAGTCTATCAAACCTTCTTGCCATCGGTCTTTAGCTTTTCCTCAAGCTCATCGATTTTTTTGGCATGGGGGTTCTTAGACTCTCTAGTTTTCTGAGTTTTATCTTTGGCTTTTAAGGCCACATTCTTTCGATGAAGAATCATCTTTGCTTTGTCAGCCTTTTTGGATTTCTTATCAATTACAAATTCATAGGCTTTCAGCTCAAAGAAGACTTGTTGGTAAGGCATTGAGTTAATATTCTTGGTGTTTTCAATCACCACTGCATGAATATCCCATTTCTTAGATAGACCTCTAAGAATTTTCAATGCAACTTCTCTCTGTGGGTATTTCTTTCCAAGTGCATTTAGATCATTCCGATGCTAGTGAATCTGACTTCCAGTTTGTCTATTGATTCACCATCATCCATTTCAAAACTGTCAAACTTTCCAATTGCCACTGAAAGTTTGTTTTCTTTTATATGATATGTGCCTTGGCACATAACAGCTAGTGTATCCCAAATCTCTTTAGCAGTATTACAGTGAGAGATCATTCCCATCACACCATCATCAATTGTGTTGTATAGTGTGTCTTTTGCAATGTAGTCTAGATTGACTAACTTTCTCTCCTCAGGAGTCAGTTGGTCATCAGACTTAGGAAAATTCGCTCTAGGATCAATTCTCTCATCTACATTTCCTCCGGGATTCACTACAAGAACTGGAATGGTCCTTGAGAGACCACTCTCCACACACGCTCATGTTTGGAATCTGAGATGAGCCCTGCATTCTCGATCTCCATAGATCATAGTTCTCCGAGAACATGGGAAGTTTTTAGAAGACATTTTTTCGATCTCTTGAAAAATAAAAGGTTTCAAACAAATTAGATGGGATTCGGATAGACCACAAGTATTTTTGAAAATAAAACTTTGGTCAAACAAAGCCAGTGGTCAAGTTGAACAACCGCTTTCGATACCACTTGTTGGTCGGTGCAAAACGAGTCTTACACGTGTATGGGGGAATACACGTGTTCGGTGTTTTAAAACTTTTTTTCTTCGAGGTCACTTGGGTCGAGATAATCTCGAAGATTAGGTTCCTAGAAGCCACAGATCGCTCTGAGTCAAAGTCTCATCGAGGCGGTGATCGAAGGCGCTTTCGAAAACCTCAGATAATCCCAACTGAGTCCTGAGTGTCAGAGATCCCGAGTTGCTTGGATCAGATAACTAACTTATTGAACCCTCAGAAGAGTACGTTCAGTTTGGTAACTATCTGTTCTAGCTACTCAGTTGTGCGGAATGGTTTGGCCCTTAGTTTATACTCGTTTTAAGCTTTGCAGAAAACCTTCCCTTTATGAAATAGTGATTAGGCTGTGATTCACTTATGCAACTTCAGTGGATTGATTCCAACTGAATATCAGTGAAAAGTATGCTTTCAAAATCAAGTCAATGCAACAGATAAGCACAGATAAGGAAAGCAATAAAGAACACAACAATTATAGTGGTTCAGAGACTCAAGCTCCTACGTCCACTCTCTCCGACTCTTCAGAGAAATTCACTATCAACAATGAGCTTTCTGACTACCTCGTAGTTTACTTACTCAACTCGGCCCTGAGTTTTTTGACTACTCCACGTAGTTTACTTACTCAACACGACCTTGATCTTTCTGACTACCTCCGTAGTTTACTTACTCAATCACACACAAGCTTTCAGACTACCCCTGTAGCTTACTAACTTCTCCTCTAGAGTTTTCTGAATACTCCGCATAGTTTACTAACTCTTTACAACACTTCTCACCAACAAACACACTCCAACTACCTTCACAAGGTTTGGGGTTTCTTGGTTGGTTTCCAACTAGGATGAGATATCCTTTACAATGAAGCACAATGCAAAGGGTTAGGATATCTCGACTAAGCTTTGGATAATTATTATCAAGCTAGGCTTAGTATAGTGAGCTCTCTTCAATATTGAAGCACTTGGGAAATTCTAAGTTTTTCGAGTGCTTTTAACTTTTACAAGAATAGGCTTGAGCTCTTAAGTTGCGTATAAATTTCCCGTAACCTTACAATGTAGAGGGTCACCAGTATTTATAGGCATACACCAAGGTCACTCTTGAAAACTATCCGTTGGAGAGACAGCTTCGTGAGTTTTCTCTTGTGGTGTGTGAAACGGCTATATTTAGGGTTTGAAACTCCCTAACACTTTCTAGGCAATAGCCTTCCATGTAGCCGGTCTTCACTTTTTGCAGTCTGGAACTTTTGTACATCTGACATCCTTTTAGAGACCTATCTTTGTCGATGTCGGATGGTATGAAAGTGTTGTCTTTTTCTTTTTGACTTTTGTCTCCGATTAAAGGTAGACACCTTCAACGGCTCTTTTTGGTTACAAACTCGAGTTTGATATAACCTTAAAAACACTTCGACTTACTTAGTTCTTTTATGCGCATCCCGAATGTCTTGGCAGATATCTATCTTTCTAAGGAATCGCGATCTTCTCAAGATTGCATCCTTGAGATAGATATATTCAAAGGCCTCGGAACATTCGAGTTTTATCTTGAGCATTCAAGACATTACCGATTCTTCAAGAATTCTGCGTGCCTTCGATATTCTTGATCTTGATTTCTCGAGTCTTGATCTTTGTGTCTTGAGTCTTTCGAGTCTTGTGGTCTTCGAAATTTTTGTAGTTTATCTTGACCGATGTCTTTGAGTCTTCTTCCGAGTCTTGATTACTCAAGATCTCATCGAGTCTTGAGAACTATCCTGAACTATATCTGCTGACTATACATTCTGCAGATAACATTCTGAATATTCTAAAACTGAATCCTGACTCAACTTATCAAGACCATTCTGAACATGTCATACTCAGGGGTTTTGGGATCTAATCAAAATCATAAATCTTTATTAAAATTCATCTCCCAACAAATTTCGTTATCGCCTTCTATTAACCCCAATAAAACGACCCTTAGGATCCATTTGGATGGATGATTTGAAATCCTTGGATTTCACACACAAATCACCACTCTCCAGTAGATTTACAAATACTTAGATGAGAGAGAAGGGAAGAGAGTGAAGAGGGGATAGAGAGGGAAGGGGTAGTGAGGAGGGATTTCACAAATGACATGGTTTTGATGAGGATTTGAAATCCCTCAATTTTAAACTAGACTCTCAAATCTTAGTATTTGTAAATGCATCAGAAGGGGGTGATTTATATGTGAAATTCATGAATTTCAAATCCATCCATCCAAATGGAGCATGAGACATAACATCATAAATATATAAGTAGATAACCCCGTATTTCAATTAACAAAAATAAAACATATAAATCTGTGATATATATTGTAAAAGTCATCACAGTATAAATTTCAAAAGAATACAAAATTATCAAGAACTTAGTAATTTGCAATATTCTCTAATATTATTTTGATAAAAAATTATATGCATCAAATGCATTATGCAACACGTGTGTATCTTAAATAATATTAATAATTTTAATAATCGATAATATTAATTGGTTAATATTAATTGTTTTACTGAACAATAACATTTGTTGATATTTGAATTGTACAACTGGTTATAAGGTATATGTACGTTTCAGGATTATAGTTGATTAGGGAAGTCTCGAAAATTTAAAGTTCTAAGATTTTTTATTATTTAGATGAATAATTAAAATTTATGTTTATTTTGATAATTTATAAGGCATGATGATAGAAAAGTTGATTGATGTTATATCATTATATTATTATATTATGAGTGTACGGGAGAATATAAAAAATAGATAATGTGAATATATTGGGTGAATAAAAGGAGGAGTAATGGTAGATGATAAAAAAAAATATGATTAATAAGATTTCAAAATCCTTACTTAAAGTGCCAGTTTTGAAACACCACAAGAATCAATTTTTTTTTTTTAAATAGAGTCTTACCTACTTGAAAATTTTGCTTTCAAATGTTGGAGTTGAATTTCAAAATAGGTTCTAAGTCTCGCAACAAAATGGAGTTTGAGATTGCAAAGTGGAAAGTCTGATCGAAATAATCATAAAACAAACATTACCAACCCTCAATGGTTTGCCAAGTGTTGTGGGCTTGAAACTTAGGAGTATGCTTCTCTCTAGGTCTCATATTCGAATTTCCTTAGGTGCGATCAACTCTTGAGATGGATCATACCATACAAAGCTTTGCTTTGACTTGAAGTAGGGTCCCCCCTAGTGGACGGTGGGTTCTGATCCCCCGAATTAATATGTTTATGAACTGGATACCGAGTTATAAAAAAAATTAAAACAAACATTTCCTCTGTTTATTGTTTTGCTTGTATAGTCACAGCATTTACATTACTAAAAAAAAATTCTTTTAATAGTCAATTTTTCTTATAGTTCTTCCTTATTTTATCTATGTAGTTAATTCAATTCATAAATTAATTTAATTAGTTTGTTATCTTTTTTTGGATTTTGTGAATCCTACACTGCTGGGCACTGCCCAGTACCCTTTTTTTACACCACATACACATGTGGGAGTCTACCATTTTCTTATATACTTGTATTTTTTTTTATTTCAATTCAACCAATAGTATCCAAATACATAGGTACTTGGCACAACACTGCTGTGTAGCATAGACAAAACCTTTTTTAGACTCAGACCATGTTTATCTGCCAACTTGATTCCATGGTCATGGCATGCGACAAAAAAATAAGAAAAAATAATAATTTAAAATTCATTACTATTTGATGACTTCGGTTGTAATTTGACCATGGGCATCAAACATTTGCCATCCATTTTATGATACATGGGGTAATCTAATTGGCCCAATGTATTTTATTTAAATAAATTTTAATTTTAATTTATCCAATTAAAAAAATACCAAAATTTATGAAATAAAATGATCTATAAAAAAAGACCAATATCGATATATTTTAGATCACAATCTCAAACACTCTCAATGTATTATAATTTTATTATTATAATTACGATTATTTTAATATAAAATAATTGTGTATATTTTTAAATATTTTAAATATAATAAAAAATATTATAAATTTAATTGTTAAGTTATAAAAGAAATAATTTATTAAAGGATTGTTGTGGTTGTGGGTGGTTATGGATAAAATATGAAAATATATGAATTTGGGTTGTAGAGTAAAATGTGTACGTGGAGGTGACAGAAATGAATTATTTATTACTCCCTCTGTCCCAGGATGACTGCAGCACTAACTTTTTTGTCGTATTCTAGCGAACGAGTTGTTTATTATAATTTGAAATAATAAAGTAACGTTTAAGAAGGTGTATGATATCTCTTATATATTATATAATTTTTTTAAAATTATTTTATCATTTCAAATACTAATGAAAAACTCACTCGCTAAAACACGAGAAAACAATAATTGTTGCAGTCATCTTGGAACGGAGAGAGTAATTGATTGTGGTTGTGGTGAGTATGGATAAAGATGATTTCAGGGAAGAATAAAGGTACAAGGTTTGAAACTGGATGGAGTGTGCAACGGACTGACTAATGATGTTACACCAAGGGTCCACTTGGTTGAGGGTAATGAAAATCAGTAATGAAAATTATTTATATTAATGTTGTTTGTTAGTTTTAATACATAAGTAATGAGATTAGAAGTAATCAATTGATTACCCTCACTCACTCATCCTCACTCATTCAACCCATTTTATGTGATACCCACTAATTGTTCATATTTTAACCAAATAACAACAATATAATCAATAACTTTTAACAATTGACTCATCAATAATATTCTCATTATCATTATCTAGTCATATCAAGCGGACCAAACTGAAATTTTGTCCCATCGGCACTTGAGGTTCTATTCATTTACCAAGCGCTAAATTACTGTTTTGCCAACCTAACACGTAAGTACCATCATGCCATCCGTTAATTAACCAAAATCAAACTTAGGATTTCCTTATAAATCTCAATTTAAAAACCTAATAATGTGAAATTACACACAATAAAACTGAAAATAATTTGAAGTTTGATTGTAACTTGGACGTATATATGTGTGGGGGTCTCATGTGTACTAAGTGTACCGTGCATTTCATAGTATATTTTAGAACCATACAATTTATTGTATTAAAATATGCAACTTATTTATACTTAACAATGCAATGTAAATTGATTGTGATTTTAAAATAAACTATAGAGTGTATGACACACCTAATGCATACAAGACTTGACCTAAATATTCATATTCATTCTATTGAAAATTAAAGATGATTCACGTATGTTATTAGATGTCATCTTGGTGTCAGTGGTGGATCCAATGGAGTACATGAGGTACAATTGTACCTCCATAAATAATGTACCCTTATATAATTAACACAAAATTATATTTTATTATATATAATTAAAAAAAAAATATACAAATGTATCCCTAAATTTCAAATTTTACTTAAATATATCCCCAAATTTTAAATCATATATCCACCACTGCTTGGTGTTGTCATTTTTTTTTACCTTTTTCAAATATATGTATAGTTAATTAAACGGTAATGCTAAATCCGGGGTGAATCACTCTTTATATGTATAAATTTACCTTAGTACCTTTAATGAAATATTTAATTTATACCCGACCCGATTGATTCATGGTTCACCCGGCCCGAATAAGTCATGGTTTATGGTTCATTATTTAGTGTTTAGGGTATAAATAGTTCATCAAAATTAAAATTATCACAATTTTATTAAAAGTAATTAAGTCATTTTACTCTTTTTATCCCGGGGTGATTCTTACCATTTAGCGGCACCCTTAATTAAATGCGATTTTGGATGTGGAATATGTGTGTCACGTCATAGCTAGTCTAGAATTATATGCGAGTAACAAATTTACATGTACAAGAAATTAAGGTCGGCAGTCTTGGGCGTTTAACGCTAGTGGGGGACTAAGAAAAAATACTAGGGGTTGTAATTTGATATAACTAAGGAATGATAATGGTAGTGAGTATTATTGATGGGTCAATAATTATGAAGTATTTATTATATTGTTATTTTTGATTAAAAAATCGACAGTGGGACTCATCTTAGAAAGGTAGAGTAAATAATTACATGAGTGAAATCAAGCGGGACCTTACTATTTCAGTTTCGATTTGTTTTCAAATTATAAAACACGATATAACTTAACATAAACATGTACTTTATCAGATCTATTCATATGTACAATTTTTTATTTTCCAATTATATTATACC
The DNA here is from genome assembly GCA_037126765.1 of Stenogyne calaminthoides. Taxonomy (NCBI): domain Eukaryota; kingdom Viridiplantae; phylum Streptophyta; class Magnoliopsida; order Lamiales; family Lamiaceae; genus Stenogyne; species Stenogyne calaminthoides. The sequence continues at coordinate 10,410,924 of JBBCBC010000029.1, forward strand.
TTCTGAATCATTAACACATGAACCAAAAATTATGGTTATTCGCAGTGGCGGATTCAAGGGGGTACATGGGGGTACAATTGTACCCCCAAAATGAAATGTACCCCTTTGTATAATTAAAATAAATAAATTATTATGTATAATTAGGAAAAAAAATACACAAATGTATCCCCAAATTTCAAATCTTACTCAAATGTATTCCCAAATTTCAAATCCTAGATCTGCCAATGGTTATTCGTTGATAATTTTTAAATATCCACATGTCATTCATCTACTTTGTGGAACATAAAATAAAACATCAAATATGAAACAAATAACATCATTCCATAATTTATGGCAGGTCTTGCGTGATACCATTTCACGATGAGACGAATCATAATTTAAGAACGACGCTTTAACACTTGGAAAAAGGTGGGTGTGAATTTGGATTAATTTGTGATCAATCTCATTGTGAGACCGTCTCACACAATTTTTTTCTATATTTTATTTATATTCTTATTTTTATATAGGCATACACAATTTTTTCTCTATTCATGCTCAGGACTGGAGAAACTAATTCCATCTCTTTGAAACCTGATCACCAAATTTAGTGTTGCTCACGCTACTCTCTCTCTTAGTCTCTTCCCTCTTCTCTCATATAGCTAGAGCAACTTCGTACTCCGATATATATGGGTGGAGTCAGGATCTATTTTTTTTTTTTTTTGGGGGGGGGGTTGTTGGGAGATGAATTTAATAAAGGAGGTTTGATTAGATCCCAAAACCCCTGAGTATGACATGTTCAGGATAATCTTGATAGACTGAGTCAGGATTCAGTATAGAGTGTTCAGAAAGTTATATGTACCATGTATAGTCAGCAGATATAGATCAGGTTAGATTCTGCAGACTCAGTAAGTTTCTAAAGAAACTGAAGACTCAGTAAGTTTCTGAAGAAACTGAAGACTCAATAAGATCAAGAAATCAAGACTCGATGAAGTTGGAAGAAATCAAGACTCGAAGAAGTTGTCAAGACATCAAGACTCAAGATGTCATCAAGACTCAGTATGTCATCAAGAAATCGAAGACTCAAGACGTCATCAAGACACCGACGACTCGTAAGACATCAAGACTCGAGAGACATCAAGACTCAAAAGATATTGAAGACTCAGAAGATATTGAAGACCCAAAGAGTTATTGAAGACTTCAAGAAGATATCAATACTCAAAGATAACCCAATGTTCCGAGGCACTGAATAATATATATCTGAAGACTACAAAACTGAGAAAAATGCGAATATTCAAAAAAATAGATATTGCCCCAGATATTCATATGCAGACAAAAGAAACTAAGTCTAAGTGTTGTTTAAGGTTATCTCATTCAGAGATATTGACCAAAAAGAGCCATTATGTTTGTCTACATTTACTAAAGACAAGAACCAATCAGAGGAAGACAACACTGTACTTTACTGACACTGAAAGTGACAGGACACTGAATCATGTCAGTAGTACTATGTTCCAGACTGCAAAAAGTGGTGATTGGCTACATGAATGCATATTTCCTAAAACATGCAAGGGAGTATTCAAAACCTAAAAATATAGCCGTTCATCAAACACCATAAGAGGAAACTCATGAAGCTATCTCCTCCAATGGATAATTTTTCAAGAGTGACCTTGGTTAAGTTGCCTATAAATACTAGTGACCCTTTACATTGAGAGGTTACGGGAAATTTCAAAGCAACTCAAGAGCTCATTCGTATTATTGCAAATTGAAGCACTCGAAAAACCTAGAATTTCCCAAGTGTTTCTCATTGGAGAGAGCTCATTCACTAAGCCTAGATTGATAAGAAATATCCAAAGATTAGTATAGATATCCTACCCTTTGCATTGTTCTTATTGTAAAGGATATCTCATCCTAGTTGGAAACCAACCCAAAACCCAAACCCTTTGTAAGGTAGTTTGTGTGTGTTTGTTGGTGAGTTGGAGTTGTAAAGAGTTAGTAAGCTACAGTGAGTTAGCCAGAAAACTCTAGAGAAGAAGTTAGTAAGCTACTTGTGGTAGTCTGAACACTTGTGTGCGTTTGAGTTAGTAAGCTGCAGTGAGTCAGCCAGAAAACTCAAAGTAGAAAAGTGAGTAAGCTACAGTGAGTTAGCCAGAAAGCTTTAGGAAGTTGTTAAGGAATTTCTCTGAAGGTCAGAGAGAGTGGACGTAGGAGCTTGAGTCTCTGAATCACTATAATTGTTGTGTTGTTTTGCTTTCTGTACTGCATTATTATTTGTTGCATGTTTTTCACTGAAAGCATAGTTCACTGATATTCAGTTGGAACCAATCCACTGAACTTGCATCAAACTTATCACAACCTTAATCACTGTTTTATTAAAAGGAAGATTTTCAGCAAAGCTAAAACGAGTATAAACATAGGGCCAACCATTCCGCACACTTTAGTAGCTAGAATAGATAGTTACCAAACTGAACTAACTCTACTGAGGGCTCAGTAAGATAATTATCTGATCCAAGAGGCTTAGGATCTCTGATAAACTCAGGCTCAGTTGGGCTAATCTGAAGCTTCTGAAAGTAGCTCAGGATCATTGTCTCAGTAGACTTTGACTCAGGGCAATCTGTGCTTCTCAGGGCCAAATCATCAGGATAACCTGACCCATCTGACCTCAGTGAAAGAATTTTTTTTAAAATCACTGAACACGTGTATTCCCCCCCATACACGTGTGAGCTCGTTAGCACCGGGACCAACAAGTGGTATCAGAGCAGTGGTTCATTTTGACCATTTGCTTTGGTAGTCATAGTCTATTTTATTGAAAGACTTTGGTGGTCTACTGAATAGATCTGTTTGCTGATATCTTACAAGGCTCAGTCATCATGCCTTCTAAGAAACTTCCTATGTTCTCTGTTGAGAGCTATGATCTATGGAGATTGAGAATGCAGGCTCATCTGTATTCAAAACATGAAAGAATGTGGAGAGTGGTTTCTGAAGGACCATTCAAATTTACTGTTGTGAATCCCAGAATCACTGATACTGTGAGGAATGATCCCTGAGATGAATTTCCAAAGTCTGATGATCAACTTACTCCTGATGAGAGAAAGTTAGTCAATCTTGACTACATTGCTAATGATACTTTGTATAGCACTATTGATGATGGTGTTATGGGGATGATTTCTCACTGTGAAATTGCAAAAGAAATATGGGACACACTTGTTGTTATGTGTCAAGGCACGAATCATATTAAGGAAAATAAACTTTCTGTTGCTATTGGAAAGTTTGATAGCTTTGAAATGGAAGATAGTGAATCCATTGACAAACTTGAGGTCAGATTCACTAACATCATGAATGATCTGAATGCTCTTGGGAAAAGATACCCACATAGAGAAGTGGCACTGAAAATTCTTAGAGGATTATCTAAGAAATGGGATATACATGTTGTGGTGATTGAAAACACCAAAAATATTGATTCCATGCCATATCAAAAAGTTTTCTCTGAACTGAATGCTTATGAGTTTGTGATTGACAATAAATCTAAGAAATCTGACAGCAAAGATGATTCTTCATCTAGCAAGAATGTGGCTTTCAAAGCCAAAGAGAAATCCTGTAAGACTAGAGAGTCTGAGAACTCACTTGCCAAAAATTAGGATGAGCAGGAGGATAAGCTAGTACTGATGGCAAGGAGGTTTGAAAGACTCAATAGCAGATATGGGAAATATAAGAAATATTACAGGAATCACAGGTACAAGAGAGACTCAAAAGCTGAGGACAGATACACTGAGAAAAGAAAGGACCAGAAAGCTGAAGGATCCTCATCCAAAAAGAAGGACTCCAAGACCAAGGAGGAAAGTGATCAGGATGATGATACCAACAGATGTTACAACTGTCAGAAGAAAGGTCACTTTCAATATGACTGTCCTGAGCTGAGTGCTAAAGAAAGAAAGGAAAGACAAGCCAAGATAGACAAGAAGTTCTCCAGCAAGAAAGCTATGAGTGCTGAGGAAGAAGAACATTCTGAAGAAGGTTCCAGTTCCTCAGATGAGATTTTCTCAAATAGTGACAGTGATGATATTTGTCTTATGGCTGTGGAGGAGGTAAATTCTTCTATCTCTGTTGTTGCTCCTACACAAGCACATGAGTTCTAAAGTTCAACTGTAAACAGTAACTTTGACCTGATGGATTCATTTGAGAATCTTATGAAGGACTATTCTGTGTTACAAGAACTGCTCACTGAAACTCCAGAGCAGAACAAGGAACTGACTGCTGAGAATCTGAAGTGGAAAGACTCTAAAAATGTTGAGATCACTTCTCAATTTATGGGAAATACTGATGAACTAGATGTTCTGAAAGTACAACTCTCAGAAAAAGAGAAGGTGATAGAGATCCTGAATGGAAAATTAGAGAAATCCACTAAAGAGATTCAGCTTATCAGAACTGAGTTCAATGACCTCTTTGAGAAGCATGAAACTCTGAAGAAATGTGAGGATAGTGCGCAGAGAAAGTTAGCTTTATTGAATTATGCATCTAAAGTGATAGATGAAATTCAGAGTTATCAAAGACCTGCAACTATAAAAGCTGGATTGAGATACATTCCTGGAGGAACCTCACAAGGTCTTCTGAATGCTGCTTCTAGTAGCACCAAGACTGTCTTTGTTAAACCAGTGGCATCTAATCTTCTTACTGAAGAACAGCCCAGAGTTTTAGACAAGGGTAAAGGACCTATGGTTTCAGAAAAACTGAAGGTTAGGGGAAGAAAGCCCAGACCTCAGGAAAAGGCTAGAAAACCTAAACACTCAGTAGGAAATCTTCAGGCCAGTACTTCAAAGCCTCATGCTAAGAATACCAACCTAAAGAGATCTGCACTGAACCATCAGAGGAATTTTCAGAAGAGAAACACTCAGCAGAGATATTCTCAACTGAAAAGACCAAGTCCTCAGATTACTGAAAGAAGAACTCTAAGGCTCATGTTCATGCTAAGGCTGACACTCATACACAGGATATTGCCAAGGCACCTAGGGTGGTGAATGTGTATGTAGATGTTTATGAGAGACAAATCAGCCACTCTAAAGTAATTAGAGTTGTTATGCAGATTTGGGTTCCAAAAGGTACAACTAACCTGGTAGGACCCTACACCAAATGGGTACCTAAGAACTGATCTATTTTTCAGGTGAAGAAAAAGGGCACTGAGCTGAAAGAAAACAACATAGCACTGATGAGTGGAAATGAATTGGCTCCTGCTATATGGTATCTGGATAGTGGATGTTCAAGACATATGGCAGGATATAAGCAACTAATCACTGACTATGTTGAGCAAAAAAACCCTCAGATCACATTTGGAGACAATTCCAAAGGACAAACTGAAGGATATGGAACTCTTGAAGTTGACTCTGTTCATATCCATGGTGTTTCATATGTGTCTGGTCTAAAACATAACTTCCTTTTTATCAGTCAATTCTGTGACAAAGGATTCAACGTTGAGTTCTCAAAGAACTTATGTTATGTGAAAGACAATACTTCACAGAAAATTTTACTGACTGGTACTAGAAAAAGAAATGTGTATCTTTCTGATTGGAGTTCAACTCCTAAAGATACATGTTTGGTTGCAAAAAGTTCCACTGATACCAGTTGGTTGTGGCACAAAAGAATGAATCACTTAAACTTCAAAACCCTGAACAAACTTGCAAGATTAGCACTTGTGAGGGGGTTACCCAATGAAGTGTTCAGTAAAGATCATGTATGTGATGCTTGTCAGAAAGGAAAACAAATGAGAGCATCTTTCAAAAGTAAAGTAGATGTTTCTACTGATAGAATACTACAACTGTTACATATGGATCTCTTTGGTCCAGAACACTGTGAGCACTAATGATGAGAAAATACACACTTGTGGTAGTTGATGACTACTCTAGATACACATGGGTCATATTCTTTTCAAGAAGAAAGAGACTCGAACAAAACTACGAACTCATTGAAAAGGCTCAATCTTGAAAAAAAAATCTGAGTGTGGTCAAAATCAGATCAGATAAAGGAACTGAGTTTATCAATCATATCATATCATATCTGATTATTGTGCAGCAAATGGAATAGCTCATGAAACATCAGCTGCAAGGACCCCGCAACAAAATGGTGTTGCTGAAAGAAGAAATAGGACTCTGAAAGAAGCTGCAAGGACAATGATTGTTGAAGCTGATATTCCTAAGAGATTTTGGGCTAAAGCTATCAACACTGCATGCTACTCTCAGAACAGATCCATGCTGACCAAGAACCAAGGAAAAACTCCATATGAGTTGTGGAATGAAAGGAAGCCTCTTGTTTCTTTCTTTCGTGTGTTTGGTTGCAAGTGTTTCATACACAATAATGGTGAAGATCAGTTGAAAACTTTTGATAGCAAAGCTGATGAAGGGATATTCTTAGGATATTCAGAAGTCAGTAAAGTCTTTAGAGTTTATAACTGTAGGACTCTTATTGTGGAAGAAACACCTCATGTTGTTTTTGATGAATCTACTTGTGTTCAGAAGAAACAGGCACATGACTCAGGAGAACTGATCAAGAGAATCACCGGACTTAGCACGAAAAAGAATGATAAAACATCCTCCGAACGAAAAAAGAAGAAGTCGGTCACTTTCTATGAATGGAGTGAATCAGACTCAGATAAAGAAGTTCAGGATGGAAAAACTCAGGATGGTGAGACTCAGGATGGAAATTCTCCAATCGAAGGAAAGCCAACTTTGAAGGCGGCCAATCTAAACATACACCGGTTCGGACTCGGGTATGTAATGCCGATGAAGATGTGGTCATACCGAGGCAAAACTCAATCTATCAACCAATGGGGAACAAATGTCTCGATAATGTTCCGAATGGAATTTCCGAGGAAGATGATTCTCTTTCTCCTTTTCGTTGTTCCTGAATTTAATGAACTACCCGAACCTAACATTTCGATGTTGAGGATACTCTTGAAGGGGAACATCCAGAGAAAATGGTTGGATAGTCATCCTTAAAGTCAGATTGTGGGTGATCTATCAGATGGTGTCAAAACAAGAAGGTTCCGTGGAGAAAGTGCTTTGTTCTGCTGCTTCCTATCTGAAAAAGAACTCATCGAGATTGAAGAAGCTCTACAAGATTCATTTTGGATTCTTGCTATGCAAGAAGAGCTGAATCAGTTCTCAAGGAATGAAGTTTGGGAGCTAGTGGATAGACCTAAGAGTCACAATGTGATTGGAACTAAGTGGGTGTTCAAGAATAAGAGAGATGAAAACAACAACATTGTAAGAAACAAGGCAAGGCTAGTTGCACAAGGTTATTCCCAAGAAGAAGACTTGGATTATGATGAAACCTTTTTGTTGCAATACTAGAAGCCATCGATTGTTTCTTGCATATCTTGCCCACATGAAATTCGGTCCATCGGATAGATGTGAAAAGTGCATTTGAATGGTGTTCTTAAGGAAGAGGTTTATGTGGAACAACCTCCTGGTTTCAGACAGAATGACCAAGTTTACAGGCTCAGGAAAGCCTTGTATGGTCTTAAACAAGCACCCCGAGCATGGTATGATACCCTTTCTCAGTTTCTTACTGACCATGATTTTATCAAAGGAACTGTTGATAGAACTCTGTTCAGGATAGAAGATGGGAAAAACATCTTACTTGTTCAGATTTATGTAGATGACATCATATTTGGATCTCCAAATCATCAGATGTGTGAAAAGTTTTCTACCCTGATGAAAGAAAAGTTTGAAATGTCAATGATGGGGGAGATGAAGTTCATTCTTGGACTTTAGGTGAAACAAACTAAGGAAGAAATTTTCATCGATCAAGCAAAATACACCAGAGATTTGATTGCAAAGTATGGTGTACAGAATTGCAATGCAGTTAGAATTCCTATGAATACTAACTACAAGATGGATCCTGATCCTGAAGGCAAATTAGTAAATCACAATCGATTATAGAGGATCATTGGATCATTTGTTATATCTCATGACAAAGTAGGTTCGATATAACATTTGTTGTTGGGATATGTGCAAGATACCAAGCTAATCCTAAGGCTAGTCACATGGAGGTCGCCAAAAAGATTCTAAAATATCTTAAAGGCAATTGTGAATAGAGGATTATGGTATCCAAACTAATGATAACCTTCAATTAACCGGGTTATTCGGGGATCGATTATGGAGGATGTAGAATTGACAGAAGTCTACCACAGAACTTGTCAATTTCTTGGAAGTAAACCGATATCATGGTTTTCAAAGAAACAAACCTCAAGAGTAACCAAGATCTTCGTTTTGAATACATGGTTGCGAGGGAAGTCAAGCAGCATGCATTCTTTCGCTGCAGACAACAATTGAGGGATTATAAGATTATAGCCAATGAAGTACCTATATTTTGTGATAATAATAGTGCAATTGCTATTATACAAAATCCGGTATTGCACACCAGATGTAAGCATGTTGATATCAGACATCACTTCATCAGAGATCATGTTGAGAAGAAAGACATTAGGATGGAGAAAATTCATACTGATAAACATAGAGCTGCTATCTTGACTAAACCTTTGGCTGAATTAAGATTTCAGGAACTATCAGTTGAATTAGGTATGTTGGATCCAGGTGAATAAAGCAAATCTGAAAAATTGAAGGTTTTTAGATGCATGAAGTTTTTTCGTGTTTTTCTTGAGAAACTCGGGATAAAATTCGAGAAATCTTGAACACTGAGTCTTGGGAAACTCAGATATCCTGAAGATCAGTGCTCAGTATTATATTGACCTGTTATCAAGATCGATTCAAGATATTATCGACCTCTTTCAAGATTTTTCGATATTATCTTGACCTCTTTTCAAGACTTTCAATATTATCTTGACATTTTATCAAGGTCAAAACTCAGTAAGACTGATGGAGGAAATTAGTCTGAAGAAGTATTGACTCATGCAACACATTTATTGTCTGGCGAATCTCAAGAATCATTGGCAATAAATAACAAAAAACACTGAAGGAATTTTTTGGGCGGGACCTTTGAAATACGAAGAAGAAAAGTCAATGGTGCAGTAGAAGCGATAATTAAATGCACTGTTCATTAATCACCAATTGGGATAAATTGGCGGCTTAATATTTGTGAAATCATCCTTTCATATACCCAATTTAGTCGGTTCTTAATCTTAACCGTCGATTTCTTCATCTATACGATTTTCAATAAATCAAAGTCCTATATATCTATTGAAGAATTCCTTCAAAGCCCGATTCCAAATAACCTTCATCTTCAAAACACTCTGCTTCAAAAAACTCTCGATTGCCCAGAAATTATCATCTTTCTCAAAACCCTTCTCAAAAAAAAATTTCTCCAAAAATGACGTTCTCTGTATACGACAAGCTCGCCATTTCTAACAAACCTTGGTGTGAATATGTCGTATCTCTCGAAAGCTCATCAAATGCAACTCACGAAGAGGAAGCGTTACATATGATTAGGTTGGCAAAGCTTACTTGCCTGATTGCGAATCAACCAGAGGCTGAATACGCAAAAGAGGTAATAGAGTTTATCTCGAATTTGAAATTAGATGATGAGGATTGTATAGAATCGCAGATTATAGTCTCTCATTTAGAGCATAGTTCAAAGTATGTGGATTTTGTTAGGAAATTGTATATCATTCCTAAGAATCTTAATGCCATATATGAATTAAGCGATAGAGGAGAAGACCCTACAGTGTATATGATGGGTAGGGAGCAAGAATATCTGGATAGAATTGCGAGCATCGATTAAGTTTCGGTTACTCGAATAAAAGGCATTTAAAGCCTAAATATCGAGTATTGCTGGACATTGTAAGTAAATGCATCATGAGTCGGTCTGGCAGCTTTGAACAAATAAGCACGCCGAAGTTGAGGTTGATGGCGGCGATTGAAGATTCACCCACCACTGCATTCAACTGGTTACATTATTTAATCAAAGTGGTGAGTGATCAAGCAAAACAAGTACAGAAGGTGAATGGGTTTGTTGTTGTCAAAGGGAAGATCCTACATGCAACCAAGATTGCATTAATCTTAGAAATGTGCAGAGAAGAGGAGGACATCTTCGCCAATTCCTCATCCTTTCCAAAGTCAAAAATACTGTTCAAGCCACCAACAACAAAGAAGACTTTGAAAGGAAGGAAAGAGAAAAACTCTAAGTCTCAGGACGAGACTACTGAAGAAGGAGCTGTTGAAGCCCAACAAGCCATGGGGAAAGCCCTGATGCAAGTGAAAAGAGAAAAGGGAGAAAATTTGAAGAAGCACTGGCCCCTCAGAAACGCAGAAAACTTCAAACTATTACTGAGGAGGAGGTCAGTGACACTGAGGAAATCCAACCTGAAGGCCAGCAAGGGCTGAAATCTCCACTGCAGGTTCTGGCTCAGGTTGTGACAATTGCACAGGAAGAAACTGAGGAACAGGTTTTCTCTGAGGTACTCAGAACTTCTCTGAGCTCAGATAAAATTTCTCAGGAAATATTCAAGGGACCTCAGGTTCCTACTGAAGAGATACCTGTTCAGACCTCAGATCAGTCTGAGCCTCAGGATCTGCTGAATTTGGACGCGCTCCTGAGTGAACAATTTCTCGATCCCTCAGCACCTGAACTCATTCAATCTGATCCTACTGAACCTGAGAGCCCAAAGATGAAGAAGGGAGAGGCAGAATAAACTGAATGGCGCAGCAAGGGGGAACGGTTCATTCTAGACAGATACCCTGAGCTGAGCGCATATCCTGACCTTCAGGATCTCTTCTTCAGACTCAGAACCACTGTGTACATCCTGAATCAGACTCTTCCAGAGATGCTGAATATTGCCTCCTTCAGAGGAGAGGATTGGTGGAATGCTGAGACTGCTGTTCTGACAGAGTTCTCTGGATTCAGGAAGACAAAGCTCAGAATGAAAAATGCTGATTTTGATGAGCTAGTCAAGAGGAAGGTGGCTGAGAGAAGGGAAGCTAATATTGATGCCTCCAGTTCTTTAAATCCAGAAGGAGATGAGGATCAAGATAGAGATCAAGATGATGCTGAAAAGCAATCTCAGATGGAGAAGGAAACTGATGCTGGACAGACTGATATCTCACATCCTCAGACTGAAGTTAGCACTCTTCAGGTATCTTTTGACACTATTAAACATTATGCCAAAGCTACTGAAGTTCCTATCTTTAAATTTGTTATGTCTGATATGCAGACTGAGGCTCAGGTGGAGAACCCAGCTCAGGTGGAAAAAGTTGTATACTCTCCAGAAATTGATCTCAGTCCTATATTGGAGAAATTGGAGAAGGTGGTGCTAATGGTGGAGAAAATGACTCAAATTGAAGAAGCCTTGGCAAGCCAATCTCAAAAGCTGGAAACTCTGAGTTCATCTTCAGACATGCTGCAACTACAAACATCTCTTGTTGATAAAATGACTACCTTGGAAGGAAAGGTTGATGTAGTCAAAGCTGAGCTCAATGCAGAGATGAAGCAGATGTATCAGGAAAGAACTGCATATCTAGAAGCAAAGCTGGTTGAGAAGAATGATCTAATGATCAAGACAGCTGTTGAGGAAATGGGTTCTATACTCATGACCAAGATGACAGAGATGATGCAAAATGTCTTCTCAAACCAGTTTGCACTTCTTTCTGAAGAGTTCTCAATGGCTAAGAATCACATGAGAAGGCTAGAAGATGAGCACGATCAGTTGGCAGGGGAAGTGTGACGTATAAGCAAAGAGCAATATCATATGGATACTGCACTTTCTCAACTTCTTCCAAGGTATGGTGCCAAAAAGGGGGAAAGGCCTGGTGGCAAACTAAGTTAGTTGTTGGCACAAACCTTGGATAGAAAGCCTAAAAAAAGAAGCTGAAGAAAAGATAATTGCTGATGCCTTAAAATAAGTTGAAGCCACTGAGAAACTCAAGTTCAAAGAAGCTGAAGAACCTATCTACACTCAAACATCTGAGCAAACTATTCAGGAAGTTATTTCTGAGAAACTGAGTGGTAGAAGGATGGTGGAAACAAGCCAAGCCGGTGAAGAACAAGTCAAACCTGAAAAGAAAAAGGCTGTGGCATTTGAAGAACAAGAGAAGAAGAAAAGAGCTAAAGCTTCTAAATCTACTCAGAGGAAATTGATTATAGATTTTGAAGAATCTGGGGAAGAAGCTGAAAAAGAAGTCTTCAACACCAAGAAAGCTCTAAAAACCCTTCAAGTTGAAAAAGAGAAGAAGATTGTTGCTTCTGTATCAGGTGTTCCTGTGATCAGGAAAAATAAAGAAGAAAAGCAGAAAAGAAGAAGTGGTTTCAAGAAGTTTTTGAGCAAAATGAGGGGTACAGAGAAAGCTCAGAAATGGCCGTACATTGACAAATGGATGCCTATTCAGTTCAATGATGCGTGGGAGGAAATCAAGAGAACCTTCTGGTTCTATTATGAAATTCTGAGAGAATGGAGGGGGAGCAGCTCGGATATGAATGAAGCCTTCATTGAGTACTTACTAACATTCTATCCTAAGTACCTGCAAAGTTGGATCAACTTGGCAGATGAGGGAAATACTCAGATAGTTGGCCCTGGTCCATACATTTACCCAGCTCCAAGACTTGAGAATGGCTATGTGAATGAGACAGTCATTTCTCAGGAGATAGCTCATGTTGGGAGATGAATTTAAAGATTATATGATTTTGATTAAGATCCCAAAACCCCTGAGTATGACATGTTCAGGAATGATCTTGATAGATGAGTCAGGATTCAGTTTTAGAGTATTCAGGATGATATCTGCAAAATGTATAGTCAGAAGATATAGTTCAGGATAGGTTCTGAAGACTCTGAAGAACTCAGTATGTTTCAAGATCTTTGAAGTTTCGATTGAAAATGAAGTCTCAAGACTCAAGATGAAATCGAGATATCAAGACTCAAGATGGAGACTAGAAATCAAGACTCAAAGATGAAGACTCAAGATATCGGTCGAGAATAAATCTGAAGACTCAGAAGACCCTGAAGACTCAGAAGACTCTGAAGACTCAGAAGATCCTGAAGACTCAGAAGACTCTGAAGACGCAAGACTGAAGACTGAGTATCTGAAGATCATTAAAACTGAAAGCACAATAACTACTGAAGACTCAGTAATGTACTGAATGCTCAGTATGAACCTGAATGTTCCGAGGCACTGAATATATCTATCTAAAGGATGCAATACTGAGAAAAACGCGATGCCTTAGAAAGTTAGATATTGCCAAGACATTAAAATTTACCGTGGTGAATCCCAGAGGAACAGAAGATGAGAGAATTGATCCTAGAGCAGAATTTCCTAAGTCTGATGACCAACTAACTCCTGAGGAGAGAAAGTTAGTCAATCTAGACTACATTGCAAAAGACACACTATCAAAGACAATTGATGATGGTGTGATGGGAATGATCTCTCACTGTAATACTGCTAAAGAGATATGGGATACACTAGCTATTATGTGCCAAGGCACAGATCATATAAAAGAAAACAAACTTTCAGTGGCAATTGGAAAGTTTGACAGTTTTGAAATGGATGATGGTGAATCAATAGACAAATTGGAAGTCAGATTCACTAGCATCATGAATGATCTAAATGCACTTGGAAAGAAATATCCACAAAGAGAAGTGGCATTGAAAATTCTTAGAGGTCTTTCTAAGAAATGGGATATTCATGCAGTGGTGATTGAAAACACCAAGAACATTAGTTCAATGCCATACCAACAAGTCTTCTCTCGAAATTTGAAAGCCTATGAATTTGTAATTGATAAGAAATCCAAAAAGGTCGACAAAGAAAGATGATTCTTCATCAAGTAAAAATGTGGCTTTAAAAGCCAAAGATAAAACCTGTAAAACTAAAGAGTCTGAGAACCCCCATGCCAAACATCAGGATGAGCTTGAGGAAAAGCTAGCACTGGTGGCAAGGAGGTTTGACAGACTTAATAATAGATTTGGAAAATACAAAAGCTTTTACAGGAACTACAGGTACCAGAAGAAACCTGAGGACAGATCAACTGAGAAGAAGAATGACCTGAAAGCTGAAGGATCTTCATCCAGAAAGAAGGACTCCAAGTCCAAAGAAGAAAATGATCAGGATGATGATGCCAACAGATGCTATAATTGTCAGAAGAAAGGTCACTTCCAGTATGATTGTCCAGAATTGAGTGCTAAGGAGAGAAGAGAAAGACAAGCTAAAAGAGACCAGAAGTTCTCAAACAAAAAGGCCATGGTTGCAGAAGAAGAACACTCTGAAGAGGAATCTAGCTATTCAGATGAGATATTTTCAGACAGTGAAAGTGATGACATCCGGTCGATGGCCATTGAGGAGGTAAACTCTTACATCTCTCGTTGTTGCTCCTACACTAACACAAGAGTTTTCAAGTTCCACCAAAAAAGCAGTCATTTTTGACGATGGATTCTTTTGAGAATCGATGAAGGATTATCTTTGTTTTTGCAAGGATCGCTAAATAAAACTCAAGAGCGAGAATAAGGAACGAATCTTTGAAAATCTAGAATGGAAAGACTCTAGCAAAACTGAAATCACTTCTCAATTTATGGGAGCTACTGATGAACTGGATGTTCTGAAAGTACAACTCTCAGAGAAAGAGAAGTTGATAGAGACCCTAACTGAAAAGCTAGAGAAATCCACTGAAGAAATTCAGCTAATCAGAACTAAGTTCAATGACCTCTCTGAGAAGCATGAAACTCTACAGAACTGTGAGGATAGTGCACAGAAGAAGTTAACTCTATTGAATAATGCATCTAAAGTAATAGATGAAATTCAGAGTTACCAGAGATCTGCCACTATAAAATCTGGATTGGGATACATTCCAGGGGGAACCTCACAAGGTCATCTGAATGCTGCATCAAGTAGCAAGAAGACAATCTTTGTTAAATCAGTGGCACCTACACTTCAATCTGAAGTAATGCCCAAGGTTGTAGACAAGGGAAACAGACCTATGGTTTCAGTAAAACTGAATGATCAGGTTAGAAAGCCCAAACCTCAGGTGAAGGCTAGAAAACCTGAGCAGTCAGTTGGAAAATTTCAGGCAAGTACTTCAAAGCCTCAGGCTAAGAATGCAACCTTGAAAGGATCTACACTGAACCATCAGAGGAATCTTCAGAAGAGAAACACTCAGCAGAGATATTCTCAACTGAAGAGACCAAGTCCTCAGTATACTGAAAGACCCATATTTCAGTACAGGCAACCTAAACCCCACTTGCCTAAGGGTAAAGGTTACCTGAACCCAAGTCAACAAAGATTCAGACCAGCTGCACAGAAGCCAAAGCAACGGAACAAAAGGCTTGAACCAAAGAAGAATTCAAAAGCCCATGTTCATGCTAAGGCCAGCACTCATACACAGGAAACTGCTAAGGCACCCAGAGTAGTAAATGTGTATGTAGATGTTTATGGAAGACAAATCAGCCACTCTAAAGTGATTAGAGTTGTTAGGCAGATTTGGATCCCTAAAGGTACAGCTAACCTTGTAGGACCCTACACAAATTGGGTACCTAAGAACTAAATTGTTTTTCAGGAGGAAAACAAGGGCACTGAACTGACTAAAGATCACATGGCACTGATGAGCAGAGATGAAAAAGCTCCTGATATATGGTATCTTGACAGTGGATGTTCAAGACATATGACAGGATACAAGAAGATACTCAGTGACTATGTTGAACAAAGAGGCCCATTGATCACTTTTGGAGATAACTCAAGGGACGGATCAAGGATATGGAACTTTGGAAATCGACTCAGTTCATATCCATGGTGTTTCATATGTATCTGGATTGAAGCATAACTTGCTTTCAATTAGCCAATTCTGTGATAAAGGTTTTAATGTTGAGTTCTCCAAGAACTTATGTTTTGTGAAAGATGATACATCACAGAAAGTACTACTGACTGGTACAAGAAAAGGGAATGTGTATCTTCTTTGATTGGAGTTCAACTCCTAAAGATACATGTTTAATTGCTAAAAGTTCTCTGAGATACCCAGTTTGGTTATGGCATAAAAGAATGAATCACCTAAATTTCAAAAACCCCGAACAAGCTTGCAAGATTAGCTCTTGTAAGAGGGTTACCTAACGAAGTGTTCAAGAAGGAACATATTTGTGATGCATGCGGAAAGGCAAAACAGATAAGAGCATCATTTAAAAGTAAAGTTGAGGTTTCTCTTGAAAGAATACTTGATTACTTCATATGGATCTTTTTGGTCCTATAACACCTGTGAGCACTAATGGCAGGAAATACACATTGGTAGTAGTTGATGACTACTCGAGATATACTTGGGTCATATTCTTACTCAGTAAGAAAGAGACTCAGATAAAGCTGCCAGAATTACTGAAAAGGCTCAGTATTGAGAAAAATCGAAGTGTGGTCAAAATCAGATCTGACAAAGGAACTGAATTTATAAATCATATTATATCTGATTATTGTGCAGCAAATGGAATTTCTCATGAAACATCAGCTGCAAGGACCCCTCAACAAAATGGTGTTGCTGAAAGAAGGAACAAGACTCTGAAAGAAGCTGCAAGGACAATGATAGCTGAAGCTGATATTCCTAAAAGATTTTGGGCTGAAGCTGTCAAAACTGCATGCTACTCAAAGAATAGATCCATGCTGACCAAGAGTCAAGGCAAAACACCTTATGAGCTTTGGAATGAAAGGAAGCCTCTTGTTTCTTTCTTTCGTGTGTTTGGTTGCAAGTGTTTCATACACAATAATGGTAAAGATCAGTTGAAAACTTTTGATAGTAAAGCTGATGAAGGAATATTCTTAGGATATTCTGAAGTCAGTAAAGCCTTTAGAGTTTACAACTGTAGGACTCTTATTGTGGAGGAAACACCTCATGTTGTTTTTGATGAAACTATTTGTGTTCAGAAGAAACAGGAACATGATGCAGATGAACTGACTAAGAGGATCACCAGATTAAGCCTGAAACAAAAGGATAAATTATCCATTTGAACGGAAAAGAAGAAGTCGATCACTATCTATGACCGGAGTGACTCAGACTCAAGATAAAGAAGTTCGGGAGGAAAATAGGGAGGGTGAGACTCGGGAAAACCAACACTCCAAAGGTGACCAATCTGAACAGACACTAGTTCAGACTCAGGTATGTGATGCCAATGAAGATGTGGTCACAGCTGAGGCAAATTCTGAATCTATCAACCAAAGGGGAACAAATGTCTCTGACAATGTTCTGAATAGAATTTCCCCTGAGGAAGATGATTCACTTTCTCCTTTTCTTTTGTTCCCTGAGTTTGCTGATTTAACTGAACCTAACATTTTAAATGTTGAGGATACTATTGAAGGGGAACATCAAAAGGAAATGGTTAGATAGTCATCCTACAAGTCGATTGTGGGTGATCTAACCGGGAAGGAGTTAAGACAAGAAGGTTCCATGGTGAAAGTGCACTATTCTCGGCCGCTTCCTATCGGAGAAAGAACTCTTTGAGATTAATGAAGCTCTACAAGATTCTTATTGGATTCTTTGCTATGCAAGATGAAATTTGAATCAATTCTCAAGGAATGAAGTATGGGAGTTGGTAGATAGACACGAAAAGGCACAATATCATTGGAACCAAGTGGGTTTTCAAGAATAAAAAGAGATGAAAACAACAACATTGTAAGAAACAAGGCAAAATTTAGTTGCACAAGGTTATTCCCAAGAAGAAGGCTTGGATTATGATGAAACCTTTGCACTGTTGTTGCAAGACTAGAAGCCATCGATTGTTTCTTGCATATCTTTGCCCACATGAAGTTCACAGATCTATCAAATGGATGTGAAAAGTGCATTTCGGGACGGTGTGCTTAAAGAAGAGGTTTATGTGGAACAACCTCCCGGCTTTAAACAGAATGACCAAGTTTCGTGCTCGAAAAAGCCTTGTATGGTCTCAAGCAAGCACCCGAGCATGGTATGATACTCTTTCTCGGTTTCTTCTTGACCATGGTTTAAATCAAAAAGAACTGTTGATAGAACTCGTTCGAGGATAGAGGATGGGGAAGATATCTTCTTGGGTTCGGGGATATATGTTGATGACATCATTTTGGATCTCCAAACCATCATTTGTGTGAAAAGTTTTCAACACCGATGAAAGGCAAGTTTGAGATGTCAATGATGGGAGAGATGAATTTCTTTCTAGGTCTTCAAGTGAAACAATCAAAGGAAGGAATATTCATCAACCGTGCAAAAGTACACCGAGATCCGATTGCCAAATATGGTGTACAAAATTGCAACTCGATTAGGATTCCTATGAATACTAACTACAAGATGGATCGATTCGGAAGGCAAATCGGTGAATCATATCGATTATAGAGGAATCATTGGATCATTGCTCTATCTCACGACAAGTAGGCGGATATAACATTTCTTTGTTGGGATATGTGCAAGATACCAAGCTAATCCTAAGACTAGTCACATGGAGGTCGCCAAAAAGATCTTTGAGATATCTTAAGGGCACAAATGAATAGAGGATTATGGTATCGGTGATGATAACCTGAATTAAGCGGGTTACTCGGATGTCGACTATGGAGGTTGCAAAATTGATGAAAAGTCCACAACAGAACTTGTCAATTTCTAGGAAGCAAAAACCGATATCTTGGTTTTCAAAAAGCAGGACCTCGAGAGCAACCAATCTTATGAAAGTGAATACATGGCTGCGGGGAAGGCTGCCGTGCTCGATTCTTTGGCTCGGACAACAATTAAGGGATTATAAAGTTGTGGCCAATGAAGTACCAATATTTTGTGACAATAATAGTGCCATTGCTATTTCACAAAATCGGTATTGCACACACGGATGCAAGCATGTGGATATCGGACATCACTTCATCGAGAGATCATGTCGAGAAAAAAAGGACATAAGGATGGAGAAAATTCATATTGATAGGCAAAGAGCCGATATCTTGACTAAACCTTTTAATTGAATCAAGATTTGAGGAACTTTTCGATTGAATTAGGGATGTTAGAACCGGTGTATAGAGTAAATCGAAAATTGAAGATTTTCGGATGCATGAAGCCTTCTCGAAATTCTCTTCGAGAAACTCAGGATAAAATGGAAATCTTTGAATCGAGTCTCACGGAAACTCAAAATTTCTTCAAGGTCAAGACTTTCAAGTAGCATCTTTGAACCCTTTCAAGACTCAAAAGATTATACTAACATTTTATCAAGGTCGAAGACAAAGAAGAAGACGAGAGGGAAATTAGTCGAAGAAGAAGTAATGACTCATGTGACCCATTTATTGCTTAAGTAAAAACTCGGTAATCATTCGCAATAAATACAAAACACCTGAGGAATGTTTTTTGGGCGGGATCGTTTTAAATTCCGAAGAAGGTCAACAGTCATTTAATACTCTGCCATATTATTGACCAATGAGGATATTTTGGCGGCTTACTTTTCGGAGATCGTCGGTTCATATACCCGATTAATCTCAACCGTTGCTTTTCACATAACCAACACGATTCCCCACGATCTCGAAGCTATTTTATACCTCTTTAAGCCATTCAAGCCGAAATTTTATAAAACCCTTCGTTCCCAAATACTCTGTAACTAAAATCCCCTTTGCCCAGAAATCGCAAAACCCTAAAGCTTCACATTCTTCAAATCATATTCTAAAATGGCCTCAACCGTGTACGAGAGATTAGCCATAACCAATAAGCCATGGTACGAGTTCACTGTCTCACTTGAGAGCACAACCAACTCAAAGCCAGAAGAGGAGGCTCTGCATATGATCCGACTGGCTAAACTCACCCATCTAGTCGCAAGCCGACCAGACCAGGAGTTCGCAAAGGAGGTAATCGAATTCATCTGCAATTTGAAAATAGATGAAGAAGATTGTATGCACTCTTCGATTACCGTATCTCATCTAGAGCACTCATCAAAATACGTCGATTTTGAGAGGGAGTTGTGCATTATCCCAAAAAATCTGAATGATGTGTTTGAGTTATGTGATAGAGGAGAGGATCTGCGATGTATATGTGGGGGTAGAGAGCAGGAGTACCTAGATAGGATTCTTTGAGAATCTGTGAAGTTTGAGGCAACTTTGAATAAGAAGCACCTAAAACCACAATATCGTGTCTTTGATGGATATTATGAGCAAGAGCGTCATGAGTCTTTGGGAGTTTTGAGTGATTAGTACCTCAAGCTCGGATTGATGGCGGCGATCGAGGCATCTCCCACCATCGACTTCAACCGGCTGAAATTTTAGTCCGGATGGTGTCGGAGCAAGCCAAGATCATAAAAAGAGTCAATGGGGAAATCACGATGAAAGGCAAGATCCGCCATGCCACCAAAATTGCCTATATTTTGGAGATGTGCAGAGAGGAGGAGGATATCTTCGCCAACTCAACCCCATTCCCTAAATCCAAAATTCTCTTCAAGACCATCTTTGGAAGAAGCGGTCATACGAGGGAAAAGAGAAAAGAAGGTAGAATCACCTTCGGTCGGCGAGAAAGAGACCCAACAAACCCGGGGAAGGTTCATTTGGAGGCAAAAATGGAGCAAGGAGCAAAACCGATGAGGGGGAAGAACCTCGCTCCAAAGCGCAAAAAGATTGGTGGTTCTCACCGACGATGGTAGCAAATGATTCCGAGGAGAGACAACCCGAGGGCCAAACTTTCGTGAGTTCACCATTACAAATAATTGGCTCGGGTTAGCTCAAGGACACAGGATCGATCGGAGGAGCAGGTCTTCTCCGAGGTGCTCGAGACATCACTACCGGATAAAATTTCTCAGAAATTTTTAAAGGAGCTCAGACCTCAGAGATGCCTACCTCGGGATCGCGCAGCTCGATCAAGAGCCACCAGAGTCGATCCGAAGATGCGTGTGCGTGATCGACGAACCAACTCAAACTCATATCGAGGAAATGCCACCAGGCCTTTAACCCACTCGGATGCAACCGAGGACCGAATGCACAAGCTTCAGATACTACCGAGGCTCGGGGGAGCAAAATGTACTCGATGAGCTCCCCGAGTGACCTAATGCTTGATCCCTTAGCCGGCTTTCTATCGAACCGAGAGCCCGAGATGGAAGAAGGGCGAGGCTGAAGAAGGCGAGTGGAGGAGCAAGGGGGAACGGTTCATCCTTGACCGATACCCTGAGCTCAGCTCATACCCTGATCTGCAAGATATATTCTTCAGATTAAGGACGACAGTGTATATCCTCAATCAGACTCTTCCCGAGATGCTTGATATTGCTGCATTCAGAGGGGAAGACTGGTGGAATGAGGAGACAGCCTTCCTGACCGACTTCTCAGGGTTCAGAAGGACAAAGCTCAGGATGAAAAATTCCGATTTTGATGAGCTGGTTCAGAGGAAGCTAGCTGAGAAGAAAGCAACTGAGGTTGGTGCCCCGAGCAGCGGAGACAAATCCAAAGATGGAGATGGGGACCAACAGGGAGATGCTGAGGATCAGTCTCAAACAGAAAAAGAGACTTCTGTTGCTGATCAACCTCAGACTGAAGCTAGCACTCTTCAGGTACCTTTTGGCACTATTAATAATTATGCCAGAGTTACTGAAAGTACTATCTTTAATTCTGAAATGTCTGATAATCAGACTGGGGCTCAATTGGAGACCGGAGCTCAGGATGAAGCTGGAGCTCAGGATGATCAAACAAAGATGAAGGTGCGTAGGGTCAGCCGAGATTGATCTCACTCCCGTCATGGAGAAACTTGAGAAGATTGAGACAATGTCGATCAAACTTACTCAGATGGAAACAACGTTGGCCAATCAAGCTCATACAATGGAAGGGCTTAGCCATTCTTCAGAACTGGTGCAGATACAAACCACTCTGACCACTCAGATGACCTCCATGGAAGAAAAGCTGAATGAAAAGCTGGAGGGAGTCAACGCAGAGTTAAGTGCTAAAATGAAACAAAAGCACCGTGAGTCATTGAATTTCTAGAGGTGAAACTGACAGAGAAAAATGAGGTGCTGATCAAATCTGTTGTTGAGGAAATGAGCTCAGTGCTCATGACCAAGATGACAGAGATGCTTAAAGATGCACTCTCTGGCCAGTTTGCCCACATATCTGAAGAACTGTCTGTGGCTAAGAACCACATTAGGAGAATGGAAGATGAGCAAGATCAGCTAGCAGGAGAGATCCGCTGTGTGAGCAAAGAACAGTATCACATGGACACAGCTCTCTCCAGACTTCTTCCAAACTACGGTGCCAAGAAGGGGGAAAGGGAAGGTGCAGACCTCAGGAAGTTCATGGCACGTACCTTGGAAAAGAAGGCTCGGAAAGATCTTTGAAATGTACAATCTAGCCCAAGCCTTTAAAAAGAAGTCGGTGCTCTTGAGAAGTTAAAATTTGCTCAAGTAGAAGCTTTGTCTACATTCGAAGTTTCGAGAAAACCAAGCTTGAGGTTGCAAGAGAGAAACCGAAAGTGCTAGAACTAAGGTTGGAACAAGCCGGTGGTCTGCCGAATCGCTATGAAGAGGAAAGTCTTGGGCGTTGTTCAACACAGAAGTAAGCAAGCGTCGAAGGCTTCTAAGCCAATCCAGAGAAAGTTGGTTACGGATGATGAAGATGCAAAGGAATCGAGTCTCAACCTCGGAAGAAAGTCTTCAACACCAAAGAGGCTCTGATGACACTCCAAAAAGAACAAGCTAAGAAAGCTGTTGCTTCAGTCTCAGGAACTTCTGTGATCAGAAAGAAGATAGATGAAGAGCAGAAGCGAAGGAGTGACTTCAGAAAGTTTGCGAGCAAGAGGAAGGAACATCGAAAAGCTATTGAAGGGGCCCCATGTTGATAAATGGATGCCCATTAAACTCAGCGACATGTGGGAAGAAGTGAAGAGAACCTTCGGTTCAATTATGATGTTCTCGAGGAATGGAGAGGGAAGGCTCGGACGTAAGCGAAGCTTTCATTGAATATCTTCTCACCTTTTATCCAAAGTATTTACAAAGCTGGATTAACCTTGCGGATGAAGGTGGAGTACAGATAGTAGCCCCCAGTCCATATTCCTATCCTCCTCCGAGACTTGGTAATGGCTTGGTAAATGAAAAGGCCATTACGCAAGAAATTGCTCGATCTGTTGGTCGATTGGGCCTAATCGAAACTTGATCCGAGACATTATCGGGGAAAGAAAAGAAATGAGTCAAGAAGAGATTCTTCGGAATGTTTGATCTGGAAGTGCCCACTGATGAAGTCGAAAATAAAGCAAACAGAGCAGAAGACTGAAGAGCCGAATCTGAAGACTAGAAACTGAAGATTCAGAAGATTTTGTATTCTTTAAATTTTTGTCTTTTTGATTTTGTTTGATAAATTTCATTGTAATCTATAATGATACACTTATCATCAATGAAGATTTATCATTATGCTCAAAAGATAATATCTCATTATCTTATTCTTACATGTCTTTATATTTGATATGCCCTGATTCTTATTGTTTGGTGATGAAATTGTTGAGAGATTCATTCTTTGAAGTAATTGTTGAGAGACATAACCAATCTTGTAATAGGATAAATCAAAACACGAGTATAGGTTTATATACGTAACAAGATAGGTTTTGGCATCATCAAAAAGGGGAAATTGTTGGGAGATGAATTTAAAGATTATATGATTTTGATTAAGATCCAAAAACCCCGAGTATGACATGTTCAGAATGATCTTGATAGATGAGTCGATTTGGCTTTTTAGAGTATTCAGGATGATATCTCGCAAAATGTATAGTCAAGCAGATATAGTTCGGATAGGTTCTC
Organism: Stenogyne calaminthoides; assembly: GCA_037126765.1. NCBI lineage: Eukaryota > Viridiplantae > Streptophyta > Magnoliopsida > Lamiales > Lamiaceae > Stenogyne > Stenogyne calaminthoides. Next base: position 10,434,541 of record JBBCBC010000029.1, read on the forward strand.
AAGACTCAAGAACTCAAAGATGTTTTCAAGATACAAGTTTCAAGATGAAACCTCAAGTCTCTCAAGACTCAAGATGAAATCGAGATATCAAGACTCAAGATGGAGACTAGAAATCAAGACTTAGCATGAAGACTCAAAGATATCACTTTTAATAAATCAAGACTCGAAGACCTCAAGACTCGGAAGACTCAAGACTCGAGAAGACCTCAAGACTCGTAAGACTCAAGACGCAAGATCAAGACCGAGTATTCAAGATCATTAAAATCGAAAAGACAAGAATTCATCAAGACTCAAGAATGTATCAATGCTCAAGATGGACTGAATGTTCCGAGGCAATCAATATATCTATCTCAAGGATGCAACATCGAAAAACGCGATGCCTTAGAAAGTTAGATATTGCCAAGACATTCAAATGCGCACAAAAGGAACTAAGTCGGAAGTGTTGTTAAGGTTATATCAAACTCGAGTTTGTAACCAAAAGAGCCGTTGAAGGTGTCTACACCTTTTCTTTGAAGACAAAAGTCAAAAAGAGGAAGACAACATCATGTACCATCGATTAATTTCGATAGTGACAGTCGGAGAAAGATGTCGGATGTACGAAAGTTCAGATCGCAAAAAGTGAAGACCGAAGCTCAAGAGAAAGGCTATTACCTAAAAACGTGTTAGGGAGTTTCAAATTCTAAATATAGCCGTTTCTCACACACCATAAGAGGGAACTCACGAAGCTATCTCTCCAACGGATAGTTTTCAAGAGTGACCTTGGTGTATGCCTATAAATACTGGTGACCCTCTACTTTGTAAGGTTACGGGAAATTTATACGCAACTCAAGAGCTCAAACTTATTCTTGCAAAAGTTAAAGCGCTCGAAATACCTTGAATTTCCCAAGTGCTTCTATATTGAAGAGAGCTCACTTTACTAAGCCTAGCTTGATAAGATTTATCCAAAGCTTAGTCGAGATATCCTAACCCTTTGCATTGTGCTTCATTGTAAAGGATATCTCATCCTAGTTGGAAACCAACCAAGAAACCCCAAACCCTTGAGAAGGTAGTTGGAGTGTGTTTGTTGGTGAGAAGTGTTGTAAAGAGTTAGTAAACTACGCGGAGTAGTCAGAAAACTCTAGAGGAGAAGTTAGTAAGCTACAGGGGTAGTCTGAAAGCTTGTGTGAGATTGAGTTAGTAAACTACGGAGGTAGTCAGAAAACTCAAGGTCGGGTTGAGTAAGTAAACTACGTGGAGTAGTCAGAAAACTCAGGGCCGAGTTGAGTAAGTAAACTACGAGGTAGTCAGAAAGCTCAGAAGTTGATAGTGAATTTCTCTGAAGAGTCAGGGAGAGTGGATGTAGGAGCTTGAGTCTCTGAACCATTATAACTGCTGTGTTCTTTATTGTTGTCCTTATCTGTGCTTAACTGTTGCATTAACTTGACTTCTGAAAGCATACTTTTCACTGATATTCAGTTGGAATCAAACCACTGAAGTTGCATAAGTGAATCACAGCCTAATCACTATTTCATAAGGGGAAGGTTTTCAGCAAAGCTTAAAACGAGTATAAACTAAGGGCCAACCATTCCGCACGACTGAGTAGCTAGAACAAATAGTTACCTAACTGAACTCTCTTCTGAGGATTGATGAAGTTAGTTATCTCGATCCAAGCAACTCGGGATCTCTCGACACTCGGGACTCGATTCGGATTATCGAGGTATCCGAAAGCATTTCGGGATCACTTTGTCTCGATGAGACTTTGACTCGAGTGATCTGTGCTTCTCGAACCTAATCTTGATTTATCGACCCAAAGTGACCTCGAAGAAAAAGTTTTAAAATCACTGAACACGTGTATTCCCCCCCCCATACACGTGTAAGACTCGTTTTTACCGGGACCAACAGCTCAATATGCCATCCAGCTAGGCCTAATAGGAAATAACCCTGACATCATCAAAGCAAGGGATGAACTGAAGAAAAGATACTATGGGATGTTCAACCTGGAAGTGCCAGAGGATGAAGTTGATGAAGACTGAAGATTTTGTACTTCTGTTTTTGTTTTTGATTTTCATTGTAATCTGTAACTCTGATCTTACATCAATGAAAATTTTATCTTTATGATCAAAGATAATATCTCATTATCTTTTTACATGTCTTTTATGTTTGATATGCCTTATGTTTTGAAATTGTTGGGAAAATTGCCATTTTGGATTGTAATAGAAAAACTGAAACCTGAGTATAGGTTAGGTTTTTGTAACAAGATGGTTTTGGCATCATCAAAAAGGGGGAAATTGTTGGGAGATGAATTTAATAAAGAAGTTTTGATTAGATCTCAAAACCCCTGAGTATGACATGTTCAGGATAATCTTGATAGACTGAGTCAGGATTCAGTATAGAGTGTTCAGAAAGTTATACCGCACTATGTATAGTCAAAGATATATAGATCAAAGTTAGATTATGCAGACTCAAGAAGTTTCTAAAGAAATCAAGACTCAAGAAGTTTCAAAAATCAAGACTCAAGAAGTTTCAAGAAATCAAGACTCAAGAAGATATCAAGAAATCAAGACTCAAGAAGTTGTCAAGAAATCAAGACTCAAGAAGTAATCAAGACTCAAGAAGTTGTCAAGACATCAAGACTCAAGATGTCATCGACGACTCAAGATAGTCATCAAGACTCAAAGATATCATCAAGACTCAAAAGATGTCATCGAAGACATCAAGACTCAAGATGTCATCAAGAAACTAAAGACTCAGTACGTCACTGAAGACACTGAAGACTCGGAAGACACTAAAGACTCAAAAGACACTGAAGACTCAGAAGACACTGAAAACTCAGAAGATACTGAAGACTTAGAAGATATTGAAGACCCAGTAGTTACTGAGACTCAGTAAGATACTGAATACTCAGTATAACCTGAATGTTCTGAGGCATTGAATAATATCTATCTGAAGACTACAAAACTGAGAAAAATGCGAATATTCAAAAAAATAGATATTGCCCCAGACATTCATATGCAGAAAAAAGGAACTAAGTCTAAGTGTTGTTTAAGGTTATCTCATTCAGAGATATTGACCAAAAAGAGCCGTTATGTTTGTCAACATTTATTGAAGACAAGAACCAATCAGAGGAAGACATCACTGTACTTTACTGACACTGAAAGCGACAGGACACTGAATCATGTCAGTAGTACTATGTTCCAGACTGCAAAAAGTGGTGATTGGCTACATGAATGCATATTTCCTAAAACATGCAAGGGAGTATTCAAAACCTAAAAATATAGTCGTTCATCAAACACCATAAGAGGAAACTCATGAAGCTATCTCCTCCAACGGATAGTTTTTCAAGAGTGACCTTGGTGAAGTTGCTTATAAATACTAGTGACCCTTTACATTGAGAGGTTACGGGAAATTTCAAAGCAACTCAAGAGCTCATTCGTATTATTGTAAATTGAAGCACTCGAAAAACATAGAATTTCCCAAGTGTTTCACATTGGAGAGAGCTCATTCACTAAGCCTAGATTGATAAGAAATATCCAAAGGTTAGTAGAGATATCCTACCCTTTGCATTGTTCTTATTATAAAGGATATCTCATCCTAGTTGGAAACCAACCCAAAACCCAAACCCTTTGAAGGTAGTTTGTGTGTGTTTTTTGGTGAGTTGGAGTTGTAAAGAGTTAGTAAGCTACAATGAGTTAGCCAGAAAACTCTAGAGAAGAAGTTAGTAAGCTACTTGTGGTAGTCTGAACACTTGTGTGTGTTTGAGTTAGTAAGCTGCAGTGAGTCAGCCAGAAAACTCAAAGTAGAAAAGTGAGTAAGCTACAGTGAGTTAGCCAGAAAGCTTTAGGAAGTGTTTAAGGAATTTCTCTGAAGGTCAGAGAGAGTGGACGTAGGAGCTTGAGTCTCTGAACCACTATAATTCTTTGTGTTGTTTTGCTTTCATCTTTGCATTATTATCATTGCATGTTTTTCTTTGAAAGCATAGTTCATCGATATTGGTTGGAACCAATCCTTTGAACTTACATCAAACTTATCGACCTTAATCTTTGTTTTTATTAAAAGGAAGATTTTTCAACAAAAGCTAAAAACGAGTATAAACATAGGGCCAACCATTCCGCACACTTGAGTAGCTAGAATAGATAGTTACCAAACTGAACTAACTCTACTGAGGACTCAGTAAAATAATTATCTGATCCAAGCGGCTCAGGATCTCTGATAAACTCAGGCTCAGTTGGGCTAATCTAAAGCTTCAAAGCATTTCGGGATCATTGTCTCGAGAGAGACTTTGACTCGAGGCAATCAGGCTTTCTCGGGGCCAAATCATCGAGGATAACGACCCATCGACCTCGATGAAAAAAAAAAAGTTTTTAAAATAACTGAACACGTGTATTCCCCCCCCATACACGTGTGAGACTCATTAGCACCGGGACCAATAGGGGTGTTAACGGAGGAGGGGGCAATAGATACAATTCAACACTAAAATATAACTGGTAATAAAATATAGATATGTTAAAATTCGACAGGGAAAACACATTTTTCTTTGGCATTCGGAACTGAGGTCATCCTCCCATCTAAAATCACGATTCATAGCCACAGAACCTCACAAGAGCAAATGGAAAAGAACGATGAGGCGAGGTCTTTCGATCTTGTCCTGCTCGAAGAAAAAAGATTTGAAGTAGACCTAGAAATGCGAATTACAAGTAAAGGTCGGAAAGATACAACAATTCGAAGGTCAAACTCCAACAATTCAAGGAGGGTGACCCCGTTCTCAGAAAAATCCTTGTAACACCCAAGGGGATATTTTGCTCGACTTGGAAGGGCCCTGAGGGTGTCCAAGCGACTACCCAATGGAGCTTACAGACTCGAAGATCCAGATGGCAAGCCGGTCTAATACCCTTGGAATGCAACACATTTGAAGAAATATTACTATCAGGGTTTTTATCTTGTAAAATACTTTTTATTTACACAAGTAAAATAAAATCATAGTTATTCATGCTATTCCTTTTGCGTTTTCAAATTTTATCATTTATTCAAGTCAATAAGGTCGCAATCACATGGAGACGACTTCAAATGAAAATCATAAAATATTTATTAAAGTCGCACTATCAATAAGACGACCAAGCAATGTTCAACAAAATCGCATTTTTAATAAGACGGACAAAATAAATAGATGTCAAGAACGCAAATTAAACTATCAAAGCCATAAAAGCAGGTCACGTAAAAGTAAGACGTTAAAGCTGATAAATGGACGATGAGAAACAATTTAATAAAGGATACGAAGTTTTCATTGATAATGGGCGAGAACCAAAAGATTTCGCCAATGGGTTACAAAAAGGCTAAAGGGCCGGAGAAAGAAAGATTACATACATAATTATCATTTAAAAGACGGGATCTGTCTCACCATCGCCTTTCACAATAGGTTGTTTCTTGCTGTTGACACCTTCTTCTGGAGTCTCAGCAATGGGCGCACCCACTGGCTCCTCGGTACCAGCCTCCTCGGTGCTCGCTAGGTCTATAGAGGAGGTCCCACATCGAGGGATGATCTGGCTCTGATTAGGAAAAAATGAGAGGTCAACCCTTAGCTCGGCCAGATTGGGGATCTCTAGCCACAAAGATGGATCTGAAGGGTTATCCTGCACAAAGGCTTGGTACTCAATAACTAAGACCGAGATATCCCCAATTGGATTTGCATGCCAAAACCGCCATGATCATCTCCGCGAAGGCGCAGTAGTAGGCGAAGTTGGCAGCGATCCCCTTCTCGACCTTCACACTGGCCGCATTAGATAATGCCTTCTCATTGGCAACCACCAGCTCGGCTTGAAGATCTTCGATCTTCTTCCTTAGCACCTCCTCGGATTGGGCCTGGGCGGCCTCAACCTCTTGTAACTTGGTGGGAAAGCTGGCGACCTCCTTCTCCAGCTCGGAGATGCGAGTTTGGAATTCTTTCTTCTCCGCATAAAGGGCCACGATCATGTTGAATTGACTAAAATAATTGCCCTGGAGGTCGGTCCACCTCTTTTTCGTCCTATCACTTTGGAGCAGGGTCTTCTCTAGGTGGACAGTGTTGGAATATAAAGGCACATAAAACACGTAATCACAGGCGCAACGGAAATTAAAGTTCACCAACAACGAACAATTAATTGCATATAGATTACAATAATCATAACGAGAAATCTTACAAAGAACTTTCGAGAGCGATTTTCTACTACAAAGATCCATGTAATCCCCAATTATGGACTTGCGGATTTGCCGGCGTTGAATCAGAGAAGCATTTGCTAGGAAAATCCAAACTCTAGATCTTATGGAGAAAATATGAAGTGATACTGTTTGTGAATCCCAGTAGATTGTATATATAGGGAGACTTAGTTTATTTCCCAAGCTAGCTTAATTAGGGAAATAAAATCCCTAATCTTGAATTAAATTAATTTCTTTTAATTTAATTCCCTAAATATAAATCTTTACGGATTTTAATGCCTTATATGAAAATCTCTACGGTTTATTTCCATATGCATTAAATCCTACAATTATATTCCAAATATAATTATTGGGAATTCTTATTTAATTAAATCTAATTTAATTAAACATTAATAATAATTAATTACAAATTAATCTATTATTAATTACTTCTGCATATAAATTAAATATTAAATATAATTTAACATTTAATCAATCAATTATAATCCGTAAAAGGGAACTACTTGTTGTGTGACCCATAGGCCCTCATATACCGAGCGATTAGTCAAACTAATGGTCTTAATTGAACTCTAGTCAATAAATCAGACATTCTCAATATATGAGGTACGTTGCGAGAAACATGCAACTACTGTTAGTGTTAGTGTCCTAAAGACTATTGGGAAATTATTTGCCCGGATCTATTCGGGATGAATATTTAAATACAAATTTAATTCTAACAATTATTACTAGCATGAATTAATCCTATATTAATTCAAATAATAATTCAACAATAAATCTTGCATATAAACAGTTCACATAAATCCTACGCATGCGGGATTGCTACGGGTTTACGTGAACTAACCTGTTTGGAATGTCAATGGACTTGGTTGATAAGAACACACCAAAAAGTCTTCCCAAGTATTCCCTAGCCCTTGCTCGTCGATCCGGTGGAAGAAAACTCGCGAACAATTAACAAAAGGGAAAATAAATTATTTATTGCACCTCCTTTGTGGATTTCTAATTTTTCCAACACATGGAATTGTTCATTGGGGATGAAGAAATCATCTCCTATTTATAGATTAGGTGGTGGCCGTTTTTTTCATCATGGAATAGGGAGGAAAAATCTTTTTCTTGATCTCCAAGAAATCTTGAATATATCTCATATATTCTTTTCTCCATAATTAAAATATTCCATAAAAATCCCATCTTCTCTTGTTATGGTTATTTTCGAAAAACAAGGATAAAGATTCCAAGATTTGGATCTTCTTGAATTTATGAGATATACTTGTATTGCAAGAATACATATCTTCCATAATATCTTTTCAAGAAAATCAAGAAAATCTTTCTTTCCCTTATTCTTTCAAAATTTTCGAAAATATCAAAAATAAGTAACCAAGTGGGAGGTTTCTTGAATTTAATGATATAATCTTGTATTCCAAGAATACTTATCTTCATTTCATAACAAAATTCAAAGAAAATCTTTCTCCCTCTTTTATTTATTATTTTCAAAAAATAGGAAAATTAGGCAACAAAATTTATTTTATTTTTAAACACCTTTTTCAGTTATTGGACTTTATGTTTGGGCTACTTGAGGGGCCTTTAGGAGAATTAAGATTGGACCTTCCAATGGATCTTGAATTATCAATATTGAGCCACAATATTATTCAAGCCCATAAATATTAATTAATCCAACTACATAATTAATATTGCACTATCCATCTTAACCCATATTACTGTTAATATGGCTCTTGTTATTATTTCCGTGTTTAAGATTATCTAGCCCATTAATTAATTCAAGCCACTGAAATAGCTTTCCATTAATTAATATCTTTTGTCCTTGGTTAAGGAACGGTTCAACATTATTATCCATACCGGAAACTAGTTCACTTGCAAGATTTGGTATAATAAATCTTATGAACCTCCCAAGAGGGCAAATCGAACAAGCGTACTTGCACACGATTCTTCATATTTAATCTTAGCAATCGCATGTGACCAATAATATTGCCCAAGATATAAAGTATTGAATCTCGTTGATTCTCTACCCGTAATAAGTCAAAGCAATAATTACTAACCACACGAGATAAATCTTATGAACCTCCCAAGGGGGTAAATCGAACAAGCGTACTTGCACACGATTCTTCGTATTTAATCTTAGCAATCGCATGTGACCAATAATATTGCCAAAGATATAAAGTATTGAATCTCGTTGATTCTCTACCCGTAATAAGTCAAAGCAATAATTACTAACCACACGCGATCCTATTTAAGGGACGAAGATTAAGAAATAACGAACCACTGAGGTCTAATTCTTCCTAGTTCAGTGCTGAAGATTTTGTCCTCATGTAGGTCCTATTCAGTGCATCAGTCATGCACTAGTCTAATCTCTTGGTCAAGACAAGTCAATCTGAGCCTTACACTTCAACCTTTCACGATGGATTGTTCATTTCCATCTAGGTCGTGAATGGTGTACTTTTGGTTACAAGGAACTGTTAATTTAATCTTCTGTGATCTGGTATCACTAAATTAACTACAATGTAACACACACTATTTATTGAACAGTTATGCAGTAAATATATGTAACATTCAATGATATTTAAAGTATCAGTGATAAATAATTTATTTCAGTAAATAAGACAGAAATTCAGTTTGGTTATACAAAGTAAAAGCATACTTTCCAGTATAACCCCAACAATATCCCACTAATACTCAAAGTCTGCTTTTAAGTATACTATAGCATGTCTCGTGTAGTTCCTAATACGTGACACCTAATGTCACCTACACGAACCTAATAATATCTCCCACTTATACTCAAAGCAGATTGACAACGGTCTTGACACCCATTCCTTCCACATGTCTCTCGAATGTATTCTGAGGCAGACCCTTTGTGAATGAATCTGCTAGGTTGCCTTCTGACGTGATCTTTGCCACCTCTATATCTCCTCTCTTAACGATTTCTCGTATAAGATGGTATTTCCTTTCAATGTGTTTGATGGCCTTGTGGGCTCTTGGTTCCATTGAATTTGCAACGGCTCCGGCATTATCACAATAAACAGTGATTGTGTTGGGCAAATTCGGAACTTCATCCAAGTCCACTAGGAAGTTCTTGAGCCAAACTGCTTCTTTCGCTGCCTCACAAGCAGCTACATATTCGGCTTCCATGGTAGAATCGGCGATGCATTTCTACTTAACGCTTCTCCATGTCATGGCTCCTCCCCCCATGCAAAACACCTTACCGGAGGTAGATTTTCTGGAATCTAAGTCTGATTGGAAATCCGAGTCCGTGTAGCCGATGGGGATTAGACTATCTGACTGATAAACCAACATTCTATCTCGAGTTCTTTTCAGATACTTCAGAATGTTTTTAACTACCGTCCAATGTTCTTTCCCCGGGTTACTTTGATATCTTGCCACCATGCCAACGGCAAAGCATATATCCAGTCTCGTGCACAGCATTGCATACATAAGGCTTCCGACATCCGAAGCATAAGGAATGTCTTTCATATCATCTATCTCCTTTTGTGTCTTAGGGCACATTTCCTTGGATAGATGGATTCCATGTCTGAAAGGTACGAAGCCTTTTTTGGAATCCTACATGTTGAATCGCTTCAAGACAGTGTCTATGTATGAAGCTTGCGATAAGCCTATCATCATTTTCTTGCGATCTCGAGTAATCTTGATCCCAAGGATGTGCCCGGCTTCCCCTAAGTCCTTCATATCAAACTGTTTTGAAAGCCATGCCCTTACATCTGATAACACCTTTACATCGTTCCCGAAGAGCAGAATGTCATCTACGTATAGTACTAAGAATACCAATGCAGTTCCGACACGCTTTTTGTACACACAACTTTCGAACTCATTTTGATTATACCCATAAGACTTTATTACTTGATCAAAACATTGGTTCCAAGCTCTGGATGCTTGTTTGAGTCCGTAAATGGACTTCTTGAGCTTACAAACTAGGTGTTCTTTGCCTTTTTTAATGAAGCCTTGGGGTTGTTACATATAGATTTCTTCATCAAGACTTCCGTTAAGGAAAGCCGTCTTGACATCCATTTGCCAGATTTCAAAGTCGAGATTCGCAGCAATCGACAAGAGAATTCAGATGGACTTGAGCATTGCTACAGGTGAAAAAGTTTCCTCATAGTCGATCCCTTCTTTCTGAGTATAACCTTTCGCCACAAGCCTTGCCTTGAAGGTTTCCACCTTCCCGTCCGGTCCTCTTTTTATCTTGTACACCCACTTGCAACTAATGGGTTTGACCCCATTAAGTGGTTCGACTAGCTCCCACACTCTGTTATGATCCATAGAACTCATTTCGGCTTTCATTGTTGTTTGCCAAGAAACCGCATCCTTGTCTTGGATTGCCTCGTCATATGTCCATGGGTCTGATTGGTCTTGTTCAGGAATCAAGTCCGAGGACTCTCCTATCATCATGAATCTCTCGGGCTGTCTCACAACCCTCCCACTACGACGAGGTTCCGGTTGTGTAAGTGTGTTATTTGGTATGTCATCTTGTACAGTTGGCACTGAGGTTAGCCCCCTTAGCTCATTTAAGGTAATCTCACTTCTGGGTCTTCTTTCGTTCATATAGTCTTCTTTCAAAAATCTAAAGTGGGTGCTTATTACCACATTTTGATCTTCGGGACCATAGAACATACACTCTTTTGTTCCCTCGGGGTATCTTATAAACAACCTTAATTCTAATCGAGGATCCAATTTTCCGGCTTCCTTGTCCAACACGTAGGCCGGACACCCCCAAATTCTCATGTGTCTCAAACAGGGCTTGCGCCCGGTCCACAATTCTTTGGGAGTTTTGGGAACCGATTTAGATGGCACCAAGTTCAGAATGTAAGCCGCTGTTTCCAAGGCATGACCCCAGAACGACTTGGGTAGATTCGCATAACTCATCATTGATCTAACCATTTCTAAAAGAGTTCTGTTTCTTCACTCTGCAACCCCGTTTTGTTGAGGGGTTCCGGGTGCAGTTAGCTGGGATACAATCCCTTCATCAGACAAGTAGTTCAAAAACTCATCGCTGAGGTACTCGCCTCCACGATTGGATCGTAGAGACTTGATACATTTTTCCCTATGATTCTCTGCTTGAGCCTTAAATTCTTTGAATTTGTCAAAAGTCTCAGATTTATGCTTCATAAGGAAAATATAGCCCTACCTTGAGTAATCATCAATAAAAGTGATGAAATACTCATAACCTCCTCTTGCTTTGATTGACATTAGACCACATACGTCTGTGTGAACGATTTCTAACACTTCTTTGGCTCTATTCCCCTTGGCTCTGAATGCCCTCTTGGTCATTTTACCCTCCAAACATGATTCACAGGTTGGGATTGGTTCAACTTGGAGAGACTCCAGTGAACCATCTTCTACCAACCATAGAAGTGTCTCGTTCACGTCTGATGAACGTTTTGTTTTATCGGAAACAGTTGATGTGTTATAGGATGCATTTCGTGAGTGGTGTGCACTGTTAATTGTATAGAGATTATTCGACAACGTTCCATGATAGATAAATTTATCATAAAGAGAAATGGTAACAACTTTATCAAAAGTAGCCGAATATCCATCAAGGTAAAGTTTAGAAACCGAAATTAAATTCTTTCTAAAACTAGGAACGTAAAGAACATCTCTTAAAATTAAAACTCTGTCTTCAAAGGACAGGTGCACTTCTCCCACTGCTTCAGCTGCCACTCTCGTAGCATCGCCCAGTGTGATGAGGATCTCACTCCCACTAAGTTCTTGCGGGTCCGCTTGAACCCCGTGAAGTGAAACAAACATGATCGGTGGACCCAGTATCCACCACCCATAAATGGGAGGCATCTGTATGCCAAACAAGTTTCAACAACTAGTGCATGAGAATTACCTTTCTTTCCATCCTTCCGGGTTTGGAGCAGTTGCCCTCAATGTCCCTTTTCACCGCAGATTAAAACATTTTCCTTTTGGTACTTTCTTGACACCCATCCAGCTAGCTGTCTTTCTCTTACTTTTCTTAGTGATGAGTTTGCTTTGGATCTGACCACTTTCCTTTTCTTGATTTTTGCCTTCCATTGGTCTAGATCTTGAGAAAAGACTTTTGGTCACCAATGCTTCGTCTTTCTTTCCTAAATGCTTCTCTATTTTCTCCAAGGCTCCTTGTAGAGTGTCCATAGTAAACGTGTGATCGCTCATCACAAAACTACAGTAAAACTCATCAAAACACCTTGGAAGAGTTAGGAAAATAAATTCGATTTGGGCCTCATCACAATACGTAGTGCCGAGATAGGCAAGCTTGTTAAAATGACGTTTTATTCGAGAACATGCTCCCTTACGGGTGTTCCCTCGACCATTTTAGCCTATGCGTAGTCGTTTTTAAACTGATTGATCATGCGGTCTTTTGTCAAAAACATTTCTTCAAGACTTTGCATAATTTCCGCAGCAGATTCAACACCTTCATGAATGTATCTCAAATCACCAGACAGTGAAGTCAAGATTATACGCTTCATAGGTTAGTTAGCTTTGCTCCCGGATATTATACAAGTATCTTTCCGTGATCGATGATCCTTCAAGATGGAAACTACGGCGTGGGTACATCAAGAACCCAATGATGTTGTATTAAATGCGGTGAGGATGAATTTCATATTTCGTTTCCAAATAACATAGTTATCACCAGAAAGTTGGTGTTCTTTGAGAGTATAAAGCAGTGGAATAAAAAGTTGCGACATGATGAACTGAAATAAAAAATAATATGCATAAGCACAAATATATCACAAGGTTCGATCACATGCATCATATTAAAATCTCAAAAAAAAATATGAACATGCATCCTTGACATCTCAAAAGCAGTTTAAATAAGCCACGTGGGGTGGGTCATTATTTAAACACATTCAAGCGAGTTACAAACAAAACGATTACAAACCTTTAATATCAGATTAATAGTTAGCTCCCACTTGACCAATATAAAATTGGCAGCACTTTGGGAAGAATATGCATATCAATTTTATACCTAAGTAATAACCATGATTAAATACAGAATTATTATTTCGCTTTGAACGAGCCTCGTGGGGAGGGTCATCCTCGCCACTAGTAATAATCCACAATCATCCATTTGAAATTTATTCATGTGAAAGCTATCTTTTGACCGTCTCGTGGGGGGAATTTCTCCAAAAGAATTCACAAATAAATAAATCATGGAGGTCAAAATTAATTCAATTTTATTATCCGGAATAAAATTGTCAATTAATTGTTTAAGCGTACTTAGTAATTTTCGAAAGTGAGATTTTTCAAAAACATTTTCTCATGCATCGCAAATTTAAACACAATTTAAATAAGCATAAAATAATGCATAAGATCAAAAATAAAAAATTAAACACATTGGGCACATATATCCAATTGGCACGGTTAATTTTTGTCATGTCTTGATCTCGAAAAATCATCTTCTTCGCCTTCATCATTCGTCTCGAAAGGTTCGCCACGTCAAGTAACGTCATCGACCAGCTCGTGGGTCGGAGTGCTCGCCTAGCACTCCCCCGGCTGTGTCGAGTGGTGTCCGTAAGCGCGTCGAAGCGCTCGGTGCACGTCGCCCGGCAGATCACACCCTTCTCGGACAAGCTTGGCGGGTGTCGGCGCCCATGATCCCAGCTTTGCCCATGCCAATCTATGTCGATGCTACCTCGCGCGTGAAATACTTTCGTCGCCCGCGCTACCAAGATCGGATCGCTGCGCCGATTTCGATCCGCAGCGCTCGGCCAGGTGGCCTCACCCCACGCCCGTGAGCACCCGCGTGCGTCCGCGTCGCGCGAATACGTCCTTTGGCACATTTCGCGCGACGCACGCCGCTCATGCCCAGTTTCGGATCAATCAATTTTTAATTCATCGTCTTCGTCTTGGCTCAAGATTCGGTTGCAATTTATTTACAAAAATAAATAAATTTTGATCTAGACTAGTCTATTACATTGAACGAATCAAACAAATCCTAATCTACTCGTGGATTTTCTAACGAAGCAAAACGAATTCCAACGAATCGAATTAAAAACCACAATTTATATGCATGCATAAATCAACACATTAAATTCCATGACAATTGGATAACTGCAAAAAAGATCTAGCAATTCTACAATCCAATTTTAAATTTAATGAAAACGAATTAAATTACAATTTAAAATTGAGTCCAAACCGAGGCTCGATGCGATTGTTGGGAAATTATTTGCCCGGATCTATTCGGGATGAATATTTAAATACAAATTTAATTCTAACAATTATTACTAGCATGAATTAATCATATATTAATTCAAATAATAATTCAACAACAAATCATGCATATAAACAGTTCACATAAATCCTATGCATGCGGAATTGCTACGGGTTTACGTGAACTAACCTGTTTGGAATGACAATGGACTCGGTTGATAAGAACACACCAAAAAGTCTTCCCAAGTATTCTCTAGCCCTTGCTCGTCAATCCGGTGGAAGGAAACTCGCGAACGATTAACAAAAGGGAAAATAATTATTTGTTGCACCACCTTTTTGGATTTCTAATTTTTCCAACACATGGAATTGTTCATTGGGGATGAAGAAATCATCCCCTATTTATAGATTAGGTGGTGGCCAGTTTTTTTCATCATGGAATAGGGAGGAAAAATCTTTTTCTTGATCTTCAAGAAATCTTGAATATATCTCATATATTCTTTTCTCCATAATTAAAATATTCCATAAAAATCCCACCTTCTCTTGTTATGGTTATTTTCGAAAAACAAGGATAAAGATTCCAAGATTTGGATCTTCTTGAATTTATGAGATATACTTGTATTGCAAGAATACATATCTTCCATAATATCTTTTCAAGAAAATCAAGAAAATCTTTCTTTCCCTTATACTTTCAAAATTTTTGAAAATATCAAAATAAATAACCAAGTGGGAGATTTCTTGAATTTAATGAGATAATCTTGTATTCCAAGAATACTTATCTTCATTCCATAACAAAATTCAAAGAAAATCTTTCTCCCTCTTTTATTTATTATTTTCAAAAAATAGGAAAATTAGGCAACAAAATTTATTTTATTTTTAAAAACCTTTTTCAGTTATTGGACTTTATGTTTGGGCTACTCGAGGGGCCTTTAGGAGAATTAAGATTGGACCTTCCAATGGATCTTGAATTATCAATATTGAGCCACAATATTATTCAAGCCCATAAATATTAATTAATCCCCCTACATAATTAATATTGCACTATCCATCTTAACCCATATTACTGTTAATATGGCTCCCGGTTATTATTTTCCGTGTTTAAGATTATCTAGCCCATTAATTAATTCAAGCCACTGAAATAGCTTTTCATTAATTAATATTTGTTGTCCTTGGTTAAGGAACGGTTCAACATTATTATCCATACCGGAAACTAGTTCCACTTGCAAGATTTGGTATGATAAATCTTATGAACCTCCCAAGGGGAACCGTCGAACAAGCGTGCTTGTACCACGATTTTTAAGTATTAAATCTTAGCAATCGCATGTGACCAATAATATTGCCCAAGATATAAAGTATTGAATCTCGTTGATTCTCTACCCGTAATAAGTCAAAGCAATAATTACTAACCACACGCGATAAATCTTATGAACCTCCCAAGGGGGTAAATCGAACAAGCGTACTTGCACACGATTCTTCGTATTTAATCTTAGCAATCGCATGTGACCAATAATATTGCCCAAGATATAAAGTATTGAATCTCGTTGATTCTCTACCCGTAATAAGTCAAAGCAATAATTACTAACCACACGCGATCCTATTTAAGGGACGAAGATTAAGAAATAACGAACCACTGAGGTCTAATTCTTCCTAGTTCAGTGCTGAAGATTTTGTCCTCATGTAGGTCCTATTCAGTGCATCAGTCATGCACTAGTGTAATCTCTTGGTCAAGACAAGTCAATCTGAGCCCTACACTTCAACCTTTCACGATGGATTGTTCATTTCCATCTAGGTCGTGAATGGTGTACTTTTGGTTACAAGGAACTGTTAATTTAATCTTCTGTGATCTGGTATCACTAAATTAACTACAATGTAATACGTACTATTTATTGAACAGTTATGCAGTAAATATATGTAACATTCAATGATATTTAAAGCATCAGTGATAAATAATTTATTTCAGTAAATAAGACAGAAATTCAGTTTTGTTATACAAAGTAAAAGCATACTTTCAAGTATAACCCCAACAAAGACAATCTATTGTAAGGACATAATACTCGATGATATTCAGTTTGATTTAATATTATAGTTCATTTAATATTAATGTATGGAAATACACTTGTTTGAATATTATGTTTGATTGTTTGCATTTATTCGTACAAGTGTTCTCATGAGTCATTGCTGTCATTGAGGTTGTGAGAACTCAGATGACTTAAGCATGATTCTCAATAAGCCCCGATCAAGGATCATCGAGAATGGGATATCGATGATGCAATGGAGATCGGTGTGCGATCTGCATCATACTCTTAGAGAGTGTAGTAAGATCTCACTTACTACGAGATACTAGGTATCTCATGATGGATGCACAAATACCTTAGAGGGTATTTGTATACCCACCCGAGCAATCGTTTGATGTAGTTCCACTACATGTGTCTACGGGTGTCTCGGTTAGTGGGAGCGATGCGATACTCCTTTGAATTGAGGTCAATACGCACGACATGTGTGGAGTGATGAACTTTGACCACAACCGACGCTTACACCCTTCCATGGGTAGATATGACTTGGATTGGGTTCTACACGAAATGCATGTGCGTGGTTGTTGAGCCAAGAAAAGAATTCATTCCTCAAAGTGGATTTAGATAGAGTACTCATCTTCTAGTCATAATTGGATCAAAGTCATTGGCCAATGCACGTCTCCTTGGACTTTGTGACCAAGGGAGACACGAATGATCAATTAGTGATTCGAGATAAATCGATTAAGCTATTTGAATAGACACTTCATCATGTTAAAGGCTAATCAGAGTATTCGTGAATGAAAGTAGAAAATCGCAATAGCCCATGTTATAGTTACAGGTAGTTGCACGTTTCTCGCAACGTAACTCATATATTGAGATTGTCTGATTTATTCTCTAGGGTTCAATTAAGACTGTTAGTTTGACTAATCGCTCGATATATAAGGGTCTATGGGTCACACAACAAGTAACTCCCGTGTACGGATTTGAGTTGGTTGATTAAGTATTAAATTAGATTTAATATTTAATTTATGGAGAATTAATAATATATTAATTTGGAATTAATTATTATTATTATTTAATTAAATTAGATTTAATTAAATAAGAATCCCAAAATAATATTATGGAATATTATTGTAGGAAAATATCTGTAGGTAAAAACATATCTTTGAGATATGGTTTTCAAGATTAGGAATTATCTTCCTAATAAAGGTTTGCTTAAGATATAAGCTAATCTCTCCCTATATATATGAGGTCCCGGGATTCATTATTTACTACAACAAGAAAACCTAGTTTCTCCATAAAATCTAGGATAGGAGTTTTCCTAGAAAATTCCGTCTCAGATTCAACACTGGCAGATCTGTGTAATTCTGTCCACGGGGATTACGTGGATACCATAGTTGAGAAATCTGCTTTTGATCTGCTGTAAGGTTTCTCTTTATGTTTATTTGTACTCATTTATGCAATTGTATGTTCGTTGTTGGTGGTGCAACAAAGTTTATTTTCCTTTTGTTAATTGTTCGCAAGCGTCCTACCACCGGATTGTCGAGCAAGGATTAAGGGAATACTTGGGAAGGTTCTTTTGGTGTGTTTAATCAGCAAGGCCATTACCATTCCAAGAGGTACGTTCACGTGAACTCGTAGAAATTCCGCATGCGTAGGATTTACGTGATTTGATTATATGCATGATTTGTTGTTGAATTATTATTTGAATTAATATAGGATTAATTCATGCTAGTAATAATTATCATAATTAAATTTGTATTTAAATATTTATCCCGAATAGATCCGTGCAACTTATTCCCCAACAACTGGTATCAGAGCCTCGGTTTCGGGCTCTGAATTTTTTAAATTGTAATTTAATTTGTTTTCATTAAATTTGAAATTGGATAGTAGAATTGCTAGATCTGTTTTGCAGATATCCAATTGTCATGGAATTTAATGTGTTTATTTATGCATGCATATAAATTGTGGTTTTTAATTCGATTCGTTCGAATTCGTTTTACCTCGTGAGAAAATCCACAAGTAGATTAGGATTTATTTTGATTTGATCAATGTAATAGACTAGTCTAGATCTAGATTTATTTATTTTTTGTAAATAAATTGTAACCGGATCGGAAACGGAGGCGGAGATGAAGAATTAAAGGATAGATCTGGAACCGTACGCGGACGATGTGCATCGCGCGAAATGTGCTAAGGGAGACACGCTGTACGCTGGACGCCGCTTACGGCGCATCGCGACGCTAGGCATCGCAAGGGATCGGCTCGATGGGCGCTGGATGTAGACGCGACGCTGGCGATCAGGCTCGCTCAGCGGGCTTGGCGGGCCAAGGCGCGGCCGAGGCCGACGGGCGGGATGAGGCATGCACGCGCTGGGACGGGCAACGCCGAGGTTCTGGCGGGTGAGGCGTAGGTTTGTGTGTGCCGCAGATGCATCGCTGCCTTCGGGCCGAAGCCACAGAAGGCGTGGCGAGGTGCACGGGCGACTGACCCTACCGAGGCGTGTCAAGTGCCGAGGAGGACTCGACCAAATTTGGTGGATCTGGGCGTGCATCCCATTCGCGAGCTACTTGGCGTGACATTTCGAGATTGAGTACTTTTCGATACGATCGAGTGGGAGAAATTCAAGAAGCGTTTCTTCAAAGTCAAGCCAAGAAAAATCAAACCATGACAATTGGATAATTTGTGACCAATATGTTTATTTTTCCGCTTTGCTTGATTTATTATTGTGTTTTCTTGTGATTTATTTAATTTGTTTAAATGTGTTTGCATGAGAGTTGCCCAATGAAAAATCTCACCTGTAAAAATTACTAAGTATGTTTAAATAATTAATTGACAATTTTATTCCGGAGAATAAAATTGAATTAATTTTGACCTCCATGATTTATTTATTTGTGAATTCTTTTGGAGAAATTCCCCCCACGGGACGGTCAAAAGATAGCTTTCACATGAATAAATTCCAAATGGATGATTGTGGATTATTACTAGTGGCGACGATGACCCTCCCCACGAGGCTCGTTCAAAGCGAAATAATGATTCTGTATTTAATCATGGTTATTACTTAGGTATAAAATTGATATGCATATACTTCCCCGAAGTCCCTGTCAATTTTATATTGGTCAAGTGGGAGCCAACTATTAATCTGGATATTAAAGGTTTAGTAACTGTTCTTGTTTGTAACCTGCTTGAATGTGTTTAAATAATGACCCACCCCACGTGGCTTATTTAAACTGTTTTGAGATGTTGGCTGATGCATGTTCATATTTTTTTTGAAATTTTAATATGATGAATGTGATCGAACCTTGTGATATATTTGTGCTTATGCATATTATTATTTATTTCAGTTCATCATGTCGCAACCTTTTAATCCACTATTCAATATACTTAAAGACAATTTGCTTACTGGTGAAAACTTCGTTGATTGGAATCGTAAACTTACTATTGTCCTCACTGCACAAAGCCATAATTGGGTTCTCACAACACCTAAACCAGAAAAGCCAAAAGATGAGTCAACTAAAACGGTTAAGAAAGAGTATGTTGACTGGGAGCGTTCCAACGAAATGGCAAAGTGTACCATCTTGGCTTCTATGTCAGACGTGTTGCAACACCAACACCAGAACGTTGAGACCGCTGCAGACATCATGACTAATCTTAAAGCGATGTTTCAACATCAGAACCGTGTTGCTCGTCAAATCACCATGAGGGACTTGCTCTCTATGAAAATGGTGGAGGGAACGCCCGTAAGGGAGCACGTTCTCCAGATGATGGCTCACCTTAACAAACTTGAGGTACTTGGCGCTGAATACGACATCGAGAGCCAAATCAATTTCGTGCTCCACTCTCTGCCGAAAAGTTTTGAACAGTTCAGGCTGAACTACCAGATGAATAATCAGAAGTTCTCGATGCCTGATCTATTGCAAGCTTTAGTCTCGGCAGAGGCGATATTGGGGCAAAAGAGCCAAGCCTTGGTGGCAAATGGACCTTCTTCTTCTTCTAGGCCAAGGGGTGGTAAGAACAAGAAAAAGGACAAAAGCCACAAGCAAGTGAACTCAAGTGTTGCCAATGGCAAAGAAAATGTGAAGAAGGGTGGACCAGTGAGTAAGCCAACTAAGGGGAAGTGCTTCAACTGCGGTGAAAAGGGACATTGGAGGTCAGCCTGTTCCAAACCCAAAAGGAATGGAAAGAAATGTAATTTTCACGCACTAGTTGTTGAAACTTGCTTAGCGGCGTATGCCTCCCATTTATGGGTAGTGGATTAGGGGTCCACTGATCATGTTTGTTTCACTTTACAGGGGTTCAAGCGGACCTGGCAACTTAGTGAGTGAGATCCTCATCACACTGGGCAATGCTACGAGAGTGGCAGCTGAAGCAGTGGGAGAAGTGCACCTGTCTTTTGAAGACAGAGTTTTAATTTTAAGAGATTTTCTTTACGTTCCAAATTTTAGAAAGAATTTAATTTCAGTTTCTAAACTTTTTCTTGATGGATATTCGGTTACTTTTAATAAAGTTGTTACCATTTCTCTTTTTGATAAATTTATCTGTCATGGAACGTTGTCGAATAATCTCTATACAATTAACTGTGCACACCACTCACGAAATGCATCCTATAACACATCAACTGTTTTCGAGAAAAGAAAACGTTCATCAGACGTGAACGAGACACTTCTATGACATCTAAGATTGGAACATATTAATCCAAAGAGGATCCAAATGTTGGTGAAAGGCGGTTCTTTGGAGTTTCTCCAAGTTGAACCAATTCAACTGCGAATCATGTTTGGAGGGTAAAATGACCAAGAGGGCATTTGGAGCCAAGGGAATAGAGCCAAAGAAGTGTTAGAAATCGTTTTTACGGATGTATGTGGTCCAATTTCAACCAAAGCAAGAGGAGGTTATGAGTATTTTCGTCACTTTTATTGATGATTACTCAAGAATGCGGTTATATTTTCCTTATGAAGCATAAATCGAGAGACCTTTGAGAAATTCAAAGAATTTAAGGCTCAAGCAGAGAATCATAGGAAAAACGTATCAAGTCTCTACGATCCGATCGTGGAGGCGAATACCTCGGCGATGAGTTTTTGAACTACTTGTGCGATGAAGGATTGAATCGACTAATCGCACCGGAACCCCTCAACAAAAGCGGGGTTGCAGAGCTTAAGAAACAGAACTCTTTTGGAAATGGTTAGATCTATGATGAGTTATGCGGATCTTCCCAAGTCGATTACGGGGTCATGCCTTGAAACAATGACCTACATTACGAACTTGGTGCCATCCAAATCGGTTCCCAAAACTCCCAAAGAATTGTGGGCCGGTATGCAAGCCCGGTTTGAGACACATGAAGATTTGGGGGTGTCCGCCTACGTGTTGGACAAAAGGAAGCCAGAATTGGATCCTCGGTCGAATTAAGGTTGTTTGTGGGATACCCCGAGGAAAAAAAAGGGTGTATGTTCTATGGTCCCGAAGATTAAAAAGGTGGTAATAAGCACCCACTTTAGATTTTTGGAAGAAGACTATATGAGCGAAAAGAAGACCCAGTGAGATTACCTTAAATGAGCTAGGGGCTAACCTCAATGCCAACTCGTGCAAGATGACATACCAAATGACACACTTACACAATAGGAACCTCATCGTAGTGGGAGGGTTGTGAAATGACCGAGAGATTCATGGGAATAGGAGAGTCCTCGGACTTGATTCGGTCAAGACGAATCAGACCCATGGACATTTGACGAGGCAATCCAAGACAAGGATGCAGTTTCTTGGCAAACAACAATGAAAGCCAAAATGGGTTCTATGTATCATAACAGAGTGTGGGAGCTAGTCGAACCACTTAATGGGGTCAATTGGTTGCAAGTGGGTGTATAAGAGAAAAAGAGGACCGAACGGGAAGGTGGAAACCTTCAAGGCAAGACTCGTGGCGAAAGGTTATACTCATAAAGAAGGGATCGATTATGAGGAAACTTTTTCGCCCATAGCCATGCTCAAGTCCATCTGAATTCTCTTATCGATTCTTTCAAGATCTCGACTTTGAAATCGGCAAATGGATGTCAAGGCGGCTTTCCTTAATGAAGTCTTGATGAAGAGATATATATGCAACAACCCCAAGGCTTCATTGAAAAAGGCCAAGAACACCTAGTTTGTAAGCTCATGAAGTCCATTTACGGACTCAAAAACAGCATCGAGCTTGGAACCAATGTTTTGATCATGTTATAAAGTCTTATGGGTTTGATCAAAATGAGTTCGAAAGTTGTGTGTACAAAAAGAGTGTCGGAACTGCATTGGTATTCTTAGTACTATACGTAGACGACATTCTAATCATCGGGAACAATGTAAAGGTGTTATCAGACGTAAGGGCATGGCTTTCAAAAGCAGGTTTGATATGAAGGACTTAGGGAAGTTCGCGACACATCCTTGGGATCAAGATCACTCGAGATCGCAAGAAAATGATGATAGGCTTATCGCAAGCTTTATACATAGACACTGTCTTGAAACGATTTAGCATGCAGGATTCCAAGAATGGCTTCGTACCTTTTAGACATGGAATCCATCTATCCAAGAAAATGTGCCCTAAGACACAAAAGAAGATAGATGACATGAGAGGCATTCCTTATGCTTCGGCTGTCGAAAGCCTTATGTATGCAATGCTGTGTACGAGACCGGATATCTGCTTTGCCGTTGGCATGGTGGCAAGATATCAAAGTAACCCGGGGAAAGAACATTGTACGGCAGTTAAAAACATTCTGAAGTATCTAAAAAGAACTCGGGATAGAATGTTAATTTATCAGTCAGATAGTTTAATCTCCATCGGCTACACGGACTCGGATTTCCAATCAGACATAGATTCCAGAAAATCTACCTCCGGTTGTGTGTTTTGCATGGGGGAGGAGCCATGACATGGAGAAGCGTCAAACAGAAATGCGTCGCAGATTCTACCATGGAAGCCGAATATGTAGGCGCTGAGAGAGGCGTGAAAAGAAACGGTTTGGCTCAAGAACTTCCTAGTGGACTTGAATGTAGTTCCAAATTTGCCCAGCAGAATCACTGTTTATTGTGACAATGCCGGAGCAGTTGCAAATTCAAGGGAACCAAGAGCCCACAAGGCCAGCAAACACATTGAAAGGAAATACCATCTTATACGAGATATCGTTAAGAGAGGAGATATAAGGTGGCAAAGAGATAGCTCCGAAGACAACCTAGCGAGATCCATTCAAAGGGTGCCGCCTCTGAATACATTCGAGAGACATGTGGAAGGAATGGGTGTCAAGATCGTTGCCAATCTGCTTTGAGTATAAGTGGGAGAAATTATTAGGTTCATGTAGGTGACATTAGATGTCACGTATTAGGAACTACACGAGACATGATGTAGTATACTTAAAAGCAGACTTTGAGTATAAGTGGGAGATTGTTGGGATTATCTTTGGAAAGTATGTTTTTACTTTGTATAATCAAAACCTGAATTTCGGACTTATTTCTTGAAATAAATTGTTTATCATCGATGCTTTAAATATCATCGAATGTTACATATATTTCTTTGCATATTTGTTCATTAAATAGTACGAGTTACATTGTAGTTAATTTAGTGATACCAGATCACAGAAGATTAAATTAACAGTCCCTTATAACTAAAAGTACACCATTCACGACCTAGATGGAAATGAACAATCCATCGTGAAAGGTTGAAGTGTAAGACTCGGATTGGCTTGTCTTGACCAAGAGATTACACTAGTGCATGGTGATGCAATTTGAATAGGACCTACAGGAGGACAAATTCTTGAACCCGAACAAGGAAGAATTAGACCTCAGTGGTTCGTTATTTCTAAATCTTCGTTCCTTAAATAGGATCACATGTGGTTGGTAACTATTGCTTTGACTTATCATGGGTAGAGAATCAACGAGATTCAATACTTTTTATCTTGGGCAATATTATTGGTCACATGCAATTGCTAAGATTTAATACAGAGAATCGTGTGCAAGTACGCTTGTTCGATTTGCCCCCTTGGGAGGTTCATAAGCTTTATCATACCAAATCTTGCAAGTGGAACTAGTTTTCGGTATGGATAATAATGTTGAACCGTTCCTTAACCAAGGACAAAAGATATTAATTAATGGAAAGCTATTTCAGTGGCTTGAATTAATTAATGGGCTAGATAATCTTAAACACGGGAAATAATAACCGGGAGCCATATTAACTGTAATATGGGTTAAGATGGATAGTGCAATATTAATTATGTAGTGGGATTAATTAATATTTATGGTCTTGAATAATATTGTGGCTCAATATTGATAATTCAAGATCCATTGGAAGGTCCAATCTTAATTCTCCTAAAGGCCCCCTAAGTAGCCCAACATAATGTCCAATAACTGAAAAAGGTGTTTAAAATAAAATAAATATTGTTGCCTTATTTTTCCTCATAAATTCGAAAATTATGGATTAAAAGGGGAGAAAGATTTTCTTTGAATTTTGTTATGGAATGAAGATATGTATTTTTGGAATACAAGATTATCTCATTAAATTCAAGAAATCTCCCACTTGGTTATCCATATAGCAATTTTCGAAAAACTTGAAATATAAAGGGCAAGAAAGATTTTTTTGATTTTCTTGAAAAGATATGTATTTCTTGAAATACAAGAATATCTCATAAATTCAAGAAGATCCAAATCTTGGATTCTTGTTCCCTATATTTTTCGAAAATATTCCATAACAAAGATGAGGTGGGATTTTTGTGGAATATTATAATTATGGGAAAAATAATATAGGAGATATATTCAAGATTTCTTGGAGATCAAGAAAAGATTTTCCCACATTGTTTTTTCCCCTAAAAATTCGACCACCACTCATCTATAAATAGGGGATGATTCTTTCATTCCCAAGTACAATTCCATGTGCTGGAAAAATTAGTAAATCCACAAAGGTGGTGCAACAAAGTTTATTTTCCTTTTGTTAATTGTTCGCAAGCGTCCTACCACCGGATTGTTGAGCAAGGATTAAGGGAATACTTTGGAAGGTTCTTTTGGTGTGTTTAATCAACGAGGCCATTACCATTCCAAGACGTACGTTCACGTGAACTCGTAGAAATTCCACATGCGTAGGATTTACGTGAATTGATTATATGCATGATTTGTTGTTGAATTATTATTTGAATTTATATAGGATTAATTCATGCTAGTAATAATTATCAGAATTAAATTTGTATTTAAATATTTATCCCGAATAGATCTGTGCAACTTATTCCCCAACAATTACGTGTTTATGTGCCTCAATATTCCAACAACTACCTGTAAAAGGGTTTACGTGCATCAGACTCTTCGTGTTTAATTGCATAATTAAAAGGGTTTATTTGAATAATTTTTTTTTATTCTTAAGTGGGGCACGGTATAAACCGCACCCCTTGTTTTTCCTTATTCACAGTTTTTTGCTCGTCCCCCTCATTTGAGCACGAAAACCCCAAATCAATTTAGGGTTTCCTCTGGGAGGAAATCGCCGCCATCGATCGGACCTTTTAAGCGATGTCACGCCACATCGCTCGAGGCCGACGCTAGGCATCGTGGCCTCGCGATGCGTGCGACTCGTAGGTCGATCGGGCCGATGCTTCTCGCTGTGGTCTTCACCGTATCGCCTCCATTCCGTCTCCTTTCGAGGCGGTGCACCCTTGACTTGAGTCGAGTCGGCGCGCGACCAGAATCGAGATGAATCGAAGGCGGCGTGCCTCCTATTCGGTCGTCTTCGTCTTCCTCGCGACTTTGGTTTTTTTAGACTGGTTTCGCCTCTCTGGTCCGCGGCGCCGAGCATGTCTCATGGTCTTCGATGCGCGACGCCAAGCGCGGCGACGATTCGCCCGCGTGCTAAGGCGGTGGAGGTGACTCGCGCCGTCCTCTAGTTTTGGCTTTGTGACATCGTCGCTTCGCCTCTGTTTCTGGTTTTCATTCGACGAACACTGGACGAACTTTTCTAGGTTTTCGTTGCTTGTTTCACATAATGCTTGAGCTCAATTGTGGGATTTTGGTATCAATTGCTTCTGGAATTTGACAATTCTGAGAATCGTCGATTCCAGCCTTGCGTGTTACTGATTTCATTCACTTTGGATTATATCCTTGCGTTGATTTCGTTTCAATTGTATTGAGTGATGAAATTCTGACAAAATTGACTAATTGAATCGGTTAATTGGATTATCCTCGATAAAATTGCAGTTGAGATCGTTGGTATCGGTTGTCCCGGTTGATGGATGGTTTTGGGCAGTGATGAGGGAGGGGCCGTGTTGAAATTAGATTTCCAACGGACCCCTCAGTGCAAAGTTATGATAATTGCACTTGAGCCCTTACGAATTAAATATAACAAAATGGTTTTATAAATTAATTGGATTAGTTTAAAACCTGAAATAAAATTAGATTTTATTTAAAAGATTAATTGAATTAATTAATTATTTTTAATAATTGTAAATTAAAATTTGAAATTGGATTTTGATATTTAATTTAAGAGGATTATTAAAATCCCACTGTTAACTTATTTATTATTTAAATTCGTTAACGCTTTTACGTCCGCATTATAACTGTTTGGGTAGGCGGCACCCAATAATTGACGGACCGTATTAATTGTTTGGGTAGACGGCGCCCATATAAGTGTTAGTCCGTATTAAGTCATGTTTAGGTAGGCGGCGCCCAATAATTGCTCAAATATGATGTAGATTAACATGTTGGATTTTGATTAAGCAATTAATAACCCGCCTTTAAAACGTTCCTCGCCAAAATATGGTTTTTCATTAAATTGAAACGATATCTTCCATCGAAATTAAAAGTAAACCGGGGATTTCGCTCCAATGGGTATTTAAGACCAAAGTCTTTTGCTCGGATCTACATTCAACGGGACTTTTATAGGGACACGTAGTGTCGTCGCTTGATGGTTGTAAACCAACTTAACTTTGTTTATTCAGCCAAAGCAGGGAAACGAAAGTTAAGGGACATCCGATTAAACTGGGTTTAATCAACTAGGAATTGCAAATTTTGCAATTGGTTTGGAGACCTACCAGTTATGCTATTGTGATATTCAGCCAAAGCAGGGATCATGATAGTAGGAATATGGATCCTAGTCCATTACAATTTATATCTGATATAAATTCGTACTCTTCCGATGAGGTCGTTGAGTATGTGAAAATAATGGAGACAAAATAAACACAAAAGAAAGGCCATGTTTATTTTGATTGCTGAATATTGATCATAGGAATTATGTATTTTAATTCCCATTTTATTTTATTTCTCTTGGTTAGTTGAAATGTATAACTATTATTGAGATGTATTTTGGAAACAAACAAATTGGCTAGGCCAAATTTTCTGGACTGACACCGTAACATGTGTTTGGTGCTAAGGTAAGAAAAGATTGAGTACGTGTTGGACACGCCTATCCCGGTTACCCTTAAAGTTGGTACTCTGAGGCAGCCACGTTTGACGTAGCACCTCAGAAGAAGCATCAAGAGGATGCTTCCCAGGCTCAGTGTGTGATGTTGCTCGGCATGACTCCCGATATACATAGGCAACGTGAGGAAATGGGTCCCTTCTCAATGCTCAAGCATTTGAAGGATCTCTTTGATTCTGAATCTCGTTCTGAGATTTATGAAATGATGAGAGATCTGTTCAGATGCCAGTTAGCTAAAGAAGGGAAGATTTCACCTCATATGCTAATGTTGATAGGCCTAATTGAGAAACTTGGTAATTTAGGCATTGAGCTAAAAGACCAATGTTTTCATTTAAGCTATCCTCATGTCACTTCCGTATTTATATTTTAGCTTCATTGTGAACTACAATATGAATAAGACGGATGCGACCATGCCTAAACTTCACAACATGCTCAAGAGTTTTGAGTTCACTATCACTAAGATGGTGTTCAAAAGAAGGAGCGGGTAAACAAGGATGTGTGTCTCTACTGTTAGTAGAAGAAGGGCACCGGAAGAAGGATTGTAAGGTTTTGGTTGCTGAAAAGAAGACACTGGGTGTTTCTAGCAATAGAACATGTATGTTTGTTGTTAAGATAAACATGTCCACTAATAGCGGTAACTGCTTGGTATTGGATACCAAATGTGGCTCTCACATTTGAACTAATGTGATAGGGTTCATGTTTCATAGGACAGTTAGGGCGGGTGAAGTTATCTTACAAGTGGGAACGGAGCAATAGTTGCTCCTGAACGTGTGAGGACTTATGTGTTAGACTTACCATTTGATTTTAGATTAGAACTTAATGATTTATCATTTAGTTCTTTCTATTACTCGCAACATGTATTTATTGCATTATGGATATGATGTTCTTAATATACAAAATAAAAGACTCAAACTTAGTAATCATGAAACCCGACTTACTTATGGCATTGTAGAACTTGATCATGTAAATGAGAAAAGAATTGCAAGGTTAAAAAAGTTAGACTACTTAACTCCATTCGACTGTGAGTCTTATGGAGATTGTGAATCTTATCTCATGGGCAAGATGATCAATAGACCCTTTTCTGTGAAAGGGGTGCATGCCAAAGAAGTTCTAGAGTTGATCCACAATGACGTATGTGGACCATTGCCCACTCTAGCTAGGGGTCACTTCGGCTACTTCATCACTTTTACTGATGATTTCACTAGATACGGATACTTGTATCTTATGAAACACAAATCCGAATCTTTTGAGAAATTCAAAGAGTTTAAGGCTGAAATAGAAAAGCAACTTGGTAAGAGTATCAAGACTCTTCAATCGGATCGAGGAAGTGAATACATTAGCCATGAATTCACTGATTACTTGAAGTTACATGGTATCCAATCACAATTGACTACTCCCGGAACACCTCAGATAAACGGTGTGTCTGAGAAAAGAAATCAAACCCTGTTAGACATGGTGAGGTCCATGATGAGCTTTTTCTGTCTTTCTACATTCTTATGGGATACGAGATACAAACCTCAATTTACATTCTGAATGAGATTCCATCTAAATTGGTTAAGCATACACCATATGAAGCATGGTGTGGCAAGATGCCAACTTTTACACATATTAAACACGGGGTTGTCCCGTGATTGTGAAAAGGATGCTTATCGACAAGTTGGAATCCAAAGGTGAAAAAGGTTACTTTGTGGGATATCCTAAGGAAACTAAGAGATATTACTTCTATCTACCTAAGAAAGAATCAGTGATTGTTTCTAGGCAGACCAAGTTCCTCGAAGAAGACTATGTCTTTAAGGAACAAGGTTGTAAACTGATAGAACTTGAAGAAATTCAAGAAA
Organism: Stenogyne calaminthoides; assembly: GCA_037126765.1. NCBI lineage: Eukaryota > Viridiplantae > Streptophyta > Magnoliopsida > Lamiales > Lamiaceae > Stenogyne > Stenogyne calaminthoides. The sequence goes on from JBBCBC010000029.1 coordinate 10,464,111, forward strand.
CCACAAATTAACAAAGAGACTGATATCTTGTCAAAGCAACATGACATGGAATCAGTGGGAGCATTCAATGACTTTCACGGTGGGAGTCTTTCACTAGGTGATCGTCTTTCAGCCAGTGCGAGCGTAATTGGAGTAGGCTTGTCAGTGCAAGAACCTCCAAGTGGGCTGAATGAGAACATTATAGTTCAAATTCCCGCCCAAGAGGCATCTGAAAGTGTAGCTCTTGAGGACTCTCCGGATATTGATGAAATCGATGCACCACAAAATTTTCACGATCAGAATGTACAGCCTGCACAACCACAGCTCCGTGAGTCAAATAGGAATTGTAATCCACCCATTAGATACGGTTACCTCTTGGAGGAACTCATTAATGTGGACATATCGGATAAGAACGATCCTAATACTTATTCTGAAACAATATCAGATATTGATTCAGGGAAGTGGCATGAAGCCATGAAATTCGAGATAGACTCGATGTACACCAATCAAGCCTAGTTGCAAAGATCAAGTCCATTCAAATTTTACTTGCGATAGCAGTACACTGTGATTATGAGATTTGACAGATGGACGTCAAAACAGCTTTTCTCAATGGAGATATTGATAAGGAAGTGTTTATGACTCAACCGAAAGGTTTCGCATCTAAGTCAAATTCTAATCTAGTATGCAAGCTAAAGATATCCATTTATGGATTGAAGCAAGCTTCTAGGAGTTGGAATATCCGATTTGATGAAGCTATCAAGTCTTTTGACTTCATCAGAAATTCGGAAGATCCTTGTGTTTATTGTAAACACAACGGGAAGAATATTATTTTCATAATCGTGTATATATCAATGACACATTGATTTTGAGAAACAATATCCCGTTAATGCAGTCCGTTCAAGATTAGTTATGGAAGACCTTCATGGTGAAGGATCTTTGTGAAGCGTGCTACATCTTAGGGATCAAGATCCAAAGGGATAGATCCAAGATGATGTTGAGGCTGTCACGGTCCACCTATGTAGACAAGGTGTTGAAACGTTTTGCGATAGAGAACTCTAAGAGAGGGTCTCTACCGGCAAATCATGGGATAAAACTGTCAAAGAAGGATTGTCCTTCTGTTGAAATTGATATCAAGCACATGAAACATGTCCCATATGCATATGCAATTGGGTCAATCATGTACGCCATGACTTGCACTAGGCCAAACGTGGCCTACGCTATCAACATCACTAGTAGATACCAACAGAATTCGGGTGAGTCTCACTGGATTGCTGTCAAGACCATTCTGAAGTATCTTAGATGAACTAAAGAATGTTTCCTTATCTATAGTGGACAGTCAGAACCAGTAGTGACTGGTTATGCTGACGCAAGTTTCCAATCCGACTATGATGATTACAAATCACGGTCATGTTACGCTTCACTCTCAATAATGAGGCGGTCAGTTGGAATAGTTCCAAGCAAAAGGATCGCAGATTCAACAACCGAAGTTGAGTACATTGTTGTATCAGAAGCCTCGAGGAGGTTGTCTGGATTTTATAGTTCTTAAGAAAACTAGGGGAAGTTCCGAGTGTCAGTTGTCTAATAAAGTTTTATTGAGACAATGCTGGTGCGACTGCGCAAGCAAAGGAACCAAGATCAACAAGCATAAACGAGCATGTATCCAGACTTATCATTTGATCTGAGAGATCATAAGGATAGGATAAATTAAATTAAAATGTATTCCCACATATTTAATTTGGAAGATCATTTCACCAAAACATTGAGTGTTCATGTACACACTAGACATTTGATGGTCTAGGGGTTAGACATGTAGGTGATTGACTCTAGTCCAAGTGGGAGATTGTTAGTGTTAGTGTCCTAGAGACAATCTATTGTAAGGACATAATGCTCGATGATATTCAGTTTGAATTAATATTATAGTTCATTTAATATTAATGTATGACAATACACTTATTTGAATATTATGTTTGATTGTTTGCATTTATTCGTACAAGTGTTCCCATGAGTCATTGCTGTCATTGAGGTTGTGATAACTCAGATGACTTAAGCATGATTCTCAAACAGCCCCGATCAAGGATCATCGAGAATGGGATATCAATGATGCAATGGAGATCGGTGTACGATCTGCATCATACTCTTAGAGAGTGTAGTAAGATCTCACTTACTACGAGATACTGGGTATCTCATGATGGATGCACAAATACCTTAGAGGGTATTGGTATACCCATCCGAGCAACCGTTTGATATAGTTCCTTTATATGTGTCTACGGGTGTCTCGGTTAGTGGGAGCGATACGATACTCCTTGACTTGAGGTCAATACGCACGACATGTGTGGAGTGATGAACTTTGACCATGACCGACGCTTACACCCTTCCATGGGTAGATATGGCTTGGATTGGGTTCATCACGAAATGCATGTACGTGATAGTTGAGCCAAGAAAAGGATTCATTCCTCAAAGTGGATTTAGAGAGAATACTCATCTTCTCGTCATAATTGGATCAAAGTCATTGGCCAATGCACGTCTCCTTGGACTTTGTGACCAAGGGAGACACGAATGATCAATTAGTGATTCGAGATAAATCGATTAAGCTATTTGAATAGACACTTCATCATGTTCAAGGCTAATCAGAGTATTCGTGAATGAAAGGAGGAAATCGCAATAGCCCATGTTACAGTTACATGTAATTGCACGTTTCTCGCAACATACCTCATATATTGAGATTGTCTGATTTATTGTCTAGGGTTCAATTAAGACCGTTAGTTTGACTAATCGCTCGATATATGAGGGCATACGGGTCACACAACAAGTAACTCCTATGTACGGATTTGAGTTGGTTGATTAAGTATTAAATTAGATTTAATATTTAATTTATGGAGAATTAATAATATATTAATTTGGAATTAATTATTATTATTATTTAATTAAATTAGATTTAATTAAATAAGAATCCCAAAATAATATTATGGAATATTATTGTAGGAAAATATCTGTATGGAAAAACATATCTTTGAGATATGGTTTTCAAGATTAGGAATTATCTTCCTAATAAAGGTTTGCTTAAGATATAAGCTAATCTCTCCCTATATATATGAGGTCCCTGGGATTCATTATTTACTACAACAAGAAAACCTAGTTTCTCCATAAAATCTAGGATAGGAGTTTTCCTAGAAAATTCCGTCTCAGATTCAACACTGGCAGATCTGTGCAATTCTGTCCACGGGGATTACGTGGATACCATAGTTGAGAAATATGCTTTTGATCTGCTGTAAGGTTTCTCTTTATGTTTATTTGTACTCAATTATGCAACTGTATGTTCATTGTTGGTGAAGTATTTATTTCCGCTGCGCATGTATTACGTGTTTACGTGCCTCAATATTCCAACAACTACCTGGAACTGAAATGTGGGCAATTGTGATTTCCTCCTTTCATTCACGAATACTCGATTAGTCTTGAACATGATGAAGTGTCTATTCAAATAACTTAATCAATTTTCTCAAATCACTAATTGATCATTAGTGTCACACTTAGTCACAAAGTCTAAGTTGACGTGCATTGGCCAATGACTTAGATCCAATTGTTATGAGAAGATGAGTATTCTCTCTAAATCGACTTTGAGGAATGAATCATTTTCTTGGTTCAACTACCACGCACATGCACTTCGTGATGAACCCAATCCAAGCCATATCTACCCATAGACGGGTGCAAGTGTCGGTCATGGTCAAAGTTTATCACTCCACACATGTTGTGCGTATTAATCTCAAGTCAAAGGAGTATCGCATCGCTCCCACTAACCGAGACACCCGTAGACACATATAGTGGAACTACGTCAAACGGTTTCTCGGATGGGTATACTAATACCCTCTAAGGTATTTGTGCATCCATCATGAGATACCTAGTATCTCGTAGTAAGTGAGATCTTACTACACTCTCTAAGAGTATGATGCAGATCATACACCAATCTCCATTGCATCATCAATATCCCTTTTCTTGATAATCCTCGAATGGGGCTATTTAAGAATCATGCTTAAGTCATCGGAGTTCTCACTCACTCAATGACAGCAGTGACTCAAGGGAACACATATAAGAATAAATGCAAACAATCAAACATAATATTCTGATGAGTGTAATGCCATGCATTTAATATTAAACAAATAATAATATTAAACCAATACTGAATATTATCTGAGTATTATGTCCTTACAAAGGATTGTCTCTAGGACACTAACACTAACAATCTCCCACTTGAACTAGAGCCAATCACCTACATGTCTAACCCCTAGACCATCAAAATGTCTAGTGTGTACATGAACACTCAAAGCCTTGGTGAAAGGATCAGCCAGGTTATCCTCCGTGGGGACACGTTCTAACTCTATCTCTCCTCTAGCGATTATCTCTCATATCAAGTGATAATGCCTCAGTACATGCTTGTTTCTGTTATTGGATCTCGGTTCCTTAGCTTGCGCAACTGCACCAGTATTGTAACAATACAACTTTGTTGGACTACTGGAGCTCGGAACTACCCCTAGCTCATTTAAGAACTGCTTTATCCAGACAGCTTCTTTGGCAGGTTCTGCCGTAGCAATGTACTCAGCTTCGGTTGTTGAGTCCGCGGTAGTCTCTTGTTTGGAACTATTCCAACTAACCGCCCCACCATTGAGAACAAAAATATAGCCCGAATGTGATTTGTAATCATCACAATCGGATTGGAAACTTGCATCAGTATAGCCAGTTATAACTAGCTCTGACTGTCCTCCGTAGACCAAGAAACAGTCTTTAGTACGTCTAAGGTACTTAAGAATGTTCTTGACAGCAATCCCGTGAGGTTCACCTGGATTCTGCTGGTATCTACCAGTAGTGCTAACAGCGAAGGCCACATCTGGCCTTGTGCAAGTCATGGTGTACATGATGGAGCCAATTGCGGATGCATATGGTATATCCTTCATGCGCCGGATATCAGCGTCCGTAGAAGGACAATCCTTCTTAGAGCTTTATCCCATGACATGCCGGTAGAGAACCTCTCTTAGAGTTCTCCATCGCAAATCGCTTGAACACCTTATCTAAGTAGGTTGACTGTGACAGTCCCAACATCTTCTTGGATCTATCCCTATGGATCTTGATCCCTAAGATGTAGCATGCCTCACCAAGATCCTTTATCATGAAGGTCCTTGATAGCCAATCTTTAACCAGCTGCATAAGAGGAATGTTGTTTCCCATAATTAGTATGTCATCGACATACACAACTATGAAAATAATATTTCTCCCACTGCGTTTACGATAAACGCATGGATCTTCCGAATTTCTGATGAAGTCAAACGATTTGATAGCTTCATCAAATCGGATATTCCAACTCCTAGAAGCTTGCTTTAGTCCATCAATGGACCGTTTGAGCTTGCACACAAGATTAGACTTTGGTTTAGATACAAAACCTTCCGGTTGAGTCATAAACACCTCCTTATCAATGTTCCCATTGAGGAAGGCCGTTTTGACATCCATCTGCCAAATCTCATAATCCAAATGTGCTGCTACAGCAAGTAAAATTCGAATGGACTTGATCTTGGCAACAGTGAGAAAGTCTCATCATAGTCATTGCCTTCGCGTTGACTATAACCTTTTGCCACCAATCTAGCCTTATAGGTTTGTATCTTGCCATTTGCATCAGTCTTACGTTTGTAGGTCCATTTGCAACCTATGGGTTTTACCCCTTTCGGCAACTCAACCAAGTCCCAACCTTGATTGGTGTACATCGAGTCCATTTCGGATTTCATGGCTTCTTGCCACTTCTCTGAGTCAACATCTAATGTTTCCTCAGTGTAAGTTCTGGGATCGTCTTTATCCGGGATCTCCACGTCATCATGTTCCTCTACGAGGAAACCATAGTATCTAGTGGGCGGATTACGAATCCTAGTAGACTTACGGAGCTGTGTTTGTGCATGCTGTACATTTTGATCGTGAAAATTTTGTGGTGCATCGATTTCATCAATGTCCGGAGAGTCCTCAAGGGCAACACTTTCTGATGCCTCTTGGGCAGGAGTTTGAACTATGTTGTTCTCATTCAACCCATTTGGAGTTTGTTGCGAAGGCAATGCAACTCCAATTACGCTCCCATTGGCTGAAAGAGGATCACTAAGTGATAAACTTCCACCATGTGAGCTGCTGAATGCTCCCACTGATTCCTTGTCACGTTTCTTTGATAAGATACAAGTCTCTTGGTTATCTTGTGTTTCTTGAATTTCTTCAAGTTCTATCATCTTAGGGCTTTGGTCCTTGAAGACATTGTCTTCTTCGAGGAACCTGGCCTGCCTAGAAACAATTATCGTTTGTTTCTCAGGTAGATAGAAATAATATCCTCTCATTTCCTTAGGATATCCCACAAGGTAACCCTTTTCACCTTTGGATTCCAACTTATCAGTGATCATCTTTTTCACAATCTCGGGGCAACCCTACGGTTTGATATGTGAAAAAGTTTGCTTCTTTCCACACCGTAGTTCATACGGCGTATGCTCAACTGATTTGGATGGAATCCTATTCAGAATATAAATTGAGGTTTGTAACGCGTATCCCCATAAGAATGTACGAAGAGAAGAAAAGCTCATCATGGACCTTACCATGTCTAACAAGGTTCGATTTCTCCTCTCGGATACTCCGTTCATCTGCGGTGTTCCGGGAGGAGTCCATTGAGATTGGATACCATGTAACTTCAAGTGATCCATGAACTCGTGGCTAAGGTATTCACCTCCTCGATCCGATCGAAGAGTCTTTATACTCTTACCAAGTTGTTTCTCTACTTCAGCTTTGAACTCCTTGAATTTCTCAAAAGATTCAGATTTGTGTTTCATAAGATACACGTATCAATATCTTGAGAAATCGTCAGTAAAAGTGATGAAATAGGCGAAGTGACCCCTAGCTAGAGTGGACAATGGTCCACAGACATCACTGTGGATCAACTCTAGAACTTCTTTGGCACGAATCCCTTTCTCAGAAAAGGGTTTGTTGGTCATCTTGCCCTTGAGACAGGATTCACAATTTCCATAAGACTCAAAGTCGAACGGGGTTAAGTAGTCTAAATTCCTTAACCTTGCTATCCTATTCTCATTTGCATGATCAAGCCTACAATGCCACAAGTAAGTCGGGTTTTCATGATTACTAAGTTTGAGTCGTTTGTTTTGTATATTAAGAATATCATGTCCACAATGCAACAAATATAAACCATTCGATAAAGGAGCATTTCCATAAACATCACCATTAAGCAAAAAATAACAATTATTATTTGCAAAATGGAAGGAAAACCCTTCAATGTCTAACATAGAAATAGAAATAATGTTGCGAGTAATAGAAGGAACAAAATAACAATTATTTAGTTCAAGTCTAAAACCAGAGGGTAAGTTTAAAACATAAATGCCAACACGTTCAGCTGCAACTCTTGCTCCATTCCCAACGTGTAGGGCGACTTCACCCGGCCTAACTGCTCTGCTATGCTTGAGACCCTGCACATTAGTACAAATGTGTGAGCCACAACCGGCATCTAATACCCATCAGTTAGTATCATTTGTGGAAATGTTTATCTCAATAACAAACATACATCACTACTAAAAAAAAATCCCTGTAGTGACGCTTTTTTGGTGACGCTTATAAATAAGTGTCACATTGTATAAGTATAGTGACACTCCTATTATTTGATCACGTATTGTGACGCCTATAATAATTTTCAGCTCTTTAAAACCGAATTCGATTCCCAGAGAGCACAAAAATACATTTAATTTATATATAGTGACTCTTTAAAATTTTAGTTATATTACAATCTTATATCCTAATTAATTATTTTGCACTTCCAGTGGCCCCATAAGCGCACACAGTGGAATTTTTGCCATGAAATAAATTAAAGGCCTGATTTCTCTCTCAAAAATCTGGCAGACGTTGTTTTTAACTTTTTATCATCTTGCCCGAAACATACACACATATTAGATACGAAATCAAAAATTCAATAATTTCAAAAACTCAAACGAATTGCAGCGACGGATCGAAACAAATTCAAACCTGGTATCTTGATCTTTGAGCAGAACAGTAACTTCGTCGGATGAAGATTCCTATCCCTTGAGAGCGACGCAGGGGATAGGGCTTCCGATTCGTGAAGAAATTTCTCGAGAGAGAAAAGGGCGAAGCCTGGCGCCTCTCTTGTGTGCCCTAGCGGCTGATGCATCGGTTTCCAATTGAATAAGTTATTCCTGATTTTTTTTTTTTTTGCTATGCTGCCCATTAAATTTCTTGAAGTTTCTTTGATCAACGCACAAGGTAATATTTCATTGTCTTACTGAATGTAAAACTTATTTTCTAATTCCATATTCCACAATTAATTCTTTGAATTAAATCATGGAATTTTTAATTTGTTTGTTCGCCCTTTTCAGTCTCGCGTTTTTATGAATTTGATTTCCGAGTGGCTTTTATCAATTGACGAATTTGGGTTTTGGTGAATCAACTGATGTTCAGTTCTTTTGGTTGCAAAGTCTACTTCTGATTCTAAACAGCGCAGAAAAATTGGATGCTCAGTGGTTCAACACTCCTAAGTCTACTTCTGATTCTAAACAGCGCAGAGGTATCTATTGTCTTCGTTGATGATGTTTTGTGTTGTATATGGTTAATTAGGCGTATTTATGTGTTTTTGGATAAAATAATAGTGAAGAAATGCATTGGATGATGTTATCATGAGCTCAATTTATGAATTGTGCAGACAAAGTTATTATTATTTCTTAGAGGTTTTGGTTGCAGAAATTTGGTTAAGTTTAAGAAAAAGTAAGTTGTCAGTTTGCATTTGGTGTCAATTGAAGTATTGAGTGAAATTTGTGGACTTCGGTGGAGGAAATTAGTTATAAGAAAATTGACCTCTTGAAAAGGCAATCAAATCTTTGTATTATGGAGTTGTGATTTTCTGCTAATGTTTATTAGTTGCATGTGGCCATCTTGTTTGACCTCTAGTACTTTTCAAAATGGATTACTACCACTCGGTCGATGGTGACATTAGAGATAAGACAACTATGCATCTCTAAGGCAGAGAGAAGCACAAATAGAAATTCTTCCCTCCTAAGAAACTTTTGTACAGCAGCCCCTTCTCTCTTTAATATTGAGATGAAGTAAAATTTTAAGGAAAACAATATGAGTGGAAAAGACGTAGTAAAAAGAGAGAGCACTAGAGCAGGATTCAATTACATAATAATGAAGAGAAAGAAATCTACTGCATGAAGCATGATTAAAAACAAACTTATTTTTTGGCTATTGTAACATTGTTCAGTTTGAACCTATAATCTCTTTCTCCTTAGGTGAGTATGTATTCATGGATTGCTCAAACTCAAGTATAGTTTCGAACCAAATCCTTTCCGGAGGGTCTACCATGACTTGTAAGTCTGATAAATTATTACTAAATACTGCCTGTCTTACTTAATCATTATTTTATGGATTCAAAGTTCTGTTTCTCTGAAACTTACAAATTTGAGGAGATTCTAGTCCATGCTTTTGGCTGATTCTCATTGACTCAGGATCTTTAGATGTATCACACTTGTATGCCACATTTTAGTTATTAGAAATATTTTGTTCAGTCATGTTCATATCCCCTATGTTATGTCTCACTCATTCAAATATTGTTTCGACAAAGTACCTATATTTCCTATGTCATATTGTCAACTAGAAATGAGTGGTGAGGGTTCTCTGCTGTCCATATTAACTAGATCTTGTTTCATCATTCAAGCTCATCATATTATATATTCACTGAAGTAACTCCTTGTCTGCTCGATCACACCTTGGCCCTCCTTCAAGAGTGACTCTATATTCTGGAGCTGGATTTAGCCTAAAATCTTTTGTGAAGGTGAAGAACCCTCAAATGATAGATTACAATAAAAGAAAACACTCGTTATCGGTTATTCATGTAGAGATTAATCTCATTGTTCATTTCGTATGTAAGTATTTTATTTACAATATCATGTTTGAGAATTTATGGTGTATTTTTAAGCTTGGATTACTTTTACAAGAAGGTTTTGACTAGGCTTAGCTTGTTAATCTGGTAAATGGATCAAACATAGCCCTATTAGATACTAGTAAATAAGTTTTTGTATATCTGCTGTAGTTGGGAACCTGCTGTTTATATTGTTCGGACAGAACATATATTCACATTCAATGGTAACTTGGATGGTCATTTTATTTGCATTATTTGAGAATTGGTGTTCCTCAAAATATGTCTGGTTTTCATTTCCAGTTTTTACTCGTAAAGTTATTTCGCATTCAGTGTTTTAAATGTTGCTTACTTGTTGATGTAGTGCGCACCCTTCTACCGACCACAATACCTTCATCATACAGGGGTATAACCATCCCTTATCTGCTCTATTGCAGGGCTATGATGTCTGGACAGTTTCTGATTTTGGAAAATGAACGCTTTCTTGGAGAATATTTTCTGATCTGGTTAGTTGGTATTGTCTGTTTATTCTCTGGTAACTAAAAGCATTAGTTGTTTTCCATGCAATTCTATATGTCATGTTCATTTTTTGTTAGCTGTTAATATGATCACTTTACTATTTGCATTCCTGCATATTTATCAGCCATGAGACAGTCCAGAGTAAAAAGTTTATGCCGTGCAACAGTTTACCCTAACATATATTGCTCAAATAGAAAAAGCTGAGGAATTCAGATAACCAAGTTACAATATTTCCTTTATCTTCATTAGTTATCTGAGGAATTCTGATAACCAAGTTATTTAGAAATTTGGTTTCTTTTCTTGGGCTTTTGGTACAATGGTACTCCTTTATTCTTGATCATCACGGGGATTGTTGTTCTCCTATGTTTATGTAATTTTCTGTTGATGTCCAAAATTGGATAAATGATGCATCTTTGATCCTATACTAGATATTTCTTGTTTGTTTTATATTGAATAATCCCTAACCAGTGATTTCCAAGAATTAGGCAAGAACTTCTTCCTTGATTATTTTATGTTAATACTGTCTCTATACCAATTCCGGAATACTTCAATCAAACTTTGATGACCTTTGCGGGAAGCACGTATACCACTGCAGATATGGGTTACTCAGAAAAATAATGGCCTCATGAAAGAAGGTCAAGGTGATGTTAAAGTCTCCTGTTATTCCCTCATATGCTCTTTGTTTGAAATTGTTCTCTTTTGTTTACTTGGGGCAATCCTCTTATTCCTTTAGTTTGTCCCTTCTGAATTAGTGTTTAGAGTCTGAAATATCATCAACTGAAAGATGATCCTTGGACATGCATGTAGGATATAAATGGAACTCTATGAACCGTTACTATTGTAACTTTATTCATAAACCTTATCCAAGCTTGGTTTGATCTAGCCCAAGTTTGGTTTGTTTAGCATGATTATTCTAGATACATGCAATATTCATTAACATTACTGCTCAGTTATTTCTTATGAAGATTATTTTCAATTTTTTTTGCTCTATCTTTGTGCTTTTGATTATGAAATATATTTGAATGGCTGGACTTGAAAGAAAAATAGACATGTAATACAAGGATTTATATGTAGATTTTATTGTTCAAGCATGTTTGCTTTATTTTTAGATTATATGTTTCAAGATGAGAACGTGATGCTATTGTATTCATTAATCTTTTTATAAAATTATGATATTTAATCGCCACATGTACAGATCCTTTATTCCCTTGTATTTTTAACGAGACATTAGATAATATTCGTTTTAACAGGTTGGAGCAAAGGTTCTTTTAAATGGTGTTGTTGCTCCAGTCACTGTCGCGAAAGGCACCATTGATATTTTAAATTCAGCTAAGCTCTTAGTGTTGGTCCCGGTGCAAACGAGTCTTACACGTGTATAGGGGGGAATACACGTGTTCAGTGTTTTTAAAACTTTTTCTTACTGAGGTCAGCTTGGGTCAGATAATCCTGAAGATTAGGTTCTGAGAAGCACAGATCGCTCTGAGTCAAAGTCTACTGAGACAGTGATCCTGAGCTGCTTTCAGATACCTCAGATAATCCCAACTGAGTCCTAAGTGTCAGAGATCCTGAGTTGCTTGGATCATATAACTAACTTACTGAACCCTCAGAAGAGTAGGTTCAGTTTGGTAACTATCTGTTCTAGCTACTCAGTCGTGCGGAATGGTTGGCCCTTTACTTTATACTCGTTTTAAGCTTTGCTGAAAACCTCCCCTTTATGAAATAGTGATTAGGCTGTGATTTCAGTTATGCAACTTCAGTGGATTGATTACAACTGAATATCAGTGAAAAGTATGCTTTCAAAATCAAGTCAATGCAACAGTTAAGCACAAATAAGGAAAGCAATAAACAACACAGCGATTATAGTGGTTCAGATACTCAAGCTTCTACGTCCACCCTCTCTGATCCTCAGAGAAATTCACTATTCACTTCTGAGCTTTCTGACTACCTCGTGTAGTTTACTTACTCAACTCGGCCCTGAGTTTTCTGACTACTCCACGTAGTTTACTTACTCAACCCGACCTTGAGCTTTCTGACTACCTCCGTAGTTTACTTACTCAAACACAAACAAGCTTTCAGACTACCCCTGTAGCTTACTAACTTCTCCTCTAGAGCTTTCTGACTACTCCGCGTAGTTTACTAACTCTTTACAACTCTTCTCACCAACAAACACACTCCAACTACCTTCTCAAGGGTTTGGGGTTTCTCGGTTGGTTTCCAACTAGGATGAGATATCCTTTACAATGAAGTACAATGCAAAGGGTTAGGATATCTCGACTAAGCTTTGGATAAATCTTATCAAGCTAGGCTTAGTTTAGTGAGCTCTCTTCAATATAGAAGCACTTGGGAAATTCTAAGTTTTTCGAGTGCTTTAACTTTTGCAAGAATAAGTTTGAGCTCTTGAGTTGCGTATAAATTTTCCGTAACCTTACAATGTAGAGGGTCACCAAAGTATTTATAGGCATACACCAAGGTCACTCTTGAAAACTATCCGATTGGAGAGATAACCGTGAGTTTCCTCTTATGGTGTGTGAAACGGCTATATTTAGGGTTTGAAACTCCCTAACACGTTTTTAGGCAATAGTCTTTCATGTGGCGGTCTTCACTTTTTGCGATCTGGAACTTTTGTACATCGACATCTTTTTCAAATGACACATCCTTTGTCGATTGTCGATGATAATCTGATGTTGTCTTCCTCTTTTTGACTTTTGTCTCAAATTTAAAGGTAGACACCTTCAACGACTCTTTTGGTTACAAATTCTGAGTTGATATAACCTTAACAACACTTTTGACTTAGTTCCTTTTGTCTGCATTTGAATGTCTTGGCAAATATCTATTTTCTAAGGAATCGCGATCTTACCGATGATTGCATCCTTCGAGATAGATATATTGGTTCCTTGGAACATTGGGGTTTATCTTGAGCATTTGATTACATTCTTGAGTCTTGATAATTCTTGTGCCTTGATATTCTTGATCTTCAATCTTGGTCTTGATCTTGCATCTTGAGTCTTACGAATCTTGAGGTCTTACGAGTCTTGGCGTCTTGAGTCTTCGAGTCTTCTGAGATATCTTGGTGATATCTTGAGTCTTCATGTTGAGTCTTGATTCCTCGATTATCATCTTGAAGTCTTGATATCTCGATTTCTCCTTGAGTCTTGATTCTCGATTTCTTCTTGAGTCTTGAATGCCAGTTTCATTTGAAACTTGAGTTTCTTCAGAAACATACTGAGTTCTTCAGATTCTTCAGAACCTATCCTGAACTATATCTGCTGATTATACATTTTGCAGATAACATCCTGAATACTCTAAAACTGAATCATGGCTCAACTATCAAGATCATTCTGAACATGTCATACTTAGGGGTTTTGGGATCTAATCAAAATCATATATCTTTTATTAAATTCATCTCCCAACAATTTTCCCCTTTTTGATGATGTCAAAACCTATCTTGTAACAAACATATAACCTATACTCAGGTTTCAGTTTATCCTATTTCAAGATTGGTTGTCTCCCAACAATTTCCTAAATCAGAGAAACTCCCAACAATTTCAGAGAGTCTTCCAACAATTTAAATCATTCAACAATTTCTTCAGTAATGAATCTCTTTAAATAGTTCATTACTAAATACTTAAACAATTTCCCCCTTAACAACATATAATCAGTTCAGAGACAATCATTCAGCATATCAAATATAAAAGACATGTAAATAAGATAATGAGATATTATCTTTTGAGCATAAATGATAAATCTTCATTGATGATTGGTTTGAGTTATAGATTACAATGAGTATATCAACAAAATCAAAAAGACAAAAATTTAAAGATTACAGAATCTTCTGAGTCTTCAGTCTTCAGATTTGACTCTTCAGTTTGCTTCATTCTCAACTTCATCAGCGGGCACCTCCAGGTCGAACATTCCGAAAAATCTCTTCTTCAGCTCATTTCTCTCCTTAATAATATCCGGACTGTTTCCTGTCAAACCCAACTAACCAGCATACTGAGCAATTTCTTGAGTAATGACCTTCTCATTCACCAAGCCATTACCAAGTCTTGGAGGAGGATAGGAATATGGACCAGGGGCTACTATCTGTACCTCTCCTTCATCCACAAGGTTAATCCAACTCTGTAGATACTTTGGATAGAATGTTAGGAGATATTCAATGAATGTTTCATTCTGATCTGAGTTTTCCCCTCTCCACTCCCTGAGCACATCATAATAGAACCAGAAGGTTCTCTTGACCTCTTCCCACATATCGTTGAGCTTGATAGGCATCCATTTATCAACATGGGGCCCTTGATCTTTTGATGTCTCTCTCCTTTTGCTTTCGCAAACTTCTTAAATCCACTCGCTGGCTTGGCTCCTCTTCAATCTTCTTTTCTTATCACGAGACCGCTTTGAGGCCCAGGCGGCGGCTTTCTTGCTGATTCTACTGGGTGTCTTGAGCATTCCTCGTGTTGAAGACTTTCTTACGAGGTTGAGACTCGAGATTCTTCCGTTTCTTCATCATCGAATCGGCTTTCTTTCTGGATTGGCTTAAGCCTTCCTTGGCTTTGCTCGGGTTGAACAACGCCCAAGACTTTCCTCTTCATAGCGATTCGGTGTGATCGGCTTGTTCCAACCTTTGCTCTAACACTTTCGGTTTCTCTTTTGCAATAACAATCATGGTTTGCTCGAAACTTCAGTGTAGATAAACTTCTCCACTGGCGAACTTCATCTTGTCATTAGCCCGACTTCATTTAAGGCTTTGGATAGATTATACATTTCGGCATCTTTCGAGCCTTTTTCTTCAAAGTACGTGCCAATAATTTCTGAAGTCTTCACCTTATTTTCCCCTTCGCACCAGTAATTTGGAAGAAGTCCGGAGTGTCTTTGTGTCCATGTGATATTGCTCTTTGCTCACACAATGAACCTCTCTCGCTATCTCGATCTTGTCGCGTCTTCGGCCTCCCCGAGATGATTCTTCGCCACGTAAAAATTCTTGAGATAAATGGGCAAACCGGCAGAGGAGCTTCTTGAATATCTCTGTCATCTTGGTCATGAGCACGAGCTCATTTCCTCAGCAGCAGATTTAATCATCAACTTCATTCCCTCTCGCCAATTTCACCTCTAGAAATGCAATTGACTCCGGTGCTTCGTTTCATTTCAAAGATTGACCTCAAACTTTTCATTCAAATTTTATCTTCCATGGAGGTCATCTGAGGTCGAGTGTTTTGGATTAGCACTAGCTCTGAAGAGTGACTAAGATTTTCCATCTTCTGAGCTTGGTTGACCAATGTTTCTTCCATCTGAGCAATCTTGATCATCATTGGCTCAACCTTCTCAAGTTTTTCCATTAAGGGAGTGAGGTCGATCTCAGGAACCTTACGCACCTTCTGCAGGTCTTTGTTTGATCATCTGAGCTCAAATTTTCATCACGAGCTCGGTCTCAATGAGCCTCGATCTGTTTTATCGAGACAATTGAGAATTAAAGATAGAACTTTCATTAACTTTGGCATAATTGTTAATAGTGTCGAAAAAGGTACCGAAGAGTCTTAACCGATCACCGAGGTTGACAATTTCGGAGTTGATCGGCACTGGAAGTCTCCTTTTCCATGTGAGACTGATCCTCAGCATCTCCCTGTTGGTCCCCATCTCCACCTTGAGATTTGTCTCCATTTGCTTTCGGCACCAACTTGATAGCTCTCTCTCGGCTATCTTCCTCCGAACCGGCTCATCAAAATCGGAGTTTTTCATCTGAGCTTTGTCCTCCCGAACCACGATAAGTCGGCGGAAGAAAGGTCGTCTCCTCATTCCACCGGTCTTCCCCTCACGAATGCGGCAATATCAAGCATCTCGGGAAGAGTCGATTGAGGATGAACGGTCGACCTGTCGAAGAAAGGCATCTTGCGGATCGGGGTATGAAATTTGAGCTCGGGGTAGCGGTCAAGAATGAACCGTTCCCCTTGCTCCCTCGCCGCACCCGGCCTCGCCGCTTCTTCCATCTCGGGCTCCCGGTTCAATTGAAGCATCGGTGAGGATCAAAGTAGATCCTCGAGGAGCTCATCAAGAATACTCTGCTCACGAGTCTCAATGACATCCGAAGGTTGTCTGCGGTCGAGTCCTCGGTTGCATCTGAGTGGGTTACGAGGCTGGTGGCATATCCTCAGTTGACTCTGAGTTGGCTCTTCTTTTCTGAAACCTTAGACTTCTTTGGTAGGAATCTCGAGGGCTGAGTTCGCTGAAAATTTCCCGAGAAATTTTTGCGAACTTAGAGATGTCTCAAGCACCCGGAGAAGACACGCTCCTCGATCTGTTCTTGCGCCTTAGAGATAACTTTGAGCCAAAACTTGCAATGGCGAACTCGGCGGTTTGGCCCTCGGGTTGAATCTCTTCCGATTCTTTGCCATCTTCATCGGTGAGAACCACCAATCTTCTGCGCTTTGGGGCAATGTTCTTCGCTTCATCATTTTTTGCACCCTGCTTCTTCGCCTCCAACAAAACCTTCCCCGGTTTGTTGAGTCTCTTCGGCAGCAGCAGCTTTTATGTGATTCTGCTTTTTTTCCTTCTTCCTCTCGATGGCACAACCTTCCACAAAGAATGGGCTTGAAGAGAATTTTGGACTTAGGGAATGGGGTCGAATTGGCGAAGATATCCTCTCCTCCTCTGCACATCTCCAAAATATAAGCTATTTTGGTTGCATGGTGGATCTTGCTTTAATCGAGATCGCCCTGGTCAACCTTCTTCAAAACTTTGGTCCGCTTTCACTCACCGTCGAATCAAAAATTTGACCAGGTTGAAGTCGATGGTGGGTGAGGCCTCTATTGCCGCCATCAATCGAGCTTGGTCTTGACCGCTCAAAACTCCCGAAGACTCATGATGCTCTTGCTCACAATATCCATCAAAACACGATATTGTGGCTTCAAGTGCCTTTTATGCAGTGTCGCCTCAAATTTCACAGGATTCTCAGCAATCCTATCTAAGTATTCCTGCTCTCTACCCAACATATACATAGCAGGGTCATCTCCTTTATCACAGAGCTCAAAAACATCATTTAAATTTTTCGGAACTATATACAAATCCCTCTCAAAATCGATGTATTTGGACGAATGCTCTAAATGTGATACAGTAATCTTAGAATGTAAACCATCCTCTTCATCTATCTCCAGATTATAGATGAATTTGATTACCTCTTTTGCAAACTCTTGATCCGGTCGGCTTGCGACGAGATGAGTGAGTTTAGCCAGTCGAATCATATGCAGAGCCTCCTCTTCTGGCTTTGAGTTGTTTGTGCTATCGAGTGAGACAACGAACTCGTACCAAGGCTTGTTGGTTTCAGCTAATCTCTCGAACAAGGTTGGGGCCATTTTTAGAGATTGAAGATTTGAAGATTTAGGGTTTAGGATTTTCTGGGCAAAGGGGATTTCGCAAAGGATTTTGGAAATGAAGGGTTTGATAAAATTTGGGCTGAATGGCTTATTGGGGTATAAATAGCTTCGAGATCGTGGGGAATCACGTTGGTTAGGTGAAAAGCAACGGTTGAGATTAATCTCCGATTAATCGGGTATACGAACAGACGATCTCCGAAAAGTAAGCCGCCAAAATATCCTCATTGGTCATTAATGTAACAGAGCATTAAATGACTGTTGACTTTCTTCGGAATTTCAAACGATCCCGCCCAAAAACATTCCTCAGGTGTTTTGTATTTATTGCGAATGATTACTGAGTTTCACTTTAAGCAATAAATGAGTCTCATGAGTCATTACTTCTTCAGACTAATTTCCCTCTATCAGTCTTACTGAGTACTGACCTTGATAAAATGTGAGTATGATACTGAGTACTGAATGGGTTCAGTATGCTACTGAGTACTGACCTTCAGTAAATCTGAGTTTCCTGAGACTCAGTTCAGTATTTCCATTTTATCCTGAGCTTCTCAGTAAAATTCGAGAAAACTTAATGCATCTAAAAACCTTCAATTTTTCAGATTTACTCTATACACCTGGATCTAACATCCCTAATTCAACTGAAAGTTCCTGAAATCTTGATCCAGCCAAAGGTTTAGTCAAGATATCAGCACTCTGCTTATCAGTATGAATTTTCTCCATCCTTATGTCCTTTTTCTCGACATGATCTCTGATGAAGTGATGTCTGATATCCACATGTTTGCATCTGGTGTGCAATACCGGATTTTGTGAAATAGCAATGGCACTATTATTGTCACAAAATATTGGTACTTCATTGGCTACAATTTTATAATCCCCTTAATTGTTGTCTGAGCCAAAGAATCTGAGCACAGCAGCTTCCTGCAGCCATGTATTCAGCTTCAGTAGTACTGGTTGCTACTGAGGTCTGTTTCTTTGAAAACCAAGATATCAGCTTACTTCCTAGGAATTGACAAGTTCCTGTAGTGGACTTCCTGTCAATCCTGCAACCTCCATAATCAGCATCTGAGTAACCAGTTAATTCAAGGTTATCATCAGCTGGATACCATAATCCTCTATTCATTGTGCCCTTAAGATACTTCAGTATCTTTTTGGCAGCCTCCATGTGACTAGCCTTAGGATTAGCTTGGTATCTTGCACATATCCCAACAACAAATGTTATATCTGGCCTACTTGCTGTGAGATAGAGCAATGATCCAATGATTCCTCTATAATCAGTATGACTCATTGATTTACCTTCAGAATCAAGATCCATCTTGTAGTTAGTATTCATAGGAATCCTAACTGAATTGCAATTCTGTACACCATATTTGGCAATCAGATCTCTGGTGTACTTTGCCTGGTTGATGAATATTTCTTCCTTTGATTGTTTCACTTGAAGACCTAGAAAGAAATTCATCTCTCCCATCATTGACATCTCAAACTTGCCTTTCATCAGTGTTGAAAACTTTTCACACAACTGATGGTTTGGAGATCCAAAAATGATGTCATCAACATATATCTGAACTAGTAAGATATCTTCCCCATCCTCCATCCTGAACAGAGTTCTATCAACAATCCCTTTAACAAAACCATGGTCAGTAAGAAACTGAGAAAGAGTATCATACCATGCTCTGGGTGCTTGTTTGAGACTATACAAAGCTTTTCTGAGCCTGTAAACTTGATCATTCTGTTTGAAACCAGGAGGTTGTTCCACATAAACCTCTTCTTTAAGCACACCGTTCAAAAATGCACTTTTCACATCCATCTGATAGACTGTGAACTTCATGTGGGCAGCATATGCAAGAAACAATATGATGGCTTCTAGTCTTGCAACAGGTGCAAAGGTTTCATCATAATCCAAGCCTTCTTCTTGGAAATAACCTTGTGCAATTAGTCTTGCCTTGTTTCTTACAATGTTGTTGTTTTTATCTCTTTTATTCTTGAAAACCCACTTGGTTCCAATGACATTGTGCCTTTGAGGTCTATCTACCAGCTCCCATACTTCATTCCTTGAGAATTGATTCAAATTTCATCTTGCATAGCAAGAAATCAATGAGAATCTTGTAGAGCTTCACCAATCTCGATGAGGTTCTTTCTCCGATAGGAAGCAGGAGAATAGTGCACTCTCACCATGGAACCTTCTTTTTTTTAGCACCTTGGTTAGATCCCCCCCACAATCGACTTGTAGGATGACTATCTAACCATTTCCTTCTTGATGTTCCCCCTTGGTAGTATCCTCAACATTTGAAATGTTAGGTTCGATTAATTGATGGCTTCGGGGAACAAGAAAAAGGAGAAAGGGAATCATCTTCCTAGGGAAATTCTATTGAACATTGTTAGAGACATTTGTTCCCCTTTGGTTGATAGATTCAGAATTTGCCTCATTTGTGACCACATCTTCATTGGCATCACATACCGAGTTTGAAGCGGTGTTTGTTTAGATTGTTCACCTTTGGAGTGTTGGTTTTTCCGAGTCTCACCATCCTCGAGTTCCATCCTCGAACTTCTTTATTCGAGTCCGAGTCACTCAATCATAGGATGTGACCGACTTCTTCTTTTCGAGTTCGATTGGATGATTTATCTTTTGTTTCCGGGCTTAATCTGGTGATCCTTTTAATCGGTTCTTCAAGATCATGTTCATGTTTCTTCCGAACACAAGTAGATTCATCAAAAAAACAACAGAGGTGTTTCCTCCACAATAAGAGTCCTACAGGTTGTAAACTCGAAAGCTTTTATCGACTTGAGAATATCCTAAGAATATTCCTTCATCGACTTTTACTATCAAATGTTTTCAACCCGATCTTTACCATTATTGTGTATGAAACACTTGCAACCAAAACACACGAAAAAGAAAAAAACAAGAGGCTTCCTTTCATTCCAAAGCTCATAGGGTGTTTTGCCTTGACTCTTGGTCAAGATGATCATTACGAGAGTAGCATGCAAAGTGTTGACAACTTCAAACCCCAAAACCTTTTAGGAATATAACTTCAAATTTATCATAGTCCTTGCGAACTTTTCGTGAGTCATGTTCCTTCTTTCAAAGAACACCATTTTGTTGAGGGGTCCTTGCGGTGATGTTTCATGTGAAATTCCATTTCTTTGCACAATAATCGATATGATATGATTTATAAATTAAAGTTCCTTTGTCGGATCCGATTTTGACCACACTAAGATTTTTCTCAATACTGAGCCTTTTCAGTAATTCTGGCAGCTTAGTCTGAGTCTCTTTCTTACTGAGTAAGAATATGACCCAAGTATATCTTGAGTAGTCATCAACTACTACCAATGTGTATTTCGCCATTAGTGCTCTTTGGTGTTATAGGACCAAAAAGATCCATATCAAGAATCGAAGTATTACGTCGTTAGAAACATCTACTTTGCTTTTTAAATGATGCTCTTATTTGTTTTCCTTTTTCGCACGATCACAAATATGTTCCTTCTTGAACACTTCATTAAAGCAACCCTCTTACAAGAGCTAATCTTGCAAGTTTGTTCAGGGTTTTGAAATTTAGGTGATTCATTCTTTTATGCCATAACCAACTGGTATCTGTGGAACTTTTAGCAACCAAACATGTATCTTTAGGAGTTGAACTCCAATCAGCAAGATACACATTTCCTTTTCTTGTGCCAGTCAGTAAAACTTTCTGTGTTGTATCATCTTTCACAAAACATAAGTTCTTAGAGAACTCAACATTAAAACCCTTATCACATAATTGGCTAATTGAAAGCAAGTTATGATTCAATCCAGATACATATGAAACACCATGGATGTGAACTGAGTCGATTTCCATAGTTCCATATCCTTCAGTCTGTCCCTTGGAGTTATCTCCAAAAGTGATTTGTGGGCCTCTTTGTTCAACATAGTCACTGAGTATCTTCTTGAATCCTGTCATATGTCTTGAACATCCACTGTCAAGATACCATACATCATGGGCCTTTTCATCTCTGCTTTCATCGGTCTTTATGTGATCTTTAATCGACTTTGTGCCCTTGTTTTTCCTCCCCGAAAAAGCAGATCAATTCTTAGGTACCACGGTTTGTGTAGGGTCTACAAGGTTAGATGTACCTTTCGGAATCCAAATCGTCGACAACTCTAATCACTTTAGAGTGGTTAATTTGTCTTCCATAAACATCAACATACACATCTACTACTACGGGTGTCTTAGCGTTTTACGTGTATGTGTCTTTAGCTTTAGCATGAACATGGGCTTTTGAATTTTTCTTTGGTTCGGGGCCTTACGTTTCATTTGCTTTGGCTTCAGTCTGACCAATCTAAATCTTTGTTGACTCGGGTTGAGATAACCTTTACCCTTAGGCAAGTGGGGTTCGGGTTATGCATCTTTGAAATCTGGGTCTTTTAGTGTCTTGAGGACTTGGTCTCTTGGTTGAGAATGTCTCTCTTTGAGTGTTTCTCATCCCGAGGATTCCTCTCGATGGTTCAATGTGGAGCCTTTCATGTTTGCATTCTTAGCCCGAGGCTTTGAAGTACTTGCTCGAAACTTTCCAATAATCGCTTTCAGTTTTCTAGCCTTCACCGAGGTTTGGGCTTACTAACCGATCATTCGGTTTTTTTTGAGACCATAGGTCCTTTTCCCTTGTCTACAACCTTGGGCATTTCTTGAGGTTTGAAGTGTAGGTGCTACTAGTTTTACAAAGATTGTCTTCTTGCTACTTGATGCAAAGATTCGAGATGACCTTGTGAGGTTTCCTGGAATGTATCTCAATCCAGATTTTATAGTCACAGATCTCTGGTAACTCAATTTCATCTATTACATTAGATGCATTATTCAATAGAGTTAACTTTTTTTCTGCAATATCCTCGAGATTACAGAGAGTTTCATGCTTCTCGGAGAGGTCATTGAACTTAGTCCGATTAATTTGAATCTCTTGATTGGATTTCTCTAGCTTTTCGGTCGGGGTCATTATCAACTTTCTCTTTCTCGAGAGTTGTACTTTGAACATCCGGTTTATCAAGTAGCTCCCATTAATTGAGAAGTGATTTGATGATTGCTAGAGTCTTTCTATTTTAGATTTTTCGACTTTTCGGTTCTTATTATACGCTCTTGAGTTCTATTTAGCAGTTCTTTGTAAAAAGGATAGTCCCTTTCATCGATTCTCAAAAGAATCCATCAGTCGAAATGATTGTTTTCAGTGGAACTTGAAAACTCTTGTGCTAGTGTAGGAGCAACAACAGAGAAAGAAGAGTTTACCTCTTCAATGGCCATCAGACAAATGTCATCACTTTCACTGTCTGAGAATATCTCATCTGAAGAGCTAGATCCCTCCTCAGAGTGATCTTCTTCTGCAACCATGGCCTTTTTGCTAGAGAACATCTTGTCTCTTTTAGCTTTCCTTTCTCTTCTCTCCTTAGCACTCAAATCTGGACAATCATACTGGAAGTGGCCTTTCTTTTGGCAATTATAGCATCTGTTGGTATCATCATCCTGATCACTTTCTTCTTTGGACTTGGAGTCCTTCTTTTGCGGATGAAGATCCCTCGACTTTTCAGGTCTTTCTTCTTCTCGTTGTTGATCGTCCTCAGGTTTCTTCTGGTACCTGTGGTTCCTGTAATAGTTTTTGTATTTTCCAAATCTACTATTAAGTCTGTCAAACCTCCTTGCCATCAGTGCTAGCTTTTCCTCAAGCTCATCCTGATTTTTGGCATGGAGGTTCTCAGACTCTCTAGTTTTACAGGTTTTATCTTTGGCTTTTAAAGTCACATTCTTACTAGATGATGAATCATCTTTGCTGTCAGCCTTTTTGGATTTCTTATCGATTACAAATTCATAGGCCTTCAGCTCAGAGAAGACTTGTTGGTATGACATTGAATTAATGTTCTTGGTGTTTTCAATCACCACTGCATGAATATCCCATTTCTTAGAAAAGCCTCTAAGAATTTTCAATGCAACTTCTCTTTGTGGATATTTCTTTCTAAGTGCATTTAGATCATTCATGATGCTAGTGAATCTGACTTCCAATTTGTCTATTGATTCACCATCATCCATTTCAAAACTATCAAACTTTCCAATTGCCACTGAAAGTTTGTTTTCTTTTATATGATCCGTGTCTTGGCACATTACAGCTAGTGTATCCCAAATCTCTTTAGCAGTGTTACAGTGAGAGATCATTCCCATCACACCATCATCAATTGTACTGTATAGTGTGTCTTTTGCAATGTAGTCTAGATTGACTAACTTTCTCTCCTCAGGAGTCAGTTGGTCATCAGACTTAGGAAATTCTGCTCTAGGATCAATTCTCTCATCTTCTGTTCCTCTGGGATTCACCACAGTAAATTGGAATGGTCCTTGAGAGACCACTCTCCACATACGCTCATGTTTGGAATACAGGTGAGCCTGCATTCTCAGTCTCCATAGATCATAGTTCTCTACTGAGAACATGGAAAGTTTTTTAGAAGACATTTTTATCTGATCTTTTGAAAAGAAAAAAAAAATTCTGCAAATAAGATCAGTTCAGATAGACCACGAGTATTTTTAGAAAATAAAACTTTGGTCAACAAAGCAGATGGTCAAGTTGAACCACTGCTCTGATACCACATGTTGGTCCCGGTGCAAACAAGTCTTACACGTGTATGGGGGGGAATACACGTGTTGGTGTTTTAAAACTTTTTTTCTTCGAGGTCACTTGGGTCGATAATCACGAAGATTAGGTTTCGAGAAGACAGATCGCTCGAGTCAAAGTCTCATCGAGGCAGTGATCCTGGCCGCTTTCAGATACCTCGGATAATCAACCGAGTCTCGAGTGTCGAGATCTTGAGTTGCTTGGATCGATAACTAACTTCATGAATCCTCGGAAGAGAGTTCGGTTTGGTAACTATCTGTTCTATTTACTCACTTTCGTCTTGAGAATGGGTTGGCCCTTAGTTTATACTCGTTTTAAGCTTTTCTTGAAAAACATTCCCTTTTATGAAAATAGTGATTAAGGCGTGATTCGGTTATGCAACCCGATTGGATTGATTCCAATGAATATCGATTGAAAAATATGCTTTCAAAAACAAGTCAATGCCTTGATTAAGCACGGATAAGGAAAGCAATAAACAACACGGCGATTATAGTGGTTCAAGAGACTCAAGCTCCTACGTCCACTCTCTCTGATCCTCGGAGAAATTCACTAATCACTTCTGAGCTTTCTGACTACCTCGCGTAGTTTACTTACTCAATTCGCCCCGAGTTTTTCGACTACTCCACGTAGTTTACTTACTCAACCCGACCTTGAGCTTTTCGACTACGTCCAGTAGTTTACTTACTCAAACACAAACAAGCTTTCAGACTACCCTGTGAGCTTTACTAACTTCTCCTCTAGAGCTTTCTGACTACTCCGCGTAGTTTACTAACTCTTAACAACTCTTCTCACCAGCAAACACACTCCAACTACCTTCTCAAGGGTTTGGGGTTTTCGGTTGGTTTTCAACTAGGATGAGATATCCTTTACAATGAAGTACAATCTGAAAGGGTTAGGATATCTCGACTAAGCTTTGGATAAATCTTATCAAGCTAGGCTTAGTTTAGTGAACTCTCTTCAATGTAGAAGCACTTGGGAAATTCTAAGTTTTTCGAGTGCTTTAACTTTTGCAAGAATAAGTTTGAGCTCTTGAGTTGCGTATAAATTTCTCGTAACCTTACAATGTAGAGGGTCACCAGTATTTATAGGCATACACCAAGGTCACTCTTGAAAACTATCCGTTGGAGAGATAGCCCGTGAGTTTCCTCTTATGGTGTGTGTGAGCGACTATATTTAGGGTTTGAAACTCCCTAACACGTTTTTAGGCAATAACCTTTCATGTGGCCGGTCTTCACTTTTTGCGATCTGGAACTTTTGTACATCGACATCTTTTTTTTTTGACACATCCTTTGTCGATTGTCGGTATAGTGCGATGTTGTCTTCCTCTTTTTGACTTTTGTCTCCAGCTAAAGGTAGACACCTTCAACGACTCTTTTGGTTACAAACTTTGAGTTGATATAACCTTAACAACACTTCTGACTTAGTTCTTTTTGTCTGCATTTGAATGTCTTGACAAATATCTATTTTCTAAGGAATCGCGATCTTACCGATTATTGCATCATTCGGATAGATATATTGATTGCCTTGGAACATTCGAGGTTTATCTTGAGCATTGATACATTACCGAAGTCTTGATAATTCTTGTGCCTTGATATTCTTGATCTTGATTCTCGATCTTGATCTTGTGTCTTGAGTCTTACGAATCTTGAAGTCTTGAGTCTTGGCGTCTTGAGTCTTACGAGTCTTACGAGTCTTCTGAGATATCTTGGTGATATCTTGAGTCTTCGTATATTGAGTCTTGATTCCTCGATATCATCTTGAGTCTTGATATCTCGGTTTCTCCTTTGAGTCTTGATTCTCGATTTCTTCTTGAGTCTTCAGATACTTGATTTCATCTTGAAACCGGTTTCTTCAGAAACATCTTGAGTTCTTGATTCTTGAGAACCTATCCGAACTATATCTCACGACTATACATTTTGAGATAACATCCCGAATACTCTAAAACTGAATCCTGACTCAACTATCAAGATCATTCTGAACATGTCATACTTAGGGGTTTTGGGATCTAATCAAAATCATATATCTTTTATTAAATTCATCTCCCAACACTTAGGAAATGGAGAATTATTAGAACCTGAATGGCGTGAGGTTAAAGTTATTGTGGCAATTAAATATGAGGAATCATTAACTCGAAAAGTTGGAGGTGTCAAAGTTATTGGACAAGCTATAGGACATAACATCGTTTGACCAAAGCATTTTATAAGTTTCTATTAATAATCTTTCATTTGTTTCAATTTAGTTCCGTTTAATTTCAAGTATCAATTATTTCCTTTTCATTCGTTATTATAGGTTCAACTGGAAGATGCAAGACAAGGAAAGTGCAGCAAAGTGGATTTTATCACACATAGTTTAGGTGCAATTTATCATTGAACTAAAAGTCTTAGTACATTTGTTTGGATTGGTCTTGATTGATAGCTATTGCAATATGTTTTCGTGATGTTACTTTTTAGATGTCACATGTGAATGACGATATTTTTTCTTGATATATATTTGATTGTTTTGTGTTTACAAGTTAATGACAATAGTTATTGTCATACGTAATGGTGTCACAAGGTAGTGTGTTCGTGACACGTTTAAGCGTCACTAAATAAGGTAGTTAAATTAGTTATATATAATCTAGTGACGCAAGAAAGCGTCACAGAAAATATTTATCGTGACATACTGGTGTCACAAGACAATGAGTTTGTGACACATTTAAACGTCACTAAACGAGGTAGTTAAGTTAGTTATATATAGCTTAGTGACGCAAAAAAGCGTCACAAAAAGATTTTATCGTGACACATTTAAGCGTCACAAGACAACGAGTTCGTGACACATTTATGCGTCATAAAACACGGTTGTTAAGGTAGTTATAAGTTCTCATCTGACGCGAGAAAGTATCACTAAAGCGTATTGTTGTGATTCCAATTAGCGTCACCAAATAGCGTTACTAAAGAGCACTAATGTGATGCATGTAAGCGTCACAATAGAAATTTGTAGTGACGCTTCCAGGCATCACGATAACAGGTTATTGAAACGCCAAATCATGTGACGCTTGATAAAGCGTCACTATAAACTAATTTTAATAACACTTTTGTGCGTCACTAAAATCAATTTTTCTAGTAGTGCATGTTCCAGTGGCTGAGGCACCTTGTGTCTTCTTTTCAGCTGCTAGAACCTTGTAGTCCTTCTTCCAATGCCCCTTCTGCTTGCAGTAGAGGCATACATCCTTGTCCACCTTGTCCTTCTTTTGAATTCCACCTTTGGGCTTAAGGAAGTTTGGCTTGGAGCCTTTCTTTGCCTTGCCCCTTCGCCTCTTCTTTCCTTTCGGAACAGAAGAAGTGGAGGCACTCACCATGAGCACGGGCTTTTCCTTAGCAGTGGAAGACTCAAAAGTCTTTAGCATATTATGCAGCTCGGGCATAGTCGATTTCGTCTTATTCATATTAAAGTTTACAACGAAACTCGAATATGAATCGGGAAGTGACTGAAGAATGGCATAAACATCAACGTTGGTTTTGAGCTCAATGCCCAACCGACCAAGTTTCTCGATTAGCCCTATCATCTTCAACACATGAGGAGAAACCTTCCCTCCTTCAGACATCCGACATCTAAATAGATCTCTCGTCACTTCATAAAACTCGAAACGAGATTCAGAATCAAAGAGATCCTTCAGATGCTTGATCATCTCGAAGGGAAGCATTCTCTCATGCTGCATTTGCAATTCGGGAGTCATCCCGAGGAGCATAACACACTGAGCCTGGGAAGCATCATCTTGATGCTTCTTCTGAGCTTCGGCGTCAAATGCCTCGACTTCTTCAGTACCAGTCTCCGGGGTAGCAGGGATTGGAGTGTCCAACACTTACTCAATCTTTTCTTGCCTAAGCACCAAACGCACGTTTCAGTGCTAGTCGAGAAAATTTTGCCCAGCCAATTTGTTCGTTTCCAAAACGCTTCTCAGTGATAAGTTATCCATTTCAATAATCCTAGAGAAATAAAATAAAACGGGAATTAAAACACATAATTCATATGATCAATATTCAGCAATCAAAATAAACATGGCCTTTCAAATTTATTTTGTCTCCATCATTTTCACATATTCAACGACCTCATCGGAAGAATACAAATTTATATCTAATATAAATTTAATGGACTAGGATCCACATTCCTACTATCATAATATCTGCTTGGGCTGATTACTATGACAGCATAACTGGTAGGTCTCCAAACCAATTGCAAAATTTGCAACTCCTAGTTGATTGAACATAGTTCAATCGGATGTCCCTTGACTTTCTTTTCCCTGCTTGGGCTGGTGAAACAAAGTCAAGTTGATTTACAACCATCAAGCGGCGACACTACGTGTCCCTATAAAAATCCCGTAAGATGTAGACCCGAGCAAAAGACTTGGTCCTTAAATATTCATTGGAACGAAATCTCCGGTTTACTTTTAATTTCGATGGAAGGCATCGTTCAAATTAATGAAAATCATATTTTATTGACGAACATTTTGAAGGCGGAGTATTAATTGCTTAATCGAGATCCAACATGTTAATCTACATCACATTTGAGAAATTATTGAGCGCCGCATACCCAAACATGATTTCATACGGACTAACACTTATATGGGCGCCGTCTACCCAAACAATAAATACGGTCCGACAGTTATTGAGTGTCGCCTACCCAAACAGTTATAATGCAGACTGTAAGCGTTTAACTAATTAAATTTCAAAAATAGTTAAACAGTGAGATTTAATAATTTCCTTTTAACCAAATTTCAAAATCCAATTTTATTCTATTTTAAATTATTAAAATAATTAATCCAATTAATTTATTAATATAATTAATCTAATTAATCATAACTTAAAAGTCCAACTTTTAATTTTAATTTTAAAATTAATCTTATTAATTTTTAAATCAAGATTTAATTGTTTTATTGTCAGGAGGTTAGGTGCAATTTCTAAAATTACACGGACGAGCCTCTTTCAAATCAAATTTGTAAAATAGCCCTTCCACATCATCACCCATCCAAATCACATCCAATCCAGAAAATGAACAGTCCAATTTCCAAACCCAAAAATCCAATTTTCAGTTTCATATTTATCATCAAACGAAGAACATCATCCAACGAAAATTCCAGAAACAGGGTCGAAAGGCGACGATAAACGGGGCAAACTAAGGACAGAACCAAGGCGAAGCAAATCGTCGTCGCCCAAGGCGACGAGAAAATGAATCGCCGCTTAGTGAAGGCCGAATCAATCGCACGAACGCGGAGAATCGCCGCCACATCCTTCGAACGCGGGTGACATCACCGCACCGTCAAACGCGTAGGGATGAGTCGCCGCCGACGTTCATTGCTTGGGGTCGAGGAATCGCTCTAAGCGATAGATCTGTAGGGTCGAGCGCCGCCGCCGCTGCTATGCGAGAGAGGGTTGACCTGCTAAGGATGACGACGTCGAGCCGCCACCGTTCGCGAATCGAACCTCCTCGCCAAAGCTGCAAATAGAATACGATCGAACTATTGTCGGGACGTGTCACCGTCGCGCCGCACGAGCGGGTCCGTGTGGCCGCCGCCTAGCGACGCGCCGCGGGTCTCCGTCGTGGGCCGAGCAACGCACAGGGACGATGGGCCAATTTTAGGATTTTCAAAAACCCAATTTGTGATGAAGACAAAAGGTGGGTGGGTTCTAACTTATAGAATTCACCCACAATTAAAATATAATATGCACAATTCGTGCAGCCCCAATTTGTGTGGTGTTTTCAAATAAAACATTACACACATACAATAAACAAATAACATGGTGCGGTCATGGGTGACGCCTGCCGCACCAGTTCATACGATTTTTTTTTTTTATAAATCGATCAATTAGCAATTAAATTATGAGCCTGAAGCTCTAATATCACTGTTGGAATAAAGAGGCACGTAAAACACGTAATTACATACACAGCGGAAATTAAAATTCACCAACAACGAATAATTAATTGCATATATATTACAATAATCATAACGATAAATCTTACAGTAACTCGAGAGCAGATTTCTCTACTACGGTATCCATGTAATCCCCAATTACGGACTTGCACGGATTTGCTAGTGTTGAATCCCGATACAGATTTGCTAGAAAAATCCAAACTCTAGATCTTATGGAGAAAATATGAAGTGATACTATTTGTGAATCCCAATAGATTGTATATATAGGGAGGCTTAGCTTATTTCCCAAGCTAGCCCAATCAGGGAAATAAAATCTCTAATCTTGAATTAAATTAATCCCTTTTAATTTAATTCCCTAAATATAAATCTCTACGGTTTATTTTCATATGCATTAAATCCTACAATTATATTCCAAATATAATTATTGGGAATTCTTATTTAATTAAATTCAATTTAATTAAACATTAATAATAATTAATTCCAAATTAATCTATTATTAATTACTTCTCCATAAATTAAATATTAAATCCAATTTAACATTTAATCAACCAACTATAATCTGTAAAAGGGAACTACTTATTGTGTGACCCATAGGCCCTCATATACCGAGCGATTAGTCAAACTAATGGTCTTAATTGAACCCTAGTCAATAAATCAGACATTCTCAATATATGAGGTACGTTGCGAGAAACATGCAACTACCTGTAACTGAAATGTGGACAATTGCGATTTCCTCCTTCATTCACGAATACTCGATTAGTCTTGAACATGATGAAGTGTCTATTCAAATAACTTAATCAATTTATCTCAAATCACTAATTGATCATTAGTGTCACACTTAGTCACAAAGTCTAAGTTGACGTGCATTGGTCAATGACTTAGATCCAATTATGATGAGAAGATGAGTATTCTCTCTAAATCCACTTTGAGGAATGAATCATTTTCTTGGCTCAACTACCACGCACATGCACTTCGTGATGAACCCAATCCAAGCTATATCTACCCATAGACGGGTGCAAGCATCGGTCATGGTCAAAGTTCATCACTCCACACATGTCGTGCGTATTGACCTCAAGTCAAAGGAGTATCACATCGCTCCCACTATCCGAGACACCCGTAGACACATATAGTGGAACTACATCAAACGGTCTCTCGGATGGGTATACCAATACCCTCTAAGGTATTTGTGCATCCATCATGAGATACCTAGTATCTCGTAGTAAGTGAGATCTTACTACACTCTCTAAGAGTATGATGCAGATCGCACACCAATCTCCATTGCATTATCAATATCCCTTTTCTTGATGATCCTCGATTGGGGCTATTTAAGAATCATGCTTAAATCATCTGAGTTCTCACTCACTCAATGACAGCAGTGACTCAAGGGAACACATATAAGAATAAATGCAAACAATCAAAAATAATATTCTGATTAGTGTAACGCCATACATTTAATATTAAACAAATAATAATATTAAACCAATACTGAATATTATCTGAGTATTATGTCCTTACAAAGGATTGTCTCTAGAACACTAACACTAACATACAGAAACTTGTTGAGTTCGGAGGAGGGTGGCATAAAGGTTTCTGTTAGTTTGTTGCGGTGAGACTGGGCCCCAGTCTCAGCTGACCAACATCGAAGCACGTCCAGGATGGCGTGGTAGAGGCAAGCAAGCCACTCATCGGGAATGGCCGACAAATCTTGCTCTTTAGAGTGGAGATAGTCAAGGACATCTCCAGAGTAGTCCTTACTTTGTTTAGCGGGGTTGAAATTGAATAGGAACATTAAGACACCGACATAAAAAGTCAGGAGATAAATGCCGAACTAAAAGACAAGGAACTTACTCGGCCACCTTCTTGTCATCCCATCATAGCCAGGAGTGGTCGTCCGGCTGATGACCTTGAACATGAACAGTTACTGGCAGCGTAGAGGCCGAAGATGCCAGGACCTCAGTGCAGGTGAGAAGGAACCCTCAGAACTGAGGGTGGAGACAAATGTCAGGTCCGAGACAACTTCCTCAGCGGTGACCCAGAAGGTACAACAAGAGTTGTACTAGGCCCCTTCCCCTTGTCGGCCCGGATCGGACCTTCGGCGACAGGACTGTTGGATTATAGAGGCACGTAAACACGTAATACATGCACAACGGAAATAAATAGTTCACTAACAACGAACATACAATTGCATAATTGAGTACAAATAAACATAAAGAGAAACCTTACAGCAGATCAAATGCAGATTTCTCAACTATGGTATCCACGTAATTCCCATGAACAGATTTGCAAGGATTTGCCAGCGTTGAGTCTGAGACGGAATTTGCTAGGAAAATTCCTAATCTAGATTTTACGGAGAATCAGAACTCTTGTTCTTTCTGTGTTATATAATAAATCCCAGGGTGTCATATTTATAGGGAAAGACTAGCCTAAGATTTAAGCTATCTTTTAGTTAGGAGGATAACTCCTAATCCTGTTGAAGCATATCTCAAAGATATGTTTTTCCCTACAAATATTTTCCTACAATAATATTCCATAATATTATTTTGGGATTCTTATTTAATTAAATCTAATTTAATTAAATAATAATAATAATTAATTCCA
Source organism: Stenogyne calaminthoides (assembly GCA_037126765.1). Classification (NCBI taxonomy): domain Eukaryota; kingdom Viridiplantae; phylum Streptophyta; class Magnoliopsida; order Lamiales; family Lamiaceae; genus Stenogyne; species Stenogyne calaminthoides. The sequence continues at coordinate 10,497,031 of JBBCBC010000029.1, forward strand.
AATTAATATATTATTAATTCTCCATAAATTAAATATTAAATCCAATTTAATACTTAATCAACCAACTCTAACCAGTACACGGGAGTTACTTGTTGTGTGAACCATAGACACTCATATATCGAGCGATTAGTCAAACTAACGGTCTTAATTGAACCCTAGACAATAAATCAGACATTCTCAATATATGAGGTACGTTGCGAGAAACGTGCAACTACCTGTAACTATAACATGGGTTATTGCGATTTTCTTATTTCATTCACGAATACTCGATTATCCTTGAACATGATGAAGTGTCTATTCAAATAGCTTAATCGATTTATCTCGAATCACTAATGATCATTCGTTTCACCTTTGGTCACAAAGTCCACGGTGACGTGCATTGGCTAATGACTTTGATCCAATTATGACGAGAAGATGAGCATTCTCTCTAAATCCACTTTGAGGAATGAATCCTTATCTTGCTTCAACTACCACGCACATGAATTTCGTGATGAACCCATGCTAAAGAAGTTCTAGAGTTGATCCACAGTGATGTCTGTGGACCATTGCCCATTCTAGCTAGGGGTCAGTTTGGATACTTCATCACTTTTACTGATAATTTTTCAAGATACGGGTATGTGTATCTTATGAGACACAAATCTGAATCTTTTGAGAAATTCAAAGAGTTTAAGGCTGAAGTAGAGAAATAACTTGATAAGAGTATCAAGACTCTTCGATCAGATCGAGGGGGTGAATACCTTAGCCATGAATTCATTGATTACTTGAAGTTACATGGAATCTAGTCATAATGGACTCCTCCCGGAACACCTCAAATGAATGGTGTGTCCGAAAGGAGAAACCGAACCCTGTTAGACATGGTGAGGTCCATGATGAGCTTTTCCTCTCTTCCGACATTCTTATGGGGATACGCGTTACAAATCTCAATCTACATTCTGAATAGGATTCCATCCAAATCAGTTAAGCATACACCATATGAATTATGGTGTGGCAAGAAGCCAACTTTTTCGCATATCAAAACATGGGGTTGCCCAGTGATTGTGAAAAAGATGCTCATCGATAAGTTGGAATCCAAAGGTGAAAAGGGTTATTTTGTTGGATATCCTAAGGAAACTAAAGGATATTATTTCTATCTACCGGAGAAACAATCAGTGATTGTTTCTAGGCAGGCTAGGTTCCTCGAAGAAGACTACGTCTTCAAGGAACAAGGTCGTAATATTCAGTGTTGGTTTAATATTATTTTTTATTTAATATTAAATGTATGACATTACACTTATTGGAATATTATGTTTGATTGTTTGCATTTGTTCTTATCTACCCTTCGTTACCAACCTAGCTTTGTAGGTTTGTACTTTTCCATTTGCATCAGTCTTACGCTTGAAGACCCAATCGCAACATATGGATCTAACCCCTTTAGGCAACTCAACCAAGTCCCAAACTTGATTGGTGTACATCGAGTCCATCTCGAATTTCATGGCTTCATGTCACTTCCCTGAATCAATATCTGATATTGTTTCAGAATAAGTATTAGGATCGTCCTTATCCGGTATGTCCATATTATTGAGTTCCTCCAAGAGGTAACCGTATCTAATGGGCGGATTGCGATTCCTAATTGACTTACGGAGTTGTGGTTGTGCAGGCTGTACATTCTGATCGTAAAAAAATTTGAAGTGCATCGATTTCATCAATGTCCGGAGAGTCCTCAAGAGCTACACTTTTAGATGCCTCTTGGGCGGGAGTTTGAACTATGTGTTCTCATTCAGCCCACTTGGAGGTTCTTGCACTGGCAAACATACTCCAATTACACTCCCACTAGATGAAAGACGACCACCTAGTGAAAGACTCCCACCGTGAAAGTTGTTGAATGCTCCCACTGATTCCTTGTCATGTTGTTTTGACAAGATATCACTCTTTGTTAATTTGTGGTTGTTGATTTTTTTAAGTTTTATCAGCTTACGACCTTGTTCCTTAAAGACATAGTCTTCTTCGAGGAACTTGGTCTACTTAGAAACAATCACTAATTATTTCTCAGGTGGATAGAAGTAATGTCCTTTAGTTTCCTTAGGATATCCCACAAAGTAACCCTTTTCACCTTTGGATTCTAACTTGTCGGTAAGCATCCTTTTCACAATCACGAGGCAACCCCATGTTTGATATGTGTAAATGTTGGCTTCTCGCCACACCATAGTTCATATGGTGTATGCTCAACTGATTTAGATGGAATCCTATTCAGAATGTAAATTGAGGTTTGTAACGCGTATCCCCATAAGAATGTCGGAAGCGAGGAGAAGCTCAACATTGACCTCACCATGTCTAACAGGGTTCAGTTTCTCCTCTCTGACACACCATTAATTTGAGGTGTTCCGGGAGAAGTCAATGGTGACCGGATTCCATGCAACTTCAAGTAATCAGTGAACTCATGGCTAAGGTATTCACCTTCTCGGTCTGATCGTAGAGTCTTGACACTCTTACCAAGTTACTTCTCTACTTCAGCCTTAAACTCTTTGAATTTCTCAAAATATTCGAATTTGTGTTTCATAAGATACACATATCCGTATCTTGAGAAATCATCAGTAAAAATGATGAAGTATCCGAAGTAACCCCTAGCTAGTGTGGACAATGGTCCACAAACATCGTTGTAGATCAACTCTAGAACTTTTTTGGCATGCACCCCTTTCCCAGAAAATGGTTTGTTGATCATCTTGCCCATGAGATAAGATTCAGAATCTCCATAAGACTCACAGTCGAATGGGGTTAAGTAGTCTAACTTTCTTAGCCTTTGCAATTCTTTTCTCGTTTACATGATCAAGTTCTACAATGCCATAAGCAAGTCGGGTTTTCATGATGTTCTAGTGCCAAAAGCACCCAATGCCTTTGTTTCTGCAGCCAGAACCTTACAGTCCTTCTTCCAGTGCCCTCTTCTGTTTACAGTAGAGCCACACATCATTGTTTACCCGCTCTTTCTTTTAAACACCATCTTAGCGATAGTGAATTGAAAAGTCTTGAGCACGTTGTGAAGTACAAGCATGGTCACATCCGTCTTATTCATATTACAGTTCATAATGAAACTAGAATACGAATTCGGGAGCGACTGGAGGATAGCATGAATGAAAATATTGGTCTTTTAGCTCAATGACTAAATTACCAAGTTTCTCAATTAGGTCTATCATCATTAGCACATGAGGTGAAATCATCCCTTCTTTAGCTAACTGACCATTAAACAGATCTCTCATCACTTCATAAATCTCAAAATGAGATTCAGAATCAAAGAGATCCTTCAGATGCTTGAGCATCTCGAAAGGACCTATTTTCTCATGTTGCCTTAAGCAATTCGGGAGTCATGCCGAGCAACATCACACATTGCGTTTGAGAAGCATCCTTTTGATGCTTGTTTTGAGCTGCTACGTCAAAAGTAGCTATCTCAAGGAACCAGCTGCAGGGGTAACAGGGATTGGCGTGTCCAACACAATGGTGCAGAACTCGGAAAACTCTAGTCGAGCGGTTCTTGCCCGCCTAGAATTTCCGCCTAGATTTTTTTTTTATTTGAAATTTTCACAAGGGCTTGTGCAAAAGAGGGTCAATAAAAGTATGTGCATACTGTATTTCAATTTTCAATATTAAAGTCATAGTCATAATTCATAAATGATAAATTACATAAAATCACAAGGTAACAAATTAACCAAGGGTGCAAAATTCAACATAAAGTCATAGTCTAAACAATTGTTTCATCAATGGCAATAACCAAATTCAACAAATAAGAACTCAAAAAAGTCTAAACAATTGTTTCATCAATGACAATAACCAAATTAAATGGTACGATGATTGGATGATTACTTATCTCCATAAACATGATCATCATCATCATCATCATCATCAAACTCAAACTCAACATCTTTTTCTACTTCCTCATCATCGGAAGAGAAATCATCAGACGGGTGCTTTTTCGAGGAACATCCTCCATCTCATTCTCACCATGAGAACTCGTAGTAGTCAAAGTCATGCTCAATCCCGAACCCGAGGCAATATCTGTTGGGAAATACGGAGTGCCCGGATCTATTCGAGGTGTATTTAAATACATATTTAAATTATTCAATTAATTACTAACATACATTAATCCTAAATCAATTCAATATAATAATTAAACAAGCAATTAGCAACATGCGTACACGTAATTCACGTAAATCCTAAGCATGCGGAATCTAGGAGTTACAAGATTACATACCTCTTGTAGAGACAACCGTTAAGACGATGGATCAACCTAAAGTGCCTTCTCAAATATGTCTCACGTCCACGAATGTAATCCGGTGGGAGGATTCTCACGAACGATTTTAATAAATGAGAAAACTAAAAATATTTGCCACAGCCTTTGTGGATTTCTAATTTTTCCAACACATGGAATTGCACACTCACAATTGAAGTTTTTCGAGAAAACACAATCTGTCACGTTTCAAAATATTTGATATTTTATTGACGCTGATATGTTTCCAAAAAAATCAATTTATGTGTTATCTTGGAGATGAAAAATTCATCTCCTATTTATAATAAGTGGGGGGGGGGATACGAAAATTTAGGTCAATTGGGACATTGGGATTTTATTTCCAAGAAACAATCTTGAAGATATCCTATATATTCTATTTCCCAAAATATGTCCCAACAAAATCTTCTCCTCCTTATTATGGAATTTTCGAAAATTTACTTAATAAATAACCAAATGGGAGATTTCTTGAAATTAATGAGATAATCTTGTATTCCAAGAATACTTATCTTCATTCCATAACAAAATTCAAAAAAAATCTTTCTCCCATTTTATTTACTAATTTCAAAATTAATGAAAAAATAGGCAATAATATTTTCTTCTCCTTTTCATTAATTGGAATTCAATTGGGCTATTTGAGGGGCCTTTAGGAGAATTAAGATTGGACCTCCAATGGGCTATGAATCTTTAATATTAAGCCAAATATTATTCAAGCCCATTAATATTAAATTATTCCACTATAAAATTAATATTGAACTATCCATCTTAACCCATATTATGGCTTCACAACAATATGGTTCCCGGTTATTATTTCCCGTGTTTAAGATTGTCTAGTCCACTAATTAATTAAGCCACTGAACAAGCTTTATATTAATTAATATCTTTGTCCTTGGAGTAAAGACAACTCAACATTATTATCCATACCGGAAATAAATTTTCACTTGCAATATTTGGTATGATAAAGCTTCTGAGCCCACCAAGGGTACAAATCAAGCAAGTCGTACTTGCACATGATTCTTCGTATTAAATCTTAGCAATCGTCATGTAATTAATAATATTGCCCAAGATATAAGGTATCGATTCGCGTTGATTCTCTTCCCATCATAAATCAAAGCAAGTTATTAATTTCACACGATCCTATTTAAGGGACGGAGATTAAGAAATAACGAACCACTGAGGTCTAATTCTTGTATATTCAAGATCAAGAATTTATCCTCCCAGAGGTTCTATTCAAGTAAGATCATAATGCACTAGTGTAATCTCTTGGTCAAGACAAGTCAATCTGAGCCTTACACTTTAACCTTTCATGATGGGTTGTTCATTTCCATTTGGGTTATGAATTTGTACTTAGTTACGAGGAACTATTAATTTGATCTTCCGTGATCCGGTATCACTAAATTAACTACAATATAAAACGTACCATTTATTGAACAGGTTTGCAACAAATATATACAACATTCAATCATATTTAATGCAACAGTGATAAATAATTTATTTCAGTAAATAAATAAGAAATTCAGTTTTATTATACAAAGTAAAAAACATACTTTTCAGTATAACCCCAACAATCTCCCACTTATACTCAAAGTCTGCTTTTAAGTATACTACAACACGTTTCGTATTATATGTGACATCTAATGTCACCTACATGAACTAAATAATATTTCTCCCACTTATACTCAAAGCAGATTGGCAATGTCTCTCGATGTATTCTGAGGCAGACCCTTTGTGAATGGATCTGCTAGGTTGTCTTCCAACGCAATTTTTTCCACCTCTATGTCTCATCTCTTAACGATTTCTCGTATAAGATTGTATTTTCTTTATATGTGTTTGCTGGCCTTGCGGGCTCTCGGTTCCCTTGAATTTGCAATTGCTCCGACATTATCATAGTAAATCGTGATTGTGCTGGGCAAAACTGGAACAACGTCCAAGTCCATTAGGAAGTTCTTGAGCCAAACCGCTTCTTTCGCTGCTTCACAAGCAACTACATATTCGGCTTCCATGGTAGAATCTGCGATGCATTTCTGATTAACGCTTCTCCATGTCATGGCTCCTCTGTTGGGGAAATCGGGGTGCCCGGATCTATTCGAGGTGATTATTTAAATACATATTTAAATTAAACAGTTAATTACTAACATGAATTAATCCTAAATCAATTCAACATAAAAATAAACAACATGCGTACACATAATCCACGTAAAACCTAAACATGCGGAACTAGGAGTTACGGAATTACTAACCTCTTGAAGAATCAAACGGATGAATCAACCCAAGAGCCTTCCCAAATATATCCCCAAAGTCCACGAACGTTATCCTGTGGGAAGATTTCAACGAACAATTTTAATGGGAGAGAAATAAAATATTTTGCTACCACCTTTGTGGATTTATAATATTTCCAACACATGGAATTGCCCTTGGGAATGAAGAGTTCATCCCCTATAAATAGGGAGGAGGGGGGGACAAAAAATTAGGGTTGGAAAATAGGGAGAAAATCTTTTCTTGATCTCCAAGAAATCTTGAATATATCTCCTATATTCTTTTCTCCTTAATTAAATTTAACATAAAAATCTCCTTCCCCTCTTCTACCTATATTTTCGAAAATTACACTAATAAAGGAGTCAAGATTTGACTTCTTGAATTTATGGGATAGTTATGTATTCCTACAATAATTATCCCTTTCCATAAAATATCTACAAGAAAATAAAGACAATCTTTTCTCCCTTTTACAGACAAAAATTTCGAAAATATCAATTGGAAATTAGGCAAGAATATTTTCTTCTCTCTCTCATTAATTGGACTTTATTTTGGGCTGTTTGGGGGGCCTTTAGGAGAATTAAGATTGGACCTCCAATGGACTATGAAGCTATAATATTTTGGGCCAAATATTATTCAAGTCCATTAATATTAATTTACTCCACTATAAAATTAATATTGAACTATTCATCTTAACCCATATTACGATTTCACATATAACATGGCTCCCGGTCATTATTTCCTGCGTTTGATTATCTTAGTCCATTAATTAATTAAGCCACTGAACAAGCTTTATATTAATTAATATCTTTGTCCTTGGAGTAAAGACAGCTCAACATTATTATCCATGCCGGAAATAAATTTCCACTTGCAAGATTTGGCATGATAAAGGATATGAGCCCACCAAGGGGACAAATCAAGCAAGACGTACTTGCACGTGATTCTCCATATTAAATATCAACAGTCGTCATGTAATTAATAATATTGCCCAAGATATAAGGTATCGAATCTCATTGACTCTCTTCCCATCATAAGTCAAAGCAATAGTTATTAATTTCACACGATCCTATTTAAGGGATGGGGATTAAGAAACAACGCACCACTGAGGTCTAATTCTTGTATATTCAGTACCGAAGAATTTGTCCTCCTGTAGGTCCTCATTCAGCGCACCTAAATACGCTAGTGTGATCCCTTGGTCAAGACAGACCAATTTGGGTCTCACACTTCAACCGTTCATGATGGTTCGTTAATTTCCATCTGGGTTGTGAATTTGTACTTAATTACGAGGGCTGTTAATTTGATCTTCAGTGATCGGGTATCACCAAATTAACTACAACGTAGTACATACTTTCTTATTGAACGGGTTTGCAATAAACATATATAACATTCATTCATATTTAATGCAACAGTGATTAAATATTTATTTCAACAAATAAATAAGAAACTTCAGTTTGGTTATACAAAGTAAAAGCACACTTTTCAGTATAACCCCAACAATCTCCCACTTATACTCAAAGTCTGCTTCTAAGTATACTACATCATGTCTCGTGTTCTATGTGACATCTAATGTCACCCTACACGAACCTAATTGATAGGCCCCGGTGGAAAACCCATGAAATGCTGAATAATCATGAAATGCATATAAAAACAGGGGTGAAGGAATGGTGATTCCAGATTTTTCTCTTTTTAAGCTCATGTGTTGTGTTTTGCTTATAATCGAATGCATATGTCAAGATTAGAACATAAAGCAGTAAAGAACACAACAAAGTATAGTGGTTCGGAGACTCAAGCTCCTACATCCACTCTCCCTGTTCCTAGGGAAATTCCTTCAAACGGGACTTATCACCCTCCACGGGATTGCCTATATGCTTTCTGACTATCCAAGATAGTTTACTCACTTCTTCTACATTTGAGCTTTCTGACTACCTCTGTAGTTTACTTACTCAAACACACACAAGCTTTCTGACTATCCAAGATAGTTTACTCACTTCTTCTCTAGAGTTTTCTGGCTGACTACTCTGCAACTTACTCACTCTTTACAACTCCAACAATCACACAAACTACCTAACAATAGGGTTTGGGTTTGGTAGGTGTCTCTAACTAGGTTGAGATTTTCCCTTACATTTGTTTAGCCTCAATGCTAAGGTTGGGAAAATCTCTCTAAGCTTAGGATATATCTTGGGTTGCTTAGATTGGGTTCTAGAACACTCTTTGAATATATGTGTATATCTACAGACTTGTGTTCTATGGTGAGAATGCTTGAATATAAGGCTCTTGGCTCTGTAGCATCTTTTGCATATTCTCCACGCTTAATTTGATGGAAGATCTTGTATTTATAGTGTGGATTTGAATGTTACCGTTGGAGAGAATCACATTCAAATCCATACTATTATTTTTTAAGTTCTGCTGACTTTTTTCAAGGCTAGTTGTCTTCCTCTCATTGGTCCACGTCAGCTGGATTCCAACGGCTATATTTCTCGGTTTTCTTTGCCGCGAGAACATTGGGTTATCTTGAGCATTCAAGACATTCTTGAGTCTTGATAATTCTTGTACCTTCAGTATCCTTTGTCTTCGATCTTGATATCTCCGGTCTTACGAGTCTTGAGAGATATCTTGATTGATATCTTGAGTCTTTATCTTTAGTCTTGATTTCTCGATTTCACACCGAAGTCTTGATTTCTCGGTTTCACTTTGAGTCTTGATTTCTCGGTTTCACCTTCGAGTCTTGATTTCTCGATTTCTGCTTGAGTCTTGATTTCGGTTTCACATTGAGTCTTGAAAACCGGTTTCGGTTTCATGAAACTTCAGTTTCTTGAAACTTTCTTGAGTCTTGAATCTAACATGATCTATATCTGCTGACTATACATTGTGCAGATAACATCCTGAACACTCTAAAACTGAATCCTGACTCATCTATCAAGATTATCCTGAACATGTCATACTCAGGGGTTTTGAGATCTAATCAAAATCTTCTTTATTAAATTCATTTCCCAACAATTTCCCCCTTTTTGATGATGCCAAAACCATCTTGTTACAAAAACACTTAACTTATACTCAGGTTTTAGTTTTTCCTATTACAATACAAGAATGGTATATCTCTCAACAATTTCACAATAAATCTCCTAACAATTTCACAACACATCATAAGGCATATCAAAATATAAGACATGTAAAAAGATAATGAGGTATTATCTTTGAGCATAAAGATAAAGTTTCATTGATTGTATGATATCAGTTACAGATTACAATGAACTTATCAAAAGTAAAGACAAAAAACAAAAGAATTACAAGAGTCTTCAGTCTTGGTCTTCAGTCTTCTTTGATCTTCAGCTCTGGCTCTTCAGGTTTATCTGAGTCTCAGTGTCTTCAGTGACATACCAAGTCTCAGGTTTCTTGATTCAGCGGACTTTGTCGATCGAGCATCTTGACTTTCAGTTACATCGAGTTCGATTTCTTCGACTTCATACATCCGACCCTCAAGTCTTTTTTTCTCCAGAGTCTCAGATCAGTTTTCTTTACTGAATCTCAGATCAGTTTTACTTACTGAGTCTCAGATCTTACTGAGTCTCGGATTACTTTTACACAGGCTATCTGATTTCTTCTTTGCCTGATCTGATTAGCTCGACTGATTAGATCAACACATCTTCAGATCAATATATCAGGATAACATCTGGTAAGTATATCATATCAGGTTAGCATATCAGGTTATCATATCTGATCTCGATCACGTCTGATCTCGATCAGTCTCATCTGCTCATCTTCATATCTGATCTCGATCACGTTTGATCTTGATCAGTCTTATCTGCTCATCTTCTAATTTGCAACCTTCTCTTCTGATTTGCTGGCTTTAGCTTTTCTTTATTTCTGATTTTGCACAGCTCATCAGTTGACTCCGGAACTCATCTAACTCATCTAATCTCGATCAGTTTTGTCTGCAGCCTCGTCTGATCTCGATCATCTACTTCTGATTCCGTGAGTTCCCCCTCAATTTGTTCTCTCGTTCCCCCTCAACTTGTTATCTGTAAATTAGCTTGAATAACACAAGTTGATAATGTTTTTGGCATAGTTCATCAAAACTAAAATATCCCAACAAGGACGCCAAAACATTAAAATATATGCATTTTTAAAGAAACTGGTTTACCTTTAAAAAGATCAGTTCAGGTGGTTACTCTGAAATTAGTGAACCTTTTGAACTCCTGCTTTGATACCAATTGTTAGGTATCAGTGCAGAGACAGGTTTTTAAAATAAGATCTGTTCAGTTGTTCACTTTGAAATTAGTGAACTTTAGAACTCCCGCTCTGATACCAATTGATAGGTATCAGATCAGAAGTTCACATTTAAAAAACAGTGACCTGTTGAACTACCCGTTGTGATACCAATTGATAGGCCCCGGTGGAAAACCCATGAAATGCGGAATAATCATGAAATGTATATAAAAACAGGGGTGAAGGAATGGTGATTCCAGATTTTTCTCTTTTTAAGCTCATGTGTTGTGTTTTGCTTATAATCGAATGCATATGTCAAGATAAGAACGTAAAGCAGTAAAGAACACAACAATGTATAGTCGTTCGGAGACTCAAGCTCCTACATCCACTCTCCCTGTTCCTAGGGAAATTCCTTCAAACTGGACTTATCACCCTCTCGGGTTCGCCTCTAGATATTTAACGAGCTCTAACTCCAACTGGACTTATCATCCTCTTGGGCTCACCTCTGGACTTATCACCCTCTCGGGCTCGCCTCTAGATGTTTAACGAGTTCACACTCCTACGGGACTTATCACCCTCTCTCGGGATTGCCTAACAACTACCTCACTTCACCACTAGTTATCTCTTACGAGAATGGGGTTTGGGTTTGGTGTTGTCTCCAACTATGGTGAGATTTTCCCTTACATTTGTTTAGCCTCAATGCTAAGGTTGGGAAAATCTCTCTAAGCTTAGGATACATAGTGGGTTGCTTAGATTGAGTTCTAGAACACTCTTTGAATATATGTGTATATCTACATACTTGTGTTGTATGGTGGGAAAGCTTGAGTATATGGCTCTTGGCTCTGTAGCATCTTTTGCATATTCTCCACGCTTAATTTGATGGAAGATCTTGTATTTATAGTGTGGATTTGAATGTTACCGTTGGAGAGAATCACATTCAAATCCATACTATTCTTTGTAAGTTCTGCAGCTTTTTCAGGCTGGTTGTCTTCCTCTCATTGGTCCACGTCAGCTGGATTCCAACGGCTATATTCCTCAGTTTCTTTGCCTCGGAACATTCAGGTTATACTGAGCATTCAAGACATTCTTGAGTCTTTGATAATTCTTGTGCCTTGATATCCTTTGTCTTGATCTTGATATCTTGATCTTACGAGTCTTGATGTCTTCTAAGTCTTTAGAGATATACTGATTGATATACTGAGTCTTTATCTTTGAGTCTTGATTCTCGATTTCACTTGAAGTCTTGATTTCTCGATTTCTGCTTTGAGTTTTGGTTTCTCGATTTCCTTTGAGTCTTGATTTCTCGGTTTCTCCTTTGAGTCTTGATTTCTCGATTTCTGCTTTGAGTCTTGATTTCTCGGTTTCTGCTGAGTCTTGCTTTCTTACCGAGTCTTCAGAATCTTCAGAATCTAACCTGATCTATATCTGCTGACTATACATTGTGAAGATAACATCCTGAACACTCTAAAACTGAATCCTGACTCATCTATCAAGATTATCCTGAACATGTCATACTCAGGGGTTTTGGGATCTAATCAAAATCTTCTTTATTAAATTCATTTCCCAACACTAATAATATTTCTCCCACTTATACTCAAAGCAGATTGGCAACGTCCTTGACACCCATTCCTTCCACATGTCTCTCGAATGTACTCTGAGGCAGACCCTTTGTGAATGGATCTGCTAGGTTGTCTTCCGATGCAATCTTAGCCACCTCAATGTCACATCTCTTAACGATTTCTCGTATGAGATGTTGTTTTCTTTCAATGTGTTTGCTGGCTTTGTGGGCTCTCGGTTCCCTTGAATTTGCAACTGCTCCGGCGTTATCACAGTATACCGTGATTTTGCCGAGCAAATTCGGGACCACGTCCAAGTCCACCAGGAAGGTCTTGAGCCAAACCGCTTCCTTCACTACTTCACAATCAACGATGTACTCGGCTTCCATGGTAGAATCAGGGATGCATTTCTGCTTAACGCTTCTCCATGTCATGGCTCCTCCCCCTATGCAGAACACACTACCCGAGGTAGACTTTCTAGAGTCAATGTCTGATTGGAAATCCGAGTCCGTGTAACCGATGGGGATCAGACTGTCTGACTTGTAAACCAACATTCTGTTCCGTGTCCTTTTCAGGTACTTCAGAATGTTCTTTACTGCAGTCCAATGCTCTTTCCCAGGGTTACTTTGATATCTTGCCACCATGCCTACGACAAAGTAGATATCCGGTCTCGTACACAGCATTGCATACATGAGGCTTCCCACAGCCGAAGAATAAGGGATGCCCTTCACGTCACCTATCTCTTTCCGTGTCTTGGGACACATCTCTTTGGATAGATGGATTCCGTGTCTGTAGGACACAAAGTCTTTCTTGGAATCCTGTATGCTGAAGCGCTTCAAAATAGTATCTATGTATGAGGATTGCGAAAGCCCGATCATTCATTTCCTGCGATCTCGAGTGATATTGATCCCTAGGATGTGACCGGCTTCCCCTAAGTCCTTCATATCGAACTGTTTTGACAGCCATGCCCTTACGTCTGATAACACCTTTACATCATTTCCGATGAGTAGAATGTCGTCCACGTATAGTACCAAAAATACCAATGCAGTTCCGTCACGCTTTTTATAGACACAACTTTCAAATTCATTTTGATCAAATCCGTAGGATTTTATAACTTGATCAAAACACTGATTCCAAGCTCGGGATGCTTGCTTCAGTCCATAAATGGACTTCCTGAGCTTGCAAACCAGATGCTCTTGGCCTTTTTCAATGAAGCCTTCGGGTTGTTGCATATAGATTACTTCGTCAAGATTTCCATTAAGGAAAGCTGTCTTGACGTCCATTTGCCAGATCTCAAAATCTAGATGCGCAGCAATCGACAAGAGAATGCGGATGGACTTGAGCATGGCTACGGGCGAAAAGATTTCCTCATAATCGATCCCTTCTTTCTGAGTGTACTCTTTCGCCACAAGTCTTGCTTTGAAGGTTTCAACCCTTCCGTCTGGTCCCCTTTTTCTCTTGTATACCCACTTGTATCCGATAGGTTTTACCCCATCAAGTGGTTCGACTAGCTCCCACACCTTGTTGTGATCCATTGAACTCATCTCGGCTTCCATTGCTGTTTGCCAAGATTGAGCATCTTTGTCTTGGATCGCCTCATTGTAGGACCATGGATCTGATTCTTCTGCGGAGATCAAGTCCGAAGACTCTCCGATCCCTAAGAATCTCTCGGGTAGTGTAGGCGTGACGTTTGGTATGTTATTTTGGACAGTTGGCAATGGAGTCGGCCCCTTAAGTTCTTCTAAGGTAATTTCACTTCTAGGCTTTCGACTATTCATATAGTCTTCTTCCAAAAATTTAAAGTGGGTACTGATCACCACCTTTTGATCTTTGGGACCATAGAACATGCATCCTTTAGTTCCTTCGGGGTACCCTATGAACATCCTTAATTCCGAACGTGCATCCAATTTACTGGCTTCCTTGTCTAGCACGTATGCCGGACACCCCCAGATCCTGATGTGTCCGAAACTGGGCTTGCGCCCCATCCACAATTCTCTCAGGGTTTTAGGTACCGATTTGGATGGTTCAGAATATAAGCCGCTGTTTCTAATGCGTAACCCCATAATGATTTTGGTAAATTCGCATAACTCATTATTGACCTTACCATTTCTAAAAGTGTTCTATTCCTTCGTTTTGCAACCCCGTTTTGTTGAGGGGTACCGGGTGCAGTCAACTGGGATGCAATCCCCACTTCCGATAGGTAGTTCAAAAATTCATCGCTGAGGTATTCGCCTCCACGATCAGATCGTAGAAACTTGGTACTTTTTCCCTTATGATTCTCTGTTTGAGCCTTAAATTCTTTGAATTTATCAAAGGTCTCAGATTTATGCTTCATTAGGAAAATGTATCTGTAGCGTGAGTAATCATCAATAAAAGTAAAGAAATACTCTTAGCCACCTCCTGCTTTGATTTGCATTGGACCACACACATCGGTGTGAACGATTTCTAACACTTCTTTAGCTCTAAGCCCCTTGGCTCCAAATGCCCTCTTGGTCATTTTACCTTCTAAACACGATTCGCAAGTCGGAAATGGCTCAATTTGGAGAGACCCCAAAGAACCATCTTTCACCAACCTTTGAATCCTTTTCGGGTTAATATGACCTAATCTTAGGTGCCAAAGAAGTGTCTCGTTCACCTCAGTCGAGAGCTTTCATTTATAGGATGCATTTTGTGAGTGATATGCACAGTTAATAATATAGAGATTGTTCCTCAAAGTTCCACGACAGATAGTCACATAGTTACGAAAAATAGTAACATCTTTATTAAAACGAACAGAATATCCATCGATAAACAATTTAGAAATAGAAATAAGGTTTTTTCGAAAAACAGGAACATAAAGAACATCTCTTAAAATTAACGTCTTGTCTCCAAAGGACAGGTGCACTTCTCCCACTGCTTCATATTTGCAATAAACATATATAACATTCATTCATATTTAATGCAATAGTGATTAAATATTTATTTCAGCAAATAAATAAGAAACTTCAGTTTGGTTATACAAAGTAAATGATACTTTTCAGTATAACCCCAACAGTGGACCCCACCATTCTCCTGTCTATTCCGATGCTGACCGAGTATCATGATCGCAATGCAAGTACGATTTTCTCTCTCCACTGGACTTGTCGTACTAATCTAATTTGTTTAACTTTTTCCAGGGGTCTTTGTATCGAGAAAGATGTTAGTGTTAGTGTCCTAGAGACAATCTATTGTAAGGACATAATACTCGATAATATTTAGTTTGATTTAATATTATAGTTAATTTAATATTAATGTATGGCAATACACTTGTTTGAATATTATGTTTGATTGTTTGCATTTATTCATATAAGTGTTCCCTTGAGTCATTGCTGTCATTGAGTGTGTGAGAACTCAGATGACTTAAGCATGATTCTCAAATAGCCCCAATCAAGGATCATCAATAATGGGATACTGATGATGCAATGGAGATTGATTTGCGATCTGCATCATACTCTTAGAGTGTGTAGTAAGATCTCACTTACTATGAGATACTAGGTATATAATGATGGATGCACAAATACCTTAGAGGGTATTGGTATACCCATCCGAGAAACTATTTGATGTAAATCCACAATATGTGTCTACGGGTGTCTCGGTTAGTGGGAGCGATGTGATACTCTTTTGACTTGAGGTCAATACGCACGACATGTGTGGAGTGATGAACTTTGACCATGACCAACGCTTGCACCCTTCCATGGGTAGATATGACTTGGATTGAGTTCATCACGAAGTGCATGTGCATGGTAGTTGAGCCAAGAATAAGATTCATTCCTCAATGTGGATTTAGAGAGAATACTCGTCTTCTTATCATAATTCGATCAAAGTCATTGGCCGATGTACGTCAACTTAGACTTTGTGGCTAAGTGTGACATACATGATCAATTAGTGATTAGAGATAATATGATTAAGTTATTTGAATAGACACTTCATCATGTTCAAGACTTAATCGAGTATTCGCGAATGAAAGGAGGAAATCGTAATAGCCCATGTTTTAGTTACATGTAGTTGCACGTTTCTCGCAACGTACCTCATATATTGAGAATGTCTGATTTATTGTCTAGGGTTCAATTAAGATCGTTAGTTTGACTAATCGCTCGATATATGAGGGCCTATGGGTCACACAACAAGTAGTTCCCTTTTACGGATTATAGTTGATTGATTAAATGTTAAATTGGATTTAATATTTAATTTATGGAAAATTAATTAATAATAAATTAATTTAGAATTAATTATTATTAATATTTAATTAAATTGAATTTAATTAAATAGGATTCCCAATAATAATATATGGAATATTATTATAGGATTTAATATATATAGAATCAAATCCGTAGAGATTTGATGTACATGAGAATTAAATCCGTAGAGATTTTATGTATGGGAAATAAATCTAAGAGATTTATTTTATAAGATTATGGATTTTATTTCCTAATCAGGTTAGCTTAAAATTTAAGCTGAGCCTCTCGTATATATATGAGATCTTGAGAATTCACAAATAACGTTAATTCATTATTCTCTCCATAAGATCTAGAGTTAGATTTTTCCTAGCAAATTCATCTCGGGATTCAACGCTGACAAATCTGTGCAAGGCCGTGATTGGGGATTACGTGGATACCATAGTAGAGAAATATGCGTACGATTTACTTTAAGGTTTCTCTTTATGTTTACACGTATATAATTATGCAATTATATGTTCGTTGTTGGTGAACAGTTTAATTCCGGTGCGCATGTATTACGTGTTTACGTGTCTCTAAATTTCAATAGTGGTATCAGAGCTTCAGGCTCTTGATTAATTGCATGATTTTTTTATTTATAATTTTTTTTAATCAAAGGTACGGTCAATTTTGATTTTGACCGAACCAATTGTTTTAATCATATTTGGGGGTTTTATTTGCTTGGATGAATACACCCCCTTTCGTCTTCCTTGTTGGGCTCTTGTCTCCATCTCCGATTTAGGGTTTCGAACCCTCACAGGGTCGCCGCCAGCGGTGGATACCACGGCGCGTCGCTTGAGGCGGTAGCTCACGCTGCGCCTCGCGACGGTCGTGTGTCATCGCGTCAGCTGCGCGGTTGGTGGCGATCTTGGCTCCACATCACGACGCTTCGCATCGGTTGAGATAACGCGGCGGTAACACGCGCTCGCGTCACTCGATCGGCTAGCACTCCATCGTTCTGGTTTTGCTCACCTTCTTCGTGTTCGATTGCGGTGATGAGGGCTTCGATTTGGGTCTATTTCATCGTGCGCGGCGGTGGTTCCGCTTGTGCCATTGAAATTGAGGTCGAATCGGACCTTGTTCGATGCTTATCGACGCGTTACTCCGTACATTTTAAATGGCAAAGGCGACGAGTCGCCCACACGCGCCTAGCGGCGTCGGCGACTCGTCAACGCGGTTGCAATGGCGGCGGGTTGTTTGGCTACCGTCTCTGGATGCGGCGTTTTCCTCCTGGTTTCACTGAGTTTGACGTGTCTCTGCTCTTCCCGTTGCTATCGTTTTGATTTGATAGGACTTGTCCCTTCTCCTCGTATAACTGTTCGATGATAAATTTTGGGTCGAATTGTTGATTATGAATGATGATTCGGATTTGGCTTTTGAGAAATTAGATGTCCCGAATTACAGATTGGAACTGGCGGATTTGGGCGGTGATGACAGAGGGTTATTTTGCAAATTTAATTGGGACAGATCCTCCCGTGCAATTTTAAAAATTTGCACGTGAGCCCCTAAAATTAGTAAATTTAAAATTGAAATAATTGTTGCTTTTGGTTTAATAAATTTGACTTAAAAGACATTTATTAGTTGGACTAATTAAAGGTTATATTAATAATTGAAATTAGTAATTATCGAATTTAAATTTTTAAAATTGGATTTTGAATTTTGAATTTTGAATTTGATAATTTTAATAAATTAATAAATCTCACTTGGTTAACTTGTTTGTTTAAATTTATTAACTTATTTATAGTCCGGATTATAATTATTTGGGTAGGCGGCGCCCAATACTTGTCGGACCATATTAAATATTTGGGTAGACGGCCCATATAAGTGTTAGTCCGTATGAAATCATGTTTGGGTAGGCGGCGCCCAATAATTGCTCAAATGTGATATAGATTAACATGTTGGATCTCGATTAAGCAATTAATACCCCGCCTTTAAAACGTTCCTCACTAAAATATGATTTTCTCATTAATTTGATAAGATGTCTCCCATCAAAATTAAAAGTAAATCAGGGATTTCTTCCCAATGGGTATTTAAGAATAAAGTCTTTCACTCGGATCTACATTCAACGAGACTTTTATAGGGACACATAGTGTCGCCGCTTGATGGTTGTAAACCAACTTAACTTTGTTTCACCAGCCAAAACAGGGAAACGAAAGTTAGGGAACATCCGATTGAACTGAGTTCAATCAACTAGGAGTTGCAATTTTGCAATTGGTTTGGAGACCTACCAATTTTATTATTGCAGTAATCAGCCAAAGCAGATATTGTAATAATAAGAATGTGGATCCCAGTCCATTACAATTTATATTTGATATAAATTCGTACTCTTCCAATGAGGTCGTTGAGTATATGAAAATAATGGAGACAAAATAAACACAAAAGAAAGACCATGTTTATTTTGATTGCTGAATATTGATCATATAAATTATATGTTTAATTCCCGTTTTATTTTATTTTTCTTGGTTAGTTGAAATGTATAACTGTTATTGAGATGCGTTTTGAAAACAAACAAATTGGTTAGGCCAAATTTTCTGGACTTGCACCTAATCGTAAGAAAAGATTGAGTACGCATTGGACCAGAGGTGTAAAAAATGGGCTAGGCGGTCGTCCGTCGCCGCAAGTCACAGTGAAATAGCAAAAAAAATCGGTTTGGGGTCTAGGTGCTGCCTAGGAGGCCAAATCAGGCTAGGCAGATAAGCGGCCCTTTTTTTAAAAATTCATAATATTCGGCTTAATATTAAAGATTCATAGCCCATTGGAGGTTCAATCTTAATTCTCCTAAAGGCCCTCAAATAGCCCAATTGAAGTCCAATTAATGAAAATGAGAAGAAAATATTAGAGAAAATTACAGTTAAATTCAAGATTTAGAATACCATTACAACCAGGTACAAAGTGCAGAAATTTGAACTAAAGTATACCGTACTATAGTTCAAATTTGAACTAAAGTGCATAAATTTTCTGCACTTTGTACCTTGTTGTAATGTTTTGGGTGACTTTGTAATGGAATGTTCTTCTCCCAAAATATTATTGCCTATTTTTTCCATTAATTTTGAAATTAGTAAATAAAATTGGAGAAAGATTTTCTTTGAATTTTGTTATGGAATAAAGATAAGTATTCTTGGAATACAAGATTATCTCATTAAATTCAAGAAATCTCCCATTTGGTTATTTATTAAGTAAATTTTCGAAAATTCCATAATAATAAGGAGGAGAAGATTTTGTTGGGAGATATTTTGGGAAATAGAATATATTGGATATATTTAAGATTGTTTCTTGGAAATAAAATCCCAATGTCCCAATTGACCTAAAATTTCGTCCCCTCTTATTATAAATAGGTGATGAATTTTTCATCTCTAAGATAACACAGATATTGATTTTTTTCAAAAAAATATCAGCGTCGATAAAATATCAAATATTTTGAAACGTCGACAGATTGTGTTTTCTCGAAAAACTTCAATTGTGAGTGTGCAATTTCATGTGTTGGAAAAATTAGAAATCCACAAATGTGGTGGCAAATATTTTTAGTTTTCTCCTTTATTAAAATCGTTCGTGAGAATCCTCCCACCGGATTACGTTCGTGGACGTGGAGCATATTTGAGAAGGCATTTTGGGTTGATCCATCGTCTCAACGGTTGTCTCTACAAGAGGTATGTAATCTCGTAATTCCTAGATTCCAAATGCTTAGGATTTACGTGAATTACGTGTACGCATATTGTTAATTGCTTGTTTAATTATTATGTTGAATTGATTTAGGATTAATTCATGTTAGTAATTAATTGAATAATTTAAATATATATTTAAATACTCCTTGAATAGATCCGAGCATCTCGTATTTTCCAACAACTGGTATCAGAGCTCCGATTTCAAGCTATGTCTTTTAAATTGTTATTTAAATTATGTTGGCCATTAAATTGAAAATTGGATAGTAGAATTGCTAGATCTGTTTTACAGGTACCCAATTGTCATGGTATTTAATGTGTTTAATTATTTCATGCGTATGAACGGTTTTAATTCGACTCGTTCGAATTTATTTTTCTCATGAGAAAATCCACGAGTAGGTTAGGCTATTTGATTTGTTCAATCTAATAGACTAGTCTAGATTTAAGGTTTATTTATTTTCTCGTTAAATAAATTGTAACCTGATCGAAGACGAAGACGGAGACAAGGGGTTAAAACGGACTCGGAACAGTAAGCGGGCGACGTGCATCGCGTGAAATGTGTTAAGGGAGGCACACGCGTGACGCGGACGTCGCCAGGCGTGCACGGGTGTGACGCACTGTGCTAGGCGGGTTGGCCCTAGACGCGCATAGGCGCAGGATGGGCAGAATGGAACGGGCGGCGCGCGCTGACACACACAGGTTGACGCGACGCGATGAGGGCGAAGGCGGACACGGGGGCGCGCGCGGCGCCCTGCCAGTTGCTGCCGAGGCTGTCGAGTTTCGCCTAGGCGACGTGCGCTGGGCGCTTGGGGCGCGTGCATGATTGCAATTGACACGGCCGGGTCAGGTGCAAGGCTTGCACCCCGACCCACGAGCTGGTCGATACACGTTCGAGTTGGAGAAATTCAAGACGATGTTTCTTCAAAATCAAGACAAGGAAAATCAAACCATGACAGTTGGATAATTTGTGCCCAATATGTTTATTTTCTGCTTTGCTTGATTTATTGTTGTATTTTCTTATGTCTTATTTAATTTGTTTAAATATGTTTTGCATGAGAATTGTTCAATGAAAAATCTCAAACTCAAAATTAGTAAGTATGTTCTATATAGTTAATTTGGTTTTGAATCAAATTAATTTTGACCTCCATGATTTATTTATTTGTGAATTCTTTTGGAGAAATTCCCCTAAGGGACGGCCAAAAGAAAGCTTTCAGATGAATAAATTCTCAAAATGATGATTGTGAATTATTACTAGTGGCGGCGATGACCCTCCCAAGAGGCTCGTTCAAAATGAAATAATAATTATACATTTAATCATGGTTATTACTTAGGTATAAAATTGATATGCATATACTTCACCGAAGTCCCTGTCAATTTTATATTGGTCAAGTGGGAGCCAACTATTAATCTGGATATTAAAGGTTTGTAACTGTTCTTGTTTGTAACCTGCTTAAATATGTGATTTAAAGAATGACCCACCCACGTGGCTCATTTAAACTGTTTTGAGATGTTGATTGATGCATGTTCATATTTTTTTTAAGATTTCAATATGATTAATGTGATCGAATTATGTGATTTTCTTTGTGTTGATTCGGATATTGACACAAGATTCGTGTTTATTTCAGTTCAGCATGTCTCAACATTTTAATCAACTGTTAGTATACTTAAAGTCAATAGAATTGTATAGGAAACTATGTTGATTGGAAACGAAAAGTTATGATTGTCCTAATTGCACAAAATCACAAGTGGATTATTGACACACCAAAAACCAGATGAGCCAACTGATGAGTCAAAAATGTGGGGCTCGTCAGATCACCTTGCAAGAGATGTTTTCGCTGAAAATGGTGGAGGACAACCACTTAAGACATTACGTCCTAAAAATTGATGGTCCATCTGAACAAACTTGAGGTTCTGGGTGCAGATTATGATTTGGAGACCCAGATCGATTTGGTACTCCACTCTCTGCCCAAAAGTTTTGAGCATTTTGGTCTCGCTAGCTGTTTTGTTGTAAGCTTTGGTCTCAGCAGAGATGTTGATGGGGCACCAAACTCAAGTTTTGACGGCAAAAGGTCCTTCTTCATCTTCTAGGCTAAGGGAATGCAAGAAGAAGAAGAGGACCAAAAGCCATAAGCAATCAGACTCAATTGTTGCCTTGGGCAATGGTAAGATGAGGGATGCTGATGGTGTCAAGGAAAATTCAAAGGGTAAGTGCTTCAACTGCGGTTAAAGAAAGGACAATGGAGGTTTGCCTGTTCCAAGCCCAAAAGGGCCGAAAAGAAAGGTAATTCTCAATCACCAGTTGTTGAAACTTGTTTAGCGCCATAGACTTCTCATTCGTGGGTAGTTTATACGGAATCCACTGATCATGTTTGCTTCACGAGTTTAAGAGGACCCGACAACTTAGTGGGAGTGAGATCCTCATCACACTGGGCAATGTTATGTAAGTAATAGTTATTGCAATGCTACGTAATTAGCGGTTATTGCAAATTCTACGTAAGTAGTGGTTACTGCAGTGCTACATGAGTAGCAGGTACTATAGTGCTACGTAAGTAGTGTTTAAAGCAGTGGGAGAAGTGCATTTATCTTTTAGTGATAAAGTTTTAAGTTTAAAAGACGTTCTTTATGTTCTCAGTTTTAGAAAGAATTCACTTTCAGTTTCTAAAATTCTTTTGATGGATACTGAGTGTCTTCTAATAAGAATGACATCATTTATCGAAATGATGAGTGTATCTGTTATGGGACATTGATGAACAATCTCTATACTATTATATGTGCACACCACTCGCAAAATGCATCCTATAACACATCGATTATTTCAAGCAATAAAAGGAAACGTTCAACAGATCTAAACAAAACACTTCTATGACTAGGTTATTTTAATCCAAAGAGGATCCAAAGGTTGGTTCAAGATGGTTCATTGGAGTCTCTCCGGTTTGAACCATTTCCAACTTGCGAATCACGTTTGGAGGGTAAAATGACCAAGAGGGCATTTGGAGCCAAGGGGAATAGAGTCAAAGACGTGTTAGAGATCATTCACACTGACATATGTGGTCCAATGTCAATCAAAGCAAGAGGAGGTTATGAGTATTTCGATCGAAGATTACTCAAGATTTAGGTACATTTTCCTTATGAAGCATAAATTTGAGACCATTTGATTAATTCAAGGATTTTAAGGCTCAAACAGAGAATCATAGGAAAAACGTATCAAGTCTCTACGATCTGATTGTGGAGGCGAATACCTCAGCGATGAATTTTTGTACTACTTGTCAGATGAAGGGATTGTATCCCAGTTGACTGCACCCGGAACCCCTCAACAAAATGGGATTGCAGAACGAAGAAACATAACTCCTTTCCGAAATGGTCAGATCAATGATGAGTTATGCCGATCTACCCAGATCGTTTTGGGGTCACGCCTTGGAAACAGTGGCTTACATTCTAAATTTGGTGCCATCCAAATCGGTTCCCAAAACCCCTAAAGAGTTGTGGACCGGGCACAAGCCAAGCTTGGGACACATGAGGATCTGGGGGTGTCCGGCATACATGTTGAACAAGGAAGCCAGTAATTTGGATGCACGTTCAGAATTAAGGTTGTTTATAGGATACCCCGAAGGAACTAAAGGATTCATGTTCTATGGTCCCGAAGATCAAAAGGTCATAATAAGTACGCATTTTATATTTTTGGAGGAAGACTATATGAACGATAAAAAGCCCAGAAGTGAGATTACCTTAGAAGAACTTAGAGGGCCAACTCCTTTACCGACTGTACAAGTCGATATACCAAGCGTCAGACCTACACAACCAGAACCTCGTCGCAGTGGGAGGATTGTTAGACAACCCGAGCGATTCTTGGGATAGGAGAGTCTTTGGACTTGGTCTCCGGAGAAGAATCAGACCCATGGTCGAACAACTAGGCAATCCAAGACAAGGATGCAGAATTTTTGGCAAACCGCAATGGAAGCCAAAATGGGTTCAATGGATCACAATAAAGTGTGGGAGCTAGTCGAACCACTTAATGGGGTGAAACCCATTGGATGCAAGTGGTATACAAGAGAAAGAGGGGACCGGACGGGAAGGTGAAAACATTTAAAGCAAGACTCATGGCGAAAGGACACACTCAGAAAGAAGGGATCGATTATGAAGAAACCTTTTCGCCCGTAGCCATGCTCAAGTCCATCCGCATTCTCTTGTCGATTGCTGCACACCTAGATTTTGAGATATGGCAAATGGATGTCAATACGGCTTTCCTTAACAGAAGTCTTGACTAGGAAATCTATATGCAACAACCCGAAGGCTTAATTGAAAAAGGCCAAGAGCATCTGGTTTGCAAGCTAAAGAAGTCCATTTATGGACTGAAGCAAGCATTCCGTACTTGGAATCAATGTTTTGATCAGGTTATAAAATCCTACGGTTTTGATCAAAATAATTTCGAAAGTTGTGTTTATAAAAAGTGTGACGGAACTGCCTTGGTATTCTTAGTACTATACGTAGACGACATTCTGCTCATCAGGAACGATGTAAAGGTGCTGTCAGACGTATGGGCATGGCTGTCAAAACAGTTTGATATGAAGGACTTAGGGGAAGCCGATCATATTCTTGGGATCAAGATCACTCGAGATCGAAAGAAAATAATGATTGGCTTATCGCAAGCTTCATACATAGATACCGTTGTGAAGCGTTTTAGCATGTAAGATTCTAAGAAATGCTTTGTGCCTTTTAGACACGGAATCCATCTTCCAAGGAGATATGTCCCAAGACACAAGAGGAGATAGATGACATGAAGGGCGTTCCTTATGCTTCGGCTATCCTCATATATGCAATGTTGTGCACGAGACTGGATATCTGCTTTGTCGTAGGCTTAGTAGCAAGATATCAAAGCAACCCTGGAAAAGAGCATTGGACTGCAGTTAAAAACATTCTGAAGTATCTGAAGAGGACACGGGACAGAATGTTGGTTTATCAGTCAGACAGTCTGATCCCCATCGGTTACACGGACTCAAATTTCCAATCAGGCATAGACTCCAGAAAGTCAACCTCGGGTAGTGTGTTTTTGCATGGGGGGGGAGGATGTTGGGGTTATACTGAAAAATATGCTTTTACTTTTTATAACCAAACTGAAGTTTCTTATTTATTTACTGAAATAAATTATTTAATAATTGTTGCATTAAATATGAATGAATGTTATATATGTTTATTGCAAACCCGTTCGATAAGACAGTACGTATTACGTTGTAGTTAATTTGGTGATACCCGATCACTGAAGATCAAATTAACAGCCCTCGTAATTAAGTACAAATTCACAACCCAGATGGAAATGAACGAACCATCATGAACGGTTGAAGTGTGAGACCCAGATTGGCCTGTCTTGAACAAGGGATCACACTAGCGCATTTAGGTGCGCTGAATGAGGACCTACTGGAGGACAAATTCTTCGGTACTGAATATACAAGAATTAGACCTCAGTGGTGCGTTGTTTCTTAATCTCCGTCCCTTAAATATGATCGTGTGAAATTAATAAATATTGCTTTGACTTATGATGGGAAGAGAGTCAATGCGATTCGATACCTTATATCTTGGGCAATATTATTAATTAATTGACGATTGCTGACATTTAATACGGAGAATCGCGTGCAAGTACGTCTTGCTTGATTTGTCCCCTTGGTGGGCTCATATCCTTTATCATGTCAAATCTTGCAAGTGGAAATTTATTTCCGACATGGATAATAATGTTGAGCTGTCTTTACTCCAAGGACAAAGATATTAATTAATATAAAGCTTGTTCAGTGGCTTAATTAATTAATGGACTAAGATAATCTTAAACGCGGAAAATAATGATTGGGAGCCATGTTATATGTGAAATCGTAATATGGGTTAAGATGGATAGTTCAATATTAATTTTATAGTGGAGTAAATTAATATTAATAGACTTGAATAATATTTGGCCCAAAATATTATAGCTTCATAGTCCATTGGAGGTCCAATCTTAATTCTCCTAAAGGCCCCCCAAATAGCCCAAAATAAAGTCCAATTAATGAGAGAGAGGAGAAAATATTCTTGCCTAATTTCCAATTGATATTTTTGAAATTTTTGTTTATAAAAGGGAGAAAAGATTGTCTTGATTTTCTTGTAGATATTTTATGGAAAGAGATAATTATTGTAGGAATACATAATTATCCCATAAATTCAAGAAGTCAAATCTTGACTCCTTTATTAACGAGAGGTCAAATCCCATAAATTCAAGAAGTCAAATCTCAAAAATATAGGTAGAAGAGGGGAAGGAGATTTTTATGAAAAATTTAATTAACGAGAAAAGAATATAGGAGATATATTCAAGATTTCTTGGAGATCAAGAAAGATTTTCTCCCTATTTTCCAACCCTATTTTTCGTCCCCCCTCCTCCCTATTTATAGGGGATGAGTTCTTCATTCCCAAGGGCAATTTCATGTGTTGGAAATATTAGAAATCCACAAAGGTGGTAGCAAAATATTTTATTTCTCTCCCATTAAAATTGTTCGTTGAAATCTTCCCACCGGATAACGTTCGTGGACTTTGGGGATATATTTGGGAAGGCTCTTGGGTTGATTCATCCGTTTGATTCTTCAAGAGGTTAGTAATTTCGTAACTACTAGTTCCGCATGTTTAGGTTTTACGTGGATTATGTGTACGCATATTATTTATTATTATGTTGAATTGATTTAGGATTAATTCATGCTAGTAATTAACTGTTTAATTTAAATATGTATTTAAATAATCACCTCGAATAGATCCGGGCACCCCGATTTCCCCCAACATCCACACTTTGTCAGGCCCCGTCGATGAACCACTACTTTAGATGCCAATATTTGACCTTATTCCAAATATTTGAAACCAACTTCCTCCCGGGCCGAGCTTTGATAGCATGATCGCAGACATAATCTTTATGGGAGACGAGGTATATGAGATAGTTGATCTCGTCCCGATTGGGCATCTTGTATAACCCGACCTGTCCCAAGATGACCGCAATGGCCATAAAGATTCTCCAACCATTCGGTGTGATCTAGGTGATCGTCAGATCAAAGGTAGTGAGCAACTGTGAAATGGCCGGGTGGAGTGGAAAGCAAATACCAGCTTTCAGAACGGCCTCATTTATGGTGACCATCCCCTTCGGTGGCTGATTGGCCCACTCATCATCGTGTAATCTGTAGAAATGTACATCCTGCGGAATGGAATACTTGTGCCTTATCTCCAACAAATAGGTCTCTTTCATCATCGACGCGATCAATGAGGCTGCATATTTGGTCGGCTCACTAGTTCAGTAATGGTTAGGAGGGTGGTGATAAGGATGTTGATTGACATAGATCACATAATTAAAATGATGGGGATGATCCTCATCTTTTTTTGTTCGATGGTTTTGAGGGCTCTAGATTGGACGAAGGGTCAGGGACAACCAAAGAAGATGATGAATCGCTCTGATAGATTTGAAGCGGGCTGACATCAAATGGAGGAAGATGCTCCAACTTATACAACTCCTCAAGATAAGACGAAAAATTGGAACCCTCTAATTCCGCGCCGTCATTCCCGTCATCGTGACGATCACCCCCGAGGGAAGTCGAGGCCAACCCGCCAAATAAGTATCTTCCCTCGCCGAAAGATGGGCCCAAACCAAACGACGAAACGAAGGGGGTCTCTCGCTCCTGAATGGTGAATCACGTCGCCGAAATAAGAGAAAATAATAAATGGAGAGTTTGAAAAGAAGAAAGGTCTGAGAAGATTCACTAGAGTTAAGCTCGGTGGGTTACGCAGAGAAGAAATTTTGCAGCAATAGGGGAGAAAGATTTGAGTGAGAGTAAAAGTTTTGAAACGAGGGTTTCACCTCCAATTTATAGGAAAAAGAAGAAAGGGACTGATTTGTAAAATTATCAATGAAAAAGACGGGGTCAAAATAATAAATTAAAAACCCGAGGATGTGTGGAACCAACACAGGTGCATCAGTTCAGTTGCATTGATTCAAAACCGCGCATGATCAACAAAGCCCATCATTGCCAACTGCCCATTAT
The DNA here is from genome assembly GCA_037126765.1 of Stenogyne calaminthoides. Taxonomy (NCBI): domain Eukaryota; kingdom Viridiplantae; phylum Streptophyta; class Magnoliopsida; order Lamiales; family Lamiaceae; genus Stenogyne; species Stenogyne calaminthoides. The sequence continues at coordinate 10,525,222 of JBBCBC010000029.1, forward strand.
ATCAGCACGCACACCGTTTTGAGGCATCGATTGAGAAGCCCGAAGCATTAGGTCAGACGCCATGCGCGCGCCAGGGATAGTCTTGTCGGTTACATGTCATTAGTGAATAGAATAGCTCACTAGTCGGCAGTAGCGCTCGACTATCGACCTGGGGGCAATTGTTGTACTCATGTTGTCGATTAGTGACAACGTGAAAGTCGATCATGACGTGGCCATTATGATCGATGAAAGAAGCTCTCAGTCATATTAAATGAAACTTTCAGTGGTCGCTTATGGTCACCTCTAGGAGTCAACCACAGATCGTGGCTGACCAGGCGATTTTCCTCAAAACAGAAGCAGCTCCTGGGATAGCTCGATGACATACAAGGAATGGGCCGAGCAGGCGACCACGATGTAGGCCAGTCACCGTGTTCACGGGAAGAGCCCAAATCTCGTTGTAATTAAGCAAAGAAGATAAGTTGGGAAATGAAGATCATGACGAGAGATTGCGGTGCATATTAAGGAACGCGAAGATCTCATATATCTGCTACTTGCCTATTTCTAGGACTCATTATACAGCCCATAGGGTTTGTAACCAATGTCTTTTAGTCTTATAAAACCATTGTTAACCCTGAGAGAAAATGGTTCGAAATCATTATTACAAAAAGTTATATTTTTCTCTCATTTTTTACATGTTCATTGTGCATCTATAATTCTTGTTGTTTGTTTCCCTAGGCGTAAACAGTCAGTACAACAATTCTTATACCGTTGGACCTTAATAACTTTCTTGTAAATATTCTTTTAGGTAAACTTAAATCATATATTTCCTTTATCTATTTATTTTTATAAATTTACCGTGCATCGTACGAACAATTATATTAATCGTTGATATATAGCAAATTTAAAGGACCATTATACTCTCTTCTTAGACCGAAAAATGACGGTGTGTATATAATTTTTATTTTTTAACAGTTACTCTTTTAAAGTTTTAACCTTGAAACCCCAAACTCTCTCTCAATATTAACTTATATTTTTAAATGTCCTAATTTCATACATCAACCTCCATTGTGGCACATGGAAGAAGCAGAATAGTGACTCGATGTTTTCGATATCGATATCTTATTTCTGCTTTATATATCTCATAAGTATTTTGCTTAAATGACTTCTTCATCTTCCCTTTTTTCTTTTCTTCTTCGTCTCTTTATCGTTTTTCTCATATTTCTTGTATGTCATGTTTTTATCCTCCTTATTTTCTTCTCCATTATACGCCCTATATTTTGATCATCAATTCATCACTCTTCTCTATCCAGTGTTATTTTTTCTTGTCGAAACCTTCTTTCTGTTGTAAATATTCTTTTAGGCAATCTTGAACTTTGTTACTCCATTAAATTTTCTAAACTAACACTGGATCGCATGAAATATTATACTAACAGTTGATATATATCAAGAGTAAAAAAGACAATTATTTCTCTCTTTGCAGGCGGACAAATAGGGTTTATAATTTTTTACTTTTAAATGTTACTCCCTAAAAATTTTAAGCTTGAATGCCACAAAGTATCTCTCTATATTAACTTAGATATTTAAATTTTCAAATTCTGTATATCAACCTCCATTATGATAGATAGCAAAAGTAGGAGAGTGGGTTGATGTTTTCGATTTTGATGAGTATTCCAGAAACGACTTCTTCATCTTCACTTTTCTTTCTTCTTCTCTTTATCTCTTTCCTGATCATCTTTCTTCTTCGTCTTCTTTTTATCCTTCTTACGTCCAGATCATCACTCTTTCTCTCTCATGTGTTTTAATTCTTGTTGGAACCTTCTTTCTCATAATTTTCTTCACCATCTTTATGATTTGACTCGTCTTCCACCATAGATTTGTTGCAAACCGGAAATGATCACCAAGAATGTACAAAAGTCTTTAAATCAGTGACACTCTTTAAGCATTGAAAGCATGGATAAATTTAATGTTACAAATATTATTATTATTATTATTATTATTATTATTATTATTATTATTATTAAAATTTATAAATATACTCATATTTTGTGTTGCCTACCGATGATTCCAAATGTTATTGGGTTATAAGTATATGCATTTTAAAATACTACAATATTTAAACTAAATAAATGGATAAAGCACTTAATTAGATTATATATTAGATTAAGAGGCATAAAAATATTTTTAGGGATGACATTTAACAGCATTTGGTGGGTGCAATCTTACTTTTATATAGAGTAGATCTCTTGTGAAATATTGCATGTGCAGTATTAGCACAATTAAAGTAAAAGATCAAGAATTCGGGGGTCATGGGTAGGTCACTCCATAAATTCGGTCGGTATCTGATTAGTGTGAAAATTGCTTGAAATTCTTGCTATTTATTTGGTTAATTTGATAGGATTTCATGCATTTTCTATACTAAATTGACCAATTGTGCTTAATTGTCGAGAAAAATAGTGTTTTGTTGTTTTGTATGAAGTTGAGAATAATTGGAACAAACACGTGCCTATTTTATTTGTGAAGTCAATTAAAGAAATAAATCGAGAAACGAGTTTAAAATTGAAGAGAAGAATTGGGCTCAAGAAAAAAAAAACAGAAAAGAAAGAAATTCAGGCCCAAATACAGCAACAGGCCCATGTTAGCAATTGAAGTTGGCACCCAAATTTCTAGCAAAATTGCATACCCATGCCTCACTATTAATTGCTGCCGTGTGAATTCCAGAAAAATGTGTTTGGGCCATTATCAATTGAAGCCCATGATCAACCTATTTGTTAAAGCTCAATTGGAGGAAAAGAAAAAAGGCAACAGATACAAAGCAGGGGGCAGCAGAGCGAACAGACGGCATATTCCAGAAACATTTTCCCACATTTCAGATTTTTAGAGAGAAAAAAAAGCTAGGGTTTGAGAGTCTCCACATAATTTTTCACCCACTAGGTAGGGGAGTGAGGAAGGAGTATTTTTGGTTTCAACATTCAAGGGATTCAACCTCATGATGTCTTCTAGGGTTTGAGTTTTCTTCTGTTTTGAATTTCAATTAATAGTCTCATTTAGTTTATTGTGTTTTATCTTGTAAGATTTTAAGATGTAAATTGATGGGCTAGTACTCTTACAAACAAACAAAGTGTTTGTGTTCTTAGTTGTGAGATTTTGTGAATATTGAACTTATGTTTTGATTTAGTTATTTTTAGTTTACTTCTTTGTTGATGTTGATTCTACTATAGGCTTTATGATGCTTTGATTAGTTCACTTCTATTAATTTTTGTGCGAAATCATACTTGCTACAAACGAGAGTTGCGTGATTGCGATTAAATGCAAATTTGTGAGTTGAGAATTGATTAAATACATTAATTACACTTCTTATCCATTCAAAATAGGGTATTTAGTGTTAGAACCCCCATAGTTAGACACTTGAACTTAAAATTAAGTAGCGAAAAGTGAGGCATTGGAGGGAGGCTTTACTACCGGGTTTGGGAACACCTTATTGTAAGGCTATATTACCCGAAGGAAAACGGTTGTCCTCCATAACTTTTTACTCTACCGCGCTTATTAGTAGTCTTGAGTGATTAGTCCCTATAACACAATTGAGAATAAACTAGGATAGTTTTATTGATTCATTTATTTAATTTTTGCAATTTGATCATCACTTTAGTTCACGTTCCTCTTTCTTTTATTCTACCTAGTCGGGTGCCTCTTGTTTTCGTTTATTTGCTTTTTCTTATTTTTATTTTTCTCGCATCTTGGTTCGCAACTACAATAACATGCTGACACATAGCACTAGGGCCACACCGTACTCCTAAATTCTGTGGTTCGATACTACTTGGTCCCTATACTCCATTTTCTACTACGACGATCCCGTGCACTTGCGGGGGAGTAGCAAGATGAATTTCTTTAGCTCGCTAAAAATCCGACCAAGTCAGTGTCGAAGTGATATATATTTATAAAATGATATTTTTATCAAATTTGTATTGTAGCCTAATACTTCGGGTTTATTGTTAACGTATTTGGTCGCAAGTTCAATTGTTATTGTAAGTTCAATACTTATTTAACGCAGAATTTTTTAATGTTGTTTGTCTATGTCAAGTTTTTATGTGTATTACTACATGAAAAAAATATGATACTTATAGAAGTGAAATCTATTACTTCCTAGAAAGAAAATTACATTATAATTCTCCATGTGTTTGTTTTTGTCAAGTTTTTGTGTGTATTACTACATGAAAAAGTGTGATACTTGTAGAAACAAATGTATTACTACGTGAAAAAAAAAATTACATTATCATTTAAAAAAAATTACTTTATCATTCTCCATGTGTTACTGCATGGATAAGTAAATGTTATCACATTGTTATACTAAAAAAACTTCATATCTTACGTAACATATATTAAAACATAATGTAATACATTGTTTTTTATATGGTAACACATTAGTATTTACACAGTATTACAAAGGCATGTATACATTGTTACATATTAGTAAAAAAATCATGTGTTATTACATGAACAAAAATGTGTTACTGTATGAAGAAAAATGTGTTACCACATGTATAAAAACTTTACAAGCGTGAAAAAAAATATCAATCCAAAATTACAGGTTTAAAGAACAACGTGAGAAGAGTGCAAAAGGATTTGAAAAACTGCGTTAGAAAATCGAGAGAAAAAAGAACGGAAGGACCTATAAATTTGCGAGGATGAGAAAACTAAAGTAAACGAGAAGATTATGAAAGAATTTGAATAAAGAAGAGAAAAAAAAGAAAAAGAAGAATAAGTATAAGAATAAAGAAGGAAAAATCTAGAGACGAACCGCTGTGAAAATCAACTGAGATCTAGTCGTGTTTGTTGCGACGCGAGGAAGAAAAAACCTGTAGGACAGGATCCGCCTAAGCGGGCCTGACCCGAGAAAAAAAAAAGAGATAAATAATACACGAAAGACATAATATGCAATATTGCACATAAATTTTTCCTTTTTATATAACTAGTATTTTCTCCCGTGCGATGCACGGTTTATAAATTTTATTAATATATATTGAATATTATGTTATTAACTTTTATCTTATAATGCATAAATTAATAATCCCTCTGTCCCGAGATAACGTGTGCGTTTACTATTTTCATGTGTTGAGTTTTTTATTAATTAGTATTTAAAATAATAAAATAATTTTTAAAAATGCATATAATAGATGAGAGGTAGATTGTTGGCAAAAATATCTTCTTCCTCCCTGCACATCTCCAAGATAAACGCTATCTTGGTTGCATGAAGGATTTTCCCTTTGATCACAACCGAACCATTCTCCTTCTTGACTTGCTTCGCTTGGTCACTCACCACTCTGATTAAATACCGCAACCAGTTGAAATCAGTGGTGGGTGAGTCTTCAATAGCCGCCATCAATCTCAGCTTCGGCGTACTGATTTGTTCAAAACTGCCTGATCGACTCATAATACATTTACTTAAAATATTCAGCTGTAGGTCCCGAACGGGTTTTGTGAGGGTGAAAGTCTAGAGGGGAGGGGTGAATAGACTTCCAAAACTTTTCGTGCGGATCAGGTGTGAACTGCAGATTACCCGATCAGAGTGCTAGTGTATCAGTTTAGACTGATGTTCAATCTTACAGAGTGCCTGAGGGCAGATCAGTTTGATATATGTCAGCTTAACTGAATGGTGCGGAAGCTTGTTTTTACCCGTGTGAAAAACCAGTTTTATCAATTAGATTCTTAAGTCAGTTTTCAACCAGTTGACTGAAGTGTCAATCTGATCAGATCAGTTGCTTGGTCCAGACTGAGCTTAACTTTAGAATATGTATGCAGTTTAAACTCAGTTGAGTGACTTATGTAAAGCTATAAGAAAGCAAGTAAATGCACACAAGGCTTTTTATAGTGGTTCAGACGAAACCCGTCCTACGTCCACTCTTCCCTTAACACAGGGGAACCTTAACTTACTTTAACCTGCGGGACTTATATCCTTTTCAGGATGGCCGAGATGTTTACCGAGTTCCCACTCTTACAAACTTAACCTGCGGGACTTATATCCTTTTCAGGATGACCGAGATGTTTACCGAGTTCCCACTCAAGCTTAACCTACGGGACTTATATCCTTTTCAGGATAGCCGAGATGTTTATCGAGTTCCCACTTTACAAACGTAACCAGTGGGACTTATATCCTACAAAGAGGATAGCCGAGATGTTTAATGAGTTCTCACTTTACAGACTTGACCTAACTTGCGTTTGGATAAAGAATGATTGAGGGTTCCAACTGGAAATCTATCCTGGTGCTTTAGGTAGCCAAAATGCTAGTGAATAGGATTTCTTGCTAAGAACTATGGGATGAACACTCTAAGAATAATCTTCAGGTGTAGTGTTCTTTTGAGTGGAGATTTGCTGTAGCTTTAGCTTCTTTTCCGATGTCTCCGTGTTTGTTCTTGCGTTTTCACTTGTTGGTCCTTTTTTGGTCCTATGTTGGTCCTGGTCTTCAAAATGAAGATCGATCCCATTTTATAGACCTCGAAATCAAAGAGCCGTTGGAGAGCAATTTGAATTTCGGGCTATATTAGGTAGGCTGTAGGATATGATTGTGGCGTGCTCGATTATCGGCGTGGCCGTAGGCATGATTAAGCGCCGTTTTTTGTCTCTGATGTCCTATCCCGTATTGTTAGCTCTTTTTGTGCACGTGTCGCTTTCTCCTTGGCTTCGTGAGGCGGCACTTTAGAAATTTGCCCGTTAGACGATTGATATTCCTTTTGAAGAGGATTCGTCTTGTCTGGTGTATCTTTTGATTGTCACAGTGTGGTGACTTGATCCGATGGCGATCGGTCTACCTTGTTGAGTCTTTGATTGCACATTGTCTTAGCTTCAATATCACGGACTCTCTTTGAAAGTAGGTCTTGGTCTTTTGATCTTGGTGTCTCTACGAGCCTCGGTGTATTGATCGTCTTGAGTCTTGAGGTTTGATCTTTGAGTCTTGAGGTTTATCGAGTCTTGATTCATCCGAGTCTTGAGTGTTATCTGAATCTTCAGGTTCATCTGAGTCTTCAGGTTCTTCTGAGTCTTCAGTGTCTTCTTGTCTTCACCTGATCTTCTGACTTCTTGTCTTCTGATCATCTGACCTTCTCTGGGTCATCTGATACTTCGACCTGACCTATACATATTGAGTTCCCCCTCAATATGTGACCTATATTTTACATCAGCTATCTATACATTTCAAATTTGGTCATCTTATTTCGATTCTAAGTCATCGATCAATACCTAAATGTGTCCGATTTGGTCCTATTACAACCTATTTTGGAACTTCCATAAAAAATAAATTACATATTTCCCAACAATTTCCCCCTTTTTGATGGAACCAAAACACTTAACCAAACTTGATCAGAAAAACAGATACCATGAATGGAAATGTAGATAATGCAAATAGTACATACCTCAGAAGACAATGAGATGATTGTCTTAGAATCAGTGGGATGGAAAGTTTTATTCAGATAGGTGTGTGCATTGTAGAATATGTGAAAAGTGTACCTATCATCTGATTCCAAGTTGTCTTCTTCAGGTGTACTTGAACATTTGCAGTTCTTTGGGGATGCCAAACATCCCAGACATCCTTTGCATTAGCTTGTCCGGCTCTTCTTTTCTATGGATTCCTCCTTTTTTCGGCTAGTCCATAGTAGATGTTCTTGAATTTAATGGGATCTAGCTTGTTGTCCGGGCCTTAAAGGTGGAAGGAGTAGTTCAAAGGGTGGAGCTTCGTATCGGTGACATGATCTTGCCTTCGTCATCATCCGCATGCGGTAGAAGTCCGGATACTTTGTTTCTAACCGATTCGAAATTCATCATCATTTTCAGTCTGATCTTGATGAATTGGAATCTTCTCCAGGATGTGGACGTCACATAACCATTCTCCTCTGATCTGACCCCATTCTGGAAGCAAATCTTGTCGTTCACAAAGGATGCCTTTAACAGGTGCTGGAAGGGCATTTTTCGCCCAAGCAATCTCCTCTGCTGCAGCTTCGGTCTTCCTCTTCCTTCGGATGTAGGCAATGTTCAGCCCCTTTGCCTCTACTAACTTCTGCTTCTTGATTGCGGCCTCTCTCATTCTCTGTCTTGTTTGCTCTTGAACTTGTTCAGGAGTCATCTAGCTTTTGGTGGAGAATATCTGGCCTTGTCTCTGATCTTCCGCAATTGCTTTCATCATCTTGCCTTTGCCTTTCTTCCTCCTCAGAGTCTGCTCAGGTTCATCTTGTTCATCTAATTTCTTAGCAAGTTCAAGGCTCTTGGCCTGATCATCAGCTTCCATTCTTTTCTGAACGGATGAAGAGAAGTCTTCAATTCTGTCGAATCTGGCAGTAATCTCTGAAAGAGTACTTTTTTGCTTTCGCCGATCTCTTTTTTTGTGTTGCTCCATGGTTTTTTTTATTTCAAAGAACGAGATCGGTAGATGGAGTGGCTGGCAAGTTAGATACAATGGTTTTTGGTAGAGATGAAAATTTTACCAACTGTGTCTGAGTCTGTTTTTCTTCCTTCTCTTTGTTCTCTTTTTTCTTGAGTCATTTTTTTTACGTATTCTCTTTTCCTTGGACTCTTTTCGGACTCTTTTTCTTCCCCCTTTTTGGTTGCATCAAAGAGGTTGGACATCTTGCGGTTCAGAGTTGTTAATTGCCATGAGATCTCCTCTCTAAGTTCCTCGACAACAAGAGGAGTGATCTGGATGGTGGCGTATGCGGTGTGTAGAAGCGTCGAGAGCGGTTCGATTTCTGTCTTGCCTTTTTCTCAGAGAAGCTAGAAAATATTTCCAACCCATATCCAAGTGATTGTTTGTTTTGTCCAAGGATGCCCAGACACTCTCCAAAAGTACCTGTGTATGATTGAGCGTCTCTGTCTGAACTGAGAGTTTGTCAGACTGGAGCTTGAGCTTCTCAGCAAGAGGGTATACTAGTTGCATTACTTCAGCAAGGATGGCATTGTGCATCCCAACAGTGTGACTTCGTTCCTTGTCAACTAGTTTCGCTTGCTCATCTTCAAACCGCTTCATCAGATCTGTTGTGAGCGCTGCGAATTTGTCTTCAAATGCAGCCTAGATCCCATCCTGAATCTTCTCAGAGTTATGATCTAGGGTATCAGAGCTCATTTTAGCAGTCTGTTCAGATGTTGAGGCCTTGCCAAATTGGGTCTCATCTGCAGCACCCATTCTTGGTTCATCGGTAGCTCCCTCATGATCTGTAGGAGGTTGAACAATTTCCTCTCTATTATCAGCAATTCCGAACCTTTCGTGAATCAGCCATTGGATATCGTCGTCTGATGCCAATTCAACAGCACTTTTAATCCCAGCATTGTGTAGACATTTCAACTCTAAGTCTACAAAGAAGTCTGATCCCAGAGTTGTCATTAGAATCAGAAGTTCTTCAATGCTCTTCAGTCTGATATCCCTCCAGAACACTATCTCTTCTATATGTTGCTGGATGCTAGGATGTTGATCCAATTCAGGGCATAGATCCAGCAGATACTCTTTGATCTGTTGCTTCATTATTCTTACGATCGGGCTTTTCTGGAGCAGGTGAAACAAGTACTGTTCTGGTGTTGAAGGGATTATGAGAGATGGACACATGTTCGTCGAATCTCTCAGGTTCTTGAGACTGGATTGGGGATTGGGATGTTTGTTGTTCAGGTTCGTTTTCAGCGTGTAGAGGGTGTTCAGTTTCCTGAACGGGTTCATTGATTGGTAGTGTGGGAGATTTTGTTCTGAGAGGTGAGGGTGAGGGAGAGAAGGTTTTGTGGGGAGAGGGTGGAGGTGATGATTTCTGAGGAGAGGGTGATGGTGATTTGGAAGTGGGCGTTGGCGATCTTGCTCTCTGGAAGATCTTGGTTAGAGGCAGAGAATCAGATGGTGATTCTTCCTCAGATTGCACCACTTATGTCCTTCTGACAGATTTCTCTCCTTCTGCTGCGATCATCTATTCTTCCCGTACTTCTCTGATAGTTGGCTCAGAGCGGACTGCTATCTCTTCGTCTGATTTTTCTTGCATCAGATCCTCTGTTCTGCTGGCTTGCTGGGCAGAACTTGGAGCAGTTTTCTGAGGAGATGAGACTCTCTTCTGACGTTTCCGCTGAGCGTCTGGTTTCTTGGCCAGATCCTCCCTCTTCATCCTCTTCTCTTGAATAGCTTTTCCTGCACTTCAGACGATGCAGTTGCCTTATCTTTTCCTTTCTTTTCTCCCTTGGGTTTGGGCACATAAGGAGTCGGATCCTCATCAGCTTGTCTAGGTAGGGACTCATCTTTGCCCAATATGGCCTTGTGCTTTGCTTGATAAATCTTCGCTCCATTCTCGTTCCATTCATAATTCTATGGCAGCTTTTATGACAGAATGATAGAGATTTTGTGTATGAATGAGCACTTCGAAGATAAGCACACTTCATTGCTCTGGGTCAGTTCGAACTTCCCGGAGTCTTTTCTCAGTCTTGCTTTGACCATACCCAACCAATCGATGTCTGAAGCCTTCTTGATTATTGCAGCCATTACACTTATCTTATATGAAGTGACCTCATCAAGGCTGTAAGTCGAGCACATGATCACCTTCTGAACGATCTCAAGAAGAAGGCGATACTTTCTTTTCAGATAGGAGGCTTTGACGTTGTCGTGTTCTCCTTGTTTGCTGGTCTCAACAGCTCGGCTTCAAGAAACTCCTTTTCTCCTACAGCAGTCGTGTAGGTCTCTGGATTGATGCTTCCTCAAGTTAGTCCGAATATCCTCTATAGATCATCATTCGTCACTCGAACTTTCATTCCGCCAATGGAAGAAATCAGGTCAGCATCATTGTCTTCATCCCTCTGCAGATTGTAAAGAAACTCCAGGGCTTCATAGGTGTGAACAATGTTCTGATGAGTAGAGCAATATCGTTCCAGTCCACACGCTCTTAAGCACTCCAAAATTTCCAGCGATTCCGGATCTGAGGTGATGTTGAAGACGACGTACTTTTCATCAATGATGTCTTTCTTCATCGATGCAAAATTGCAGTACTTTTTCCCTTGTCCCGGTCTTGAAACAAGATGTGTCATTTCTGTAAGATATGCAGATTGATGTTTAGTTTGAGTAAGATATTTCAATAAATTCATCCAAACTAGCAAAATTCAGCATCAATTTAGCAAATAAGCGTTTAGATCGAATAAATTACAGAAATACAACTTGAAAACCTAGGTACCAAAGAGAAATCTAGATCATGCAATTAATTTAAAACAAGAAATTACCAGTAATTGATTCGAAAGATTTTGAAATCGAAAGTGTAGAATCAAATGATTTCGAAGGTAATTCTTAGAGAAAATATGATCTTTTCAGAAATTTTGAGAAGACGAAGTAGTGGAAAGCGGTTTTCTGAGAAAAATTTGGAATTTGTAGAATAAGAGGGAAAACCTTTTTGCACAACTTTCCAAAGTACTCAAGTATTCGTGTTTTGAAATCGATGGCTGAGATTAGTCGGCCAAAAAGTATTTTGATCGCACGGTTGAGAAAAACAGTCTTCTCGTTTTCCAGACTCGAAAAATTGCAATAAAACGTTTTGAAAACATTTTCAGGTCCGCATTAAAAGCTTTGCAGAGCATGCGTCATGAATAGTGTAAAATAAATCAATTAAAATAAATAACGCATATAAAGATATTCAGAAAAAGATAAATAAGGGAGCGTATCGACTGATTGATATTGTAATCAATCGCCATCATGTGATCTGATCTGGTACTCTGTTGACTTATCTGATGTTTGCCTCATGCATTTCCCAACAATATCTCGCTTATCTGATCAGATTCTTTGCTTGAAACGCTTCGCCACTTATCTGATCCTCTTTTCTGAAAAACTTCATCCTTCAGTTTTCTTCTATAATCTCGCATTAACTGAAGTCAACTCCCGCCAAAATTTTTACTTCGGGGAGTCCAAAAGTCTCCTCGATTCCCAAATCGGCGCGATTTGACATTCCGTAATAATGGCATAGATACGCTGTGATTTAATCACACCTTTAACTCATCCAACCATTAACCGCGTGTTCCTAATGCGTTGTCGATGCAAATTTCTCTTAAGATTTTCTGAGACGATAAAATTTGCATTTATACCCCTAATTTCCTTTTATAAATAGCCCGAGGTGTTAGGCGAACAACACAATCATAAACCATTTCATCTTCTTTAGCATATCCTTCATGCTTTTCCGATGAGTTCCTTATTTCCGGTGAAACTTCTGGTGGGAACCTTTAGCCTTTTTCTAATGAAATCAGCTTCTCAGATCAACCATGTGTGTTCCTTCACACCGCTTTGTCGTCATCTAAGATTTCACATACGATCAATGCTGCTTCTTTTTACCACCATGGAGGCGGATATCTTAAGGCAAATGAGAAGACACTTCTCCTAAGTAGTATGCACCTTGTGCGCCTATCGAGATGACAGTATTAGCATCAACAGACTCAGTCTGAAACAAAACATGGGTTTGATATACAAAATAGTGTATCAAACTCAATATTTGCATGAGACACAAGTGTCTATTTGGTCCTTGTGACCAAACCTTTGGCACTGTGCCCCATTTAACAGCTGGAAGTCCTGTTGATTTTACGTCTGAGGGCTTCCGGCTTGGACATCCTTCAAAGCCTCTCTTGCTCCTCCTTCCGAAGCTTTGAGATTAGCTCAGGATTCTCGAAGCCTCTCTGACGCCTCTACTAGGACCGAGGGAAAATGAGAGCGTCATACCTTGAACTCTCTCTCGCGTTCCCTGCCTAGGGTTGTCTTAGGGCTGATGGTTTATGTATCGACCTCCGGGTCTTCTTGTACTTGTAATACCACTTGAAGATAGATGTAGCATTTGTAGCTTGTGATATCACTTGTAACTTGTAAAAACTGACCTCTGGGTCTTTATCAATGAAAAACTCTGTTTATTCCATTGCTGTGTTGTTTTCTTCTGACTTATGCGATCTGTAGCTTTAAACTTGACTTGATTGTTAACTATAACTTTAATCGACTTATATAGTAATCTTTCCAATCTGATCAGTTCCCCCTTAATCTGATATATCTTGAACTGATCTGCCCTTTGTCTGAACTTCAGATCGGCTACCTTTCTGACTTTCTGATCTGCTCCTATCTGAACTTCAGATTGGCTCCTCGTCTGGTCGTCTGATCAGTTGAGATTCCTAACTCAACTGATTCCACTTATCCTTGGTTAGTCTTTTAACCAACTGAATCTGGAGATCAATCCTTCAGCCATATCTGGTGCATTTTCTCCAAGATCCAGAAGCCCTAGCTCGTTTCATAACTCTCTGAATCTGATCTCAGTTAGTGGCTTGGTTAAGATATCAGCTTTCTGCTTGTCAGTATGGATCTTTTCCATCCTGATATTCTTCTTTTCAACATGATCTCTGATAAAATGGTGTTTGACATCCACATGCTTGCATCTTGTATGTAGAACATGATTCTGAGTGATTGCAATAGCACTATTATTGTCACAGAATATAGGTACGTTCTTAGCTATGATGTTGTAATCCCTCAGCTGCTGACTTAGCCAGAGCAGTTGGGAACAACAGCTTCCTGCAGCCATATATTCTGCTTCAGTAGTAGATGTCGCAACTGATGTCTGCTTCTTCGAAAACCAAGAGATCAGTTTATTTCCCAGAAACTGACATGAACCTGAGGTTGACTTCCTGTCGATTCTGCAACCTCCGTAATCTGAATCAGAATACCCACTAAGCTCTAGATTGTCATCTGATGGGTAAAATAAACCAAGGTTTACAGTCCCCTTCAGATATTTGAGAATCCGCTTAGCTGCTTCTAGGTGGCTTTGCATTGGATTTGCTTGAAATCTGGCACATACACCTACTGCAAAAGTAATGTCTGGTCTGCTGGAAGTCAGGTATAGTAGAGACCCAATTAGAGCTCTATACTCCTTATGATTCGTTTTCTGACCATCTTCGTCTGGATCCATCTTGAATCCGGTCATCATTGGAATTCTGGCTTCCTTGCAGTGTTGAACTCTGAACTTTGCTAGTAGATTCCTTGTGTACTTCGCCTGGCAGATGAATATTCCTTCTGTACTCTGCTTGACTTATAATCCCAGAAAGTAATTCATCTGACCCATCATGGACATCTGGAATTTCCCTTGCATCAACTTGCTGAACTTCTCACATAGCTTCTTATTGGGAGATCCGAAGATGATGTCGTCCACGTAGATCTGAACCATCAGATAATCTTCTCCATCTTCTATTCTGAATAAGGTTCTATCCACTGTTCCTTTAGTGAACCCGCTGTCTGTTAAGAACTGAGAGAGTGTATCATACCAAGCTCGAGGAGCTTGTTTCAGGCCGTAAAGAGCTTTCCTTAAACGGTACACTTGGTTGCCTTTTTCAAAGCCTGGAGGTTGATCGACATAAACTTCCTCTACTAGTACCCCGTTTAAGAATGCACTTTTTACATCCATCTGATACACAGTGAACCCTCTGTAGGAAGCATATGCCAGAAACTGCCGAATGGCTTCTAGGCGAGCGACTGGTGCAAAGGTCTCATCATAATTAATTCCTTCTGATTGTGAATACCCCTTAGCAACAAGTCTTGCCTTATTCCTGGTTATGACATTTTTCTCATCTCTCTTGTTCTTGAATACCCACTTTGTGTCAATTACGTCTTGATGAGTTGGTCTGTCCACCAATTCCCAAACTTGATTTCTCTCAAACTGTTCCAGCTCCTCCTGCATGGGTAGAATCCAGCTTGCGTCTTGTAGAGCTTCCTCTACTGTAGTTGGTTCCTTCATAGACAGATAACAACAGTATATGGCACTTTCACCAATCTGATGTCTAGTTTTGACTCTACCAGATGGGTCTCCGATAATCGATCGGTTGGATGGTGGTAATCCAGTCCTTCGTTACGAAAGGCGTCTGTTGGAGAACATCATCCATATCTGATAGTTCATTACTAGTGATTGGGAGTGGTGCAGAATTATGATCCACTTGATAAGAACATGTCTCAGCTGATGTTGGACTCATTATGTGCTGAAGTCTGTTCATAGGAACTTCAGAAGTTCCCCCTGAACCAGATGGTTCAGTTGATTTATCTCATTTATATGACTTCTTCATCGACAATTGTGCGTACCTTTGGGTCTGATTGACCTGTTGAATCAGTAAGATCAAGTTCTGGGATGTGCACTGTTACGTGTTCAGGTTCTTTATCCTTGATGCTTAGCTGATTCATTTTCTGCGAGTCAGGTAACAGTTGATCTGGTACGGCTTGTTCTGAGGCAGCTTTCTCTTGTTCATAGGATGTCTCATCAAAGACCACATGGGGTGTTTCTTCCACAACTAGAGTTCATTTATTGTAAACTCTGAAAGCCTTACTGGATGAGGAATATCCTAAGAATATGCCCTTATCTGACTTGGCCTCAAAAGTTTTCAACTAACTTTTTCCATTGTTGTGAATGAAGCACTTGCACCCAAAAACATGGAAGTATGAAACACGAGGTTTTCTGTCTTTCCACAGTTCATAAGGTGTTTTGAAGTGAGTCTTAGTCAGAGAACATCCGTTTACGAGTATGGCATCTTTGTGTTTATTATACGCTTGAAAACGACTTGGTGTGGCATGTTCAGCTAACATAGTGCGAGCAGCTTCTTTGAGAGTTCTGTTTCTCCGTTCTGCTACTCCATTTTGTTGTGGCGTTCTTGTAGCTGACGTTTCATGCTGTATACCAAACTTAGTGCAAAAATCAGTAATAAAGGAATTCAGGAACTCTGTACCTTTATCTAATCTGATCTTTACTATGCTGACACCCTTCTCATTTAGTAGCTTTTTGAGCAGTTCAGGTATCTTAGTCGTTGTCTCGTTCTTCTTGTATAAGAATACAACCCAAGTAAACTTGGAATAATCATCCACGATTACAAGAGTATATTTGCGTCCACTGAGACTGACTGGTGTAACTGGTCCGAATAGATCCATATGGAACAGTTGCAATACTCTACTGGATGGTGGTCCAGGTATTCCCTTGAATGAGGCTTTAACTTGTTTTCCCTTCTGACATGCGGCACATGTCTGATCTTTGGAGAATATCTCATTCGGAAGTCCCTCAACCAAAGACATCCTAGCGATCTTGTTAAGAGTCTTGAAGTTCGGGATGACTCAATCTTTTGTGCGAGCCAATCGCTACTTTTAGAACTCTTAACAATTAAGCATGTATTCTTCGGGCAACCTGTTCCAATGCTATGTAGATCGTGCCTTTCCTTGAACGATTAACAAGATTTGTTGAGTGGCTCGATTCTTATCGTACACTTGTCGCCGAGAACTCAACCTTGAATCTGTTATCGCAGAAATGTGATCTTCGATAGTAGATTGTGCTTCAATCCTTCGACATACGAGACTCAGATTATTTGTACATCATCATTCTCTAAGGTTCCGAATCCTTGGTAAAACCAAAGTTATCATCACCCAAGAGTACACGTGGGCCTTCTTGTTCTTTGTAAGATCTAAGGAGATGTTTGCTTCATCCATGTGCCTTGAGCATCCACTATCGATGTACCGGATAGTTGCTTGTGCACCTCCTTTGTTGGCCAGTCCCACGCGAACCCGCAATCAAATCAGGCTTTAGGTACCCCTTTGGAATTGGGTCCTGGGGGGTTAGTGGTGGATATAGGGATCCACACAAACAGAGCACTTCTATGAAAATCTGAAAGATTAGAAGGTCTGATTTGTCTCCCATACATATCAACATAATCATACGTCTCTTTATATGCTTTCTGATTAGTATGATTATTAGTGTGAGCCTTGGATGACTTAGAGGACTTGGGATTTTTCTTTATATTTTGTCTTCTTTTAATCCAGTGTGGCTCAGGTGCAGTAGCCCTAGATCTCTGATTATAAGGGTAGGTACGACTGCTACCATCAAAAGATTCATATATTTTTTTGGCATAGGTGGTCTTTTTCGGTTTACCTATAGCTTGCTTATTAGGCGATTGACCTTGATTGGGTCTCAGATTAGATTTCCTTCTTATGGGTTGTCTCTTCTGATACCTAATCTCATCGATCGAGTTGAAGTCTCTTGTAAGAACGGGTTCTTTCATTGATTCCTCGGTGATGCTTTATTAGTTGGGGTCCATTTCATTTCCCTTTTCGATTAGGCACCGCTTTTTACTTGCTCAGCAGAGTCTTTTTCCTTATTAGATATAGGTTTAGCTTTTAGTGTATCTTTGTCAGAGACTCGTTTGATTACACCCTTCTGAAGTGAATCAAACGGGGCTTTTGAGGATGTAGAAGGGTTCTCATACCCAATTCCCTTCTTGTTAGTCGGCATTCGAAAATAGGTGTTCATTTCTTGAACGGTTTTAGATGACTTCGTGAAAACCTCTATTTTCTTCCGCAGACTATCCTCAGTAGATTTAAGACTCTCATGTAGTCGGAATAGCTCATCTAATTTAGCTTGAAGGATTTTGAAATCATCAGCTTGTTGTTTGTTGATTGCTAGCTGATCTTTGATCTATTTCTCCTGATCAGAAGATTTAACCTTCAGAACGTTAAGTTCCTCAGTTACCTTCTGAGCAGTTTCAGCAGATTTCGATTCAAGAGTTTTTCTCGAGAGCGTTCTCTTTAACGAAGTGATTATTTTCGATCCTTAGCTTGTCATTTTCAGCTTCCACTATTGTATAAGTGTCTACTGCTTCAGAGAGATCATCAAGCAATTGCTCAGAGTAGAGCTGCAAGTCAATCTCTCCAGCAGGTGTGCTAATAATAACAGGTGTGGAAATTGAAAAAGCAGAAGGTTTGGAGGTTACCTCAGATTGGTCCTCCTTGGCCATCAAAGCATACTTCATAAATCATCCAAGAGAATATCGATCTTCATGCTCGTGGAAGTCAACAAAGACCGCTTATCAAAGCGAAGTCTTCTCTGAGATGAGTACCCGAGTCCTCGTAGGCAGATAGGAATCATCAATTCGGGATGTGTCACTACTGGGGCTTTCCTATCTCTCGAGGCGTTGCTCTCTTTTGTTCCGCTTTTCTCTTCTCTTTCGAGTCGTCAAAAGGCGTCGGTCTTTGTAGTGACACGGTTTCTTCTGATTGAAGCATGATCCTCGATCTACGGAACTTCCTCTGCGCCAGTGAGTCACTCCGTTTGTAGGATCTGTCGGGTGACTTCCCTTTTTGATAGTAATCGGAACTACTTCTGTCGGATATGTTATCTCTTCTCTCATCGTCAGATCATCTCTTTTCTTTTTCTTCTCTGGATCTCTTCGATCATCGATCTAGTTCTTTCTCGTGATCCGTCGGTTAGCCTCTGTTTTTTGATAGTCCTTTGTAGAATCTCCGATACTTACCAAGTCTGAGTATTTGTTCTTTCAAGTTTCTTGGTAAGCAGAGCGATATGTTCTGCTTGACTTATGATGTTTCCAACAGGTTCAGTGGCCTTCGATCTGCTGCTGGTTGCTTTAAACGCAAGTGATTTAGACGTTGAGGCTTCAGCAGGCGTCTCGTCTTCATCTGCTTGTCCTCTTTCGATTAAGTCGAACTCGTGAGCTTTAAGGCTTAAGAACAAGCTACTCGGCTTCATCTTTGAAATGTCTTGGCAATCCTTGATTACCGTGACTTTCATGTCCCATTTCTTGGTGAGAGATCTTAAGATCTTGTAGTTGATATCTTGTGTCGACATCTCTACCAAGTTCTCGTAATTTTATCGACCGACATGGTGATCCTTCGTTGATGGTCTCGTTGGGCAACATCTTTAACTTTTTGAACTTCACCAGTTCAGCTTGTAGGCGGCTATCTTTGATTTGATCATTTCCTTCGCATATCTCAACAAGAGTATCCCACATTGCTTTTGCGGTTTTAAGATACTTTATCTTCTCTTTGGTGACTTTATCCATTGTCTTCATGATTATATGCCTGGCGATTGTATCTAGAGTAAACAACTTTCTTTCCTCCTGATCCATCGAAATTCGGGCTTTTTTTCGACAAGACTTCCTGTGGCAAAGTCTGGATCTCCTCCGACTGCTAGGTTGTAGTGGTATATGATGATGGGTCCTCGTTCGATGACTTCCATCATTCTGCCGCTTATTGATCCTAGATGGTTGCACATATATATAGCCCAATCTGCATACTCATCAATTGAAAATTTAGGCAAATCATGATACATACTAGAGGTATTATCCATGCTGAGTGATTTTGAAAACGAATGAGTTTTAAAAATGGTTTTTCAAGATCAGTTCAAATGACCACAAAGATTCTTCCTCAAGAATCGATGATACTCAAAGCCAGTGGTCTGTAGAACCACTGCTCTGATACCACTTGTAGGTCCCGAACAAGTTTTGTGAGGGTGGAAGTCTAGAGGGGAGGGTGAATAGACTTCCAAAACTTTTTTTCGCGATCGGTGTGAACCGCAGATTACCCGATCAGTCTTGCTAGTGTATCGGTTTAGGATCGATGTTCAATCTTCTCGAGTGCACGAGGGCGATCGGTTTGATATCTGTCTACCTTAAGCGAATGGTGCGGAAGCTTATTTTTACCGTGTGAAAAACCGGTTTTATCAATCGATTCTTAAGTCGTTTTTTCAACCGGTTGATCAAGTGTCAATCGACGATCGGATCGATTCTTAGTGCGGATCGAGCTTAACTTTAGAATATGTATGCAGTTTAAACTCAGTTGAGTGACTTCTGTAAAGCGATAAGAAAGCAAGTAAATGCACACAAGGCTTTTTATAGTGGTACATACGAAATCCGTCCTACGTCCACTCTTCCCTTAACACAGGGGAACCTTAACCTGCGGGACTTATATCCTTTTCAGGATGGCCGAGATGTTTACCGAGTTCCCACTCTTACAAACTTAACCTGCGGGACTTATATCCTTTTCAGGATGACCGAGATGTTTACCGAGTTCCCACTCAAGCTTAACCTACGGGACTTATATCCTTTTCAGGATAGCCGAGATGTTTATCGAGTTCCCACTTTACAAACGTAACCAGTGGGACTTATATCCTACAAAGAGGATAGCCGAGATGTTTAATGAGTTCTCACTCTACAGACTTGACCTAACTTGCGTTTGGATAAAGAATGATTGAGGGTTCCAACTGGAAATCTATCCTGGTGCTTTAGGTAGCCAAAATGCTAGTGAATAGGATTTCTTGCTAAGAACTATGGGATGAACACTCTAAGAATAATCTTCAGGTGTAGTGTTCTTTTGAGTGGAGATTTGCTGTAGCTTTAGCTTCTTTTCCGATGTCTCCGTGTTTGTTCTTGCGTTTTCACTTGTTGGTCCTTTTTTGGTCCTATGTTGGTCCTGGTCTTCAAAATGAAGATCGATCCCATTTTATAGACCTCGAAATCAAAGAGCCGTTGGAGAGCAATTTGAATTTCGGGCTATATTAGGTAGGCTGTAGGATATGATTGTGACGTGCTCCGATTATCGGCGTGGCCGTAGGCATGATTAGCGCCGTTTTTGTCTACAGTGTCCTATCCCGTATTGTTAGCTCTTTTTGTGCACGTGTCGCTTTCTCCTTGGCTTCGTGAGGCGGCACTTTAGAAATTTACCCGTTAGACGATTGATATTCCTTTTGAAGAGGATTCGTCTTGTCTGGTGTATCTTTTGATTGTCACCAGGTGTGAGCTGACTTGATCCAGTAACTGATCAGTCTACCTTGTTGAGTCTTCAGTTGCACATTGTCTTAGCTTCAATATGCAGACTCTGCTGAAAGTAGGTCTTCAGGTCTTTTGATCTTCAGGTGTCTCTGAGCCTCATGTATTCAGTCGTATTGAGTCTTCAGGTTTGATACTGAGTCATCAGGTTTATTTGAGTCTTCAGATTCATCTGAGTCTTCAGTGTTATCTGAATCTTCAGGTTCATCTGAGTCTTCAGGTTCTTCTGAGTCTTCAGTGTCTTCTTGTCTTCACCTGATCTTCTGACTTCTTGTCTTCTGATCATCTGACCTTCTCTGGGTCATCTGATACTTCGACCTGACCTATACATATTGAGTTCCCCCTCAATATGTGACCTATCTTTTACATCAGCTATCTATACATTTCAGCTGGTCATCTTATTCTGATTCTAAGTCATCAGTCAGCTAACAGGTCTGACTGGTCCTATTACAACCTGTTTTGGAACTTCCATCAAAACTAAATTACATATTTCCCAACACCAGTAAAACTCTATATTTCGGCTTCAAATGCCTTTTATTTAGAGGAGCCTCAAACTTAATAGGATGCTCTGTAATCCTATCAAGATACTCTTGTTCCTTACCCATCATATACATCGTAGGGTCTTCTCCTCTATTGCTCAACTCATATACATCATTAAGATTTTTAGGAATTATATACAACTCCCTCACAAAATTGACATATTTTGAGCTATGATCTAAGTGAGACACTGTAATTTGAGACTCTATACAGTCCTCATCGTCTATTTTCAAATTAGAGATAAATTCGATTACCTCCTTTAAATATTCCGCCTCTAGTTGATTCGCAACCAGGTTTGTGAGCTTCGCTATCCGTATCATGTGCAACGCTTCTTCTTCATGTGTTGCATTTGACGCTCTCGAGCGAAACAACGTACTCGTACCACGACTTGTTAGAAATAGCAAGTTTATCATAAATGGAGAACATCATTTTGAAGGATTTTTGAGTGAAGGGTTTTGAGAATGATGAAGGATTTCTGGGCGTATGATAGGTTTTTAGTTGCAGAGTATTTTTGAAGAGGAAGGTTATGAAATGGGGCTTTGAATGAATTCTCAATGAATATATATAATTGATAAGTGTGAAATCGTATAGATTGAATAAATCAACGGTTGATATTAAACACCGACTAATCGGGTATATGAAAGGACGATTTCACTAATATTACGCCGCCAATTTAACCTTATTGGTGATTAATGAACAGTGTAATTAATTACTGTTCCTGCAGACCATTGACCTCCTTCGGGTATTTCAAAGGTCCCGCCCAAATATTCCCTTCAGGTGTTTTGTTATTTATTGTCAATGATTACTGGGCTTCAGTTGGACAATAAATGCATTGCATGAGTCATTACTTCTTCATACTAATTTTCCTCTATCATTCTTACTGAGTTTTGACCTTGATAAAATATCAGTATAATACTGAGTATTAAGCGAGTCAGTATGATACTGAGTACTGAGCAAGATCAGTATAATACTGAGTACTGATCTTCAGGATATCTGAGTTTCCAAAGACTCAGATTTCAGTACTTTCAATTTTATCCTGAGTTTCTCAGTAAAATCCTGAGAAAACTTCATGCATCTGAAAACCTTCAATTTTTCAGATTTGCTCTATACACCTGGATCCAACATCCCTAATTCAACTGATAGTTCCTGAAATCTTGATTCAGCCAAAGGTTTAGTCAAGATATCAGCTCTTTGTTTATCAGTATTAATTTTCTCCATCCTGATGTCTTTCTTCTCAACATGATCTCTGATGAAGTGATATCTGATATCCACATGCTTACATCTGGTGTGCAATACCAGATTTTATGTAATAACAATAGCACTATTATTATCACAAAATATAGGTATTCATTGGCTATAATCTTATAATCCCTCAATTGTTGTCTGAGCCAAAGAATCTGTGCACAACAGCTTCCTGCATCCATGTATTCAGCTTCAGTAGTATTGGTTGCTACTGAGATCTGTTTCTTTGAAAACCATGATATCAGCTTACTTCCAAGAAATTGACAAGTTCCTGTGGTAGACTTCCTGTCAATTCTACATCCTCCGTAATCAGCATCTGAATAACCAGTTAATTCAAGGTTATCATCAGTTGGATACCATAATCCTTTATTCA
This sequence comes from Stenogyne calaminthoides, assembly GCA_037126765.1. Classification (NCBI taxonomy): domain Eukaryota; kingdom Viridiplantae; phylum Streptophyta; class Magnoliopsida; order Lamiales; family Lamiaceae; genus Stenogyne; species Stenogyne calaminthoides. The sequence goes on from JBBCBC010000029.1 coordinate 10,547,945, forward strand.
CAGTGCCCTTAAGATATTTCAGAATCTTTTTGGTAGCCTCCATGTGACTAGCCTTAGGATTAGCTTGGTATCTTGCACATATCCCAACAGCAAATGTTATATCAGGCCTACTTGCTGTGAGATATAACAGTGATCCAATGATCCCTCTATAATCAGTGTGACTTACTGATTTGCCTTCAGGATCAAGATCCATCTTGTAGTTAGTATTCATGGGAATTCTAACTGCATTGCAATTCTGTACACCATACTTTGCAATCAGATCTTTGGTGTACTTTGCTTGATTGATGAAAATTCCTTCCTTAGCTTGTTTCACCTGAAGTCCAAGAAGGAAATTCATCTTCCCCAACAATGACATCTCAAACTTTCCTTTCATCAGGGCTATGTTGTCTTCATTCAGCTCAGTGCCCTTTTCTTTTACCTGAAAAACAGATCAGTTCAATGGTACCCATATGGTGTAGGGTCCTACCAGGTTAGCTGTACCTTTTGGAATCCAAATCTGCCTAACAACTCTAATTACTTTAGAGTGGTTGATTTGTCTCCCATAAACATCTACATACACATTCACCACTCTAGGTGCCTTAACAGTATCCTGTGTATGAGTGCCAGCCTTAGCATGAACATGAGCCTTAGAGTTCTTCTTGGGTACAGGCCTTTTGTTCAAGTGCTTTGGTTTTTGTGCAGCTGGTCTTTGTCTCTGTTGACTTGGGTTCAGGAAACCTTTACCCTTAGGCAAGTGGGGTTTGGGTTGCCTGTACTGAAATTGGGGTCTTTCAGTAATCTGAGGACTTGGTCTTTTCAGTTGAGAATATCTCTGCTGAGTGTTTCTCTTCTGAAAATTCCTCTGATGGTTCAGTGCAGATTTCTTCAGGTTGGTATTCTTAGCTTGAGGTTTTGAAGTACTGGCCTGAAGATTTCCTACTGAGTGGTCAGGTTTTCTAGCCTTTTCCTGAGGTCTGGGCTTTCTTCCCTGAACATTCATTTTTTCTGAAACCATAGGTCCTTTACTCTTGTCTAAAACTCTGGGCAATTCTTCAGTCAGAAGATTGGGTGCCACTTGTTTAACAAAGACAGTCTTAGTGCTACTAGAAGCAGCATTCAGAAGACCTTGTGAGGTTCCCCCTGGAATGTATCCCAATCCAGCTTTTATAGTTGCAGGTCTTTGATAACTCTGAATTTCATCTATCACTTTAGATGCAGAATTCAATTGAGCTAACTTTCTCTGTGCACTATCCTCACACTTCTTTAGAGTTTCATGCTTCTCAAAGAGGTCATTGAACTCAGTTCTGATAAGCTGAATCTCCTCAGTGGATTTCTCTAATTTTTCATTCAGGGTCTTTATCACCTTCTCTTTTTCTGAGAGTTGTACTTTCAGAACATCTAGTTCATCAGTAGTTCCCATCAATTGAGAATAGATCTCAGTATTTTTAGAGTCTTTCCACTTTAGATTCTCAGCAGTCAGTTCCTTGTTCTGCTCTTGAGTTTCATTGAGCAGTTCATGTAACACAGAATAGTCCTTCATAAGATTCTCAAAAGAATCCATCAGGTCAAAATTACTGTCTACAGTAGAACTTGAGAACTCATGTGCTTGTGTAGGAGCAACAATAGAGATAGAATAATTTACCTCCTCCACAGCCATTAGACAGATATCATCGCTGTCACTATCTGAGAACATCTCATCTGAGGAACTGGAGCCTTCTTCAGACTGTTCTTCCTCTTCTGCAATCATGGCCTTCTTGCTGGAGAACTTCTTGTCTCTCTTGGCTTGTCTTTCTTTTCTCTCCTTAGCACTTAGCTCAGGACAATCATATTAAAAGTGACCTCTCTTTTGACAGTTGTAGCATCTGTTGGCATCATCATCCTAATCACTTTCCTCCTTAGTCTTGGAGTCCTTCTTTTTGGATGAAGATCCTTCAGCTTTCTGGTCCTTTCTTTTCTCAGTGGATCTGTCCTCAGCTTTTGAGTCTCTCTGGTACCTGTGATTTCTGTAATAATTTTTATATTTTCCATATCTGCTATTAAGTCTTTCAAACCTCCTTGCCATCAGTGCTAGCTTATCCTCTAGCTCATCCTGATTTTTGGCAAGTGAGTTCTCAGAATCTCTAGTCTTACATAATTTTTCTTTGGCTTTGAAAGCCACATTCTTGCTAGATGACGAATCATCTTTACTGTCAGCTTTCTTTGACTTCTTGTCAATTACAAACTCATAAGCTTTCAGTTCAGAGAAAACTTGTGGGTATGACATTGAATCAATGTTTTTGGTGTTTTCAATCACCACAACATGTATATCACATTTCTTAGATAGTCCTCTAAGAATTTTCAATTCCACTTCTCTTTGTGGGTATCTTTTCCCAAGATCATTCATTATGCTAGTGAATTTGACTTCGAGTTTGTCAATGGATTCACCATCTTCCATTTCAAAGCTATCAAACTTTCCAATAGCAACAGAAAGTTTGTTCTCTTTAATATGATCTGTGCCTTGACACATCACAACAAGTGTGTCCCATATTTCCTTGGCAGTATTACAATGAGAAATCATCCCCATAACACCATCATCAATAGTGCTATATAAAGTATCTTTGGCAATATAGTCAAGACTGACTAACTTTCTCTCATCAGGAGTAAGTTGATCATCTGACTTTGGAAATTCAGTTCTGGGATCATTTCTCTCAGTTTCAGTAATCCTGGGATTCACAACAGTGAATTTGAATGGTCCTTCAGAAACCACTCTCCACATTCTTTCATGCTTAGAATACAGATGAGCCTGCATTCTTAATCTCCATAAATCGTGGCTCTCAACTGAGAACATAGGGAGTTTCTTAGAAGGCATGATGTCTGAGCCTTGTAAGATTTCAGCAAATAGATCTGTTCAGTAGACCACAAGAATCTTTTAGCAAATTAGACTCTGGCTACCAAAGCAAATGGTCAAGCGAACCACTGCTCTGATACCACTTGTTGGTATCAGTGCAGAGGCGGGTTTTAAAAATAGATCAGTTCAGGTGGTCATTTTGAAATCAGTGAACCTTTTGAACTCCCGCTTTAATACCACTTGTTGGTCCCGGTGCTAACGAGTCTCACACGTGTATGGGGGGGGGAATACATGTGTTCAGTGATTTTTAAAACTTTTCTTTCACTGAGGTCAGATGGGTCAGGTTGTCCTGATGATTTGGCCCTGAGAAGCACAGATCGCCCTGAGTCAAAGTCTACCTGAGACAATGATCCTGAGCTGCTTTCAGAAGCCTCAGATTATCCCAACTGAGCCTGAGTTTTCAGAGATCCTGAGCTGCTTGGATCAGATAACTATCTTACTGAACCCTCAGTAGAGTTTGTTCAGTTTGGTAACTATCTGTTCTAGCTACTCAAGTGTGCGGAATGGTTGGCCCTAAGTTTATACTCGTTTTTAGCTTTGCTGAAAACCTTCCTTTTAATGAAACAGTGATTAAGGCTGTGATCAGTTAGATGCAAGTTCAGTGGATTGATTCCAACTGAATATCAGTGAATAATGCTTTCAGTTAAAGATATGCAACAGATAACAATGCAGTACAGAAAGCAAACAACACAGCAATTATAGTGGTTCAGAGACTCAAACTCCTACGTCCACTCTCTCTGAACTTCAGAGAAATTCCTTAACCACTTTCTAAGGTTTTCTGACTACCTCAATGTAGTTTACTAACCTTTCTACTTTGAGCTTTCTGACTACCTCCTTGTAGTTTACTTACTCAAACACACACAAGCTTTCTGACTATCCAAGATAGTTTACTCACTTCTTCTCTAGAGTTTTCTAACTACCTCCTTGTAGTTTACTAACTCTTTACAACTCCAACTCACCAACAATCACACTCAAACTACCTTACAAAAGGTTTGGGGTTTCTGGTTGGTTTCCAACTAGGATGAGATATCCTTTACAATAAGTACAATGCAAATGCTAGGATATCTCTACTAAGCTTTGGATATATCTTATCAAACTAGGCTTAGTGAATGAGCTCTCTTCAATGTAAAGCACTTGGGAAATTCTTGGGTTTTCGAGTGCTTCAATTTTCAAGAATAAGATTGAGCTCTTGAGTTGCTTACCAATTTGCTGTAACCTTCGATGTAGAGGGTTACTAGTATTTATAGGCAATCACCAAGGTCACTCTTGAAAAAATATCCGTTGGAAGAGATAGCTTCATGAGTTTCCTCTTATGGTGTTTGATGAACGACTATTTTAGGGTTTGAATACTCCCTTGCATGTTTTAGGAAATATGCTTTCATGCAGCCACTCACCACTTTTTGCACTCTGGAACATAAAATCACGACATGATGACAAAGGAACTTTCGATTGTCGATAAAAAATCTGATGTTGTCTTCTTTCGATTGGCTCTTGTCTTTCGGTAAATGTAGACAAAAATATATGGCTCTTTTTTGGTCAATATCTCTGAGTGATATAACCTTAACAACACTTAGTTTTAGTTCCTTTTGTCTGTATGTGAATGTCTTGGGCAATATCTATTTTTCTGAGTAATCGCATTTTTCTCAGTTTTTTAGCCTTCAGATAGATATTATTCAGTGCCTCGAAACATTCAAGGTTATCTTCGAGCATTGATAGATTACCGAGTCTTGTAACTCTTGTGTCTTGATATCTTCCGAGTCTTGATTATCTTACGAGTCTTGATGTCTTCGAGTCTTGAGTCTTACGAGTCTTGATGTCTTCGAGTCTTGATGTCTTCTCGAGTCTTGATGTCTTTTGAGTCTTCAGAGATATACTGATTGATATCTTGAGTCTTGATTTCTCGGTTTCATCTTGAGTCTTGATTTCTCGATTTTATCGAGTCTTGATTTCATCAAACTTCTTGAACTTTCTCGAGTCTTGTAATCTTGTAATCTAACCTCGATCTATATCTCACGATCGCATATGGTGCGAGATAACATCCTGAACACTCTAAAACTGAATCCTGACTCAACTATCAAGATTATCCTGAACATGTCATACTCAGGGGTTTTGGGATCTAATCAAAATCTTCTTTATTAAATTCATCTCCCAACAATGAATGGTTTGGTTGTGATCAAATGGAAAATCCTTCATGCAACCAAGATAGAGTTTATCTTGGAGATGTGCAGGGAGGAAGAAGATATTTTTGCCAACTCCTCACCCTTTCCAAAGTCTAAGATTCTTTTCAAGCCAACTTCATCAAAAAAGACTTTGAAGGGAAAGAAAGAGAAGAAAGTGGAGACTGCTGCAGAAGGAGCTGCTGAACAAGCCCATCAAGCCAGGGGGAAGGCTTTGATGGAGGTGAAGAGAGAGAAGGGAGAAGCCCTGAAGAAGAAAGCTCTGGCTCCTAAGCGCAGAAGAGTTCTAATCTCTACTGAGGAGGAGGTGAGTGAACCTGAGGAAGTCCAGCCTGAGGGCCAGCAAGGTCAAAAATCTCCATTGCAAATCGCTCAAAGTTGTGACTACCGCAGAAGAGCAAAACCGAGGAAAGTGTTCTCTCGAGGTTCTTGAAACATCTCTCGAGCCTGCATAAATTTTCTCGGGGAGATATTTAAGGGACCTCAGGTTTCTACTGAGGAAATGCCTGCTCAGACCTCAGAACAAGCTGAGCCTCAGGAGCTGTTGAATCTTGATATGCTCCTGAGTGAACCTTTCTTTGATCCCTCAGCACATGAAGCCATTCCTACTGAACCTGAAAGCCCGGTCAAGAAGGGCGAGGGTAAGAGAAAGAGTGGTGCAAAGAAGGGGGAACATTTCATTTTGGACAGGTACCCTGAGCTGAGCTCATATCCTGACCTTCAGGATCTCTTCTTTAGACTGAGGACAACAATCTACATTCTGAACCAGAATCTGCCAGAGATGCTCAACATTGCCTCATTCAGAGGAGAGGACTGGTGGAATGAAGAGACTGCAGTGTTAACTGAGTTCTCCGGGTTCAGGAAGACCAAGCTCTGGATGAAAGTTGCCGATTTTGATGAGCTGGTCAAGAAAAAGGTAGCTGAAAGGAGGAAAGCTGGTGTTGGTGCCCCGAGCTTAAAAGATCAAGATCAAGAAGGGGACCAACAAGGAAATGCTGAGAAGCAATCTCAAATGGAGGAAAGTACTGATGCTGGACAGCCTAATATCTCACATCCTCAGACTGAAGTTAGTACTCTTCAGGTAACTTTTGGCACTACTAAACATTATGCCAAAGCTACTGAAGTTTCTATCTTTAATTCTGTTATGTCTGATATGCAGACTGAGGCTCAGGTGGAGACTGAAGCCCAGGTGGAGACTGAGGCTTAGGTGGAGCAACCAGCTCAGGAGAAACAACAAGTTCTATATGCTCCAGAGATTGACTTCAGTCCTATAGTGGACAAGCTGGAGAAAGTTGTGCCAATTGTGGATAAAGTTGCTCAGATTGAAGAAACATTGGCCAACCAATCCCAGAAGCTAGAGAACCCGAAGTTCTACCGGACTTGATGCGACAGACATCTCTGAATGACAAAATGACTGCCATAGAAGGGAAGGTAGATGGAGTCAAAGCTGAACTGAATGCAGAGATGAAGCAAATGTATCAGGAGAGGACTTCATTTCTAGAAGCTAAGCTGGTGGAGAAGAATGCTCAACTAATCAAGAGTGCTGTTGAGGAAATGGGCTCCTTGCTCATGACCAAGATGACAGATATGCTGAAAGATGTATTCTCCAACCAGTTTGCACCCTTATCTGAAGAGTTCTCAGTGGCTAAAAACCATTTGATGAGGCTGGAGGAAGAGCATGATCAGTTGGCTGGAGAAGTGCGGAGTATCAGCAAAGAGCAATATCACATGGATACCGCACTGTCTCAACTTCTTCCAAGGTATGGTGCCAAGAAGGGGGAAAGGCCTGGAGGCAAGCTGAAGGAGTTATTGGCACACACCTTGAAGAAGAAGGCAGACATGAAGCTGAAAAGAAAATTCTTGCAGATGCCTTAAAAGAAGTAGAAGCCACTGAAAAGCTCAAGTTCAAGCCAGCTGAAAAGCAAATCTACACTCATGTTTCTGAGCAAACAATGCAGGAAGTTATTTCTGAAAAACTGAGTGGTAGAAGAAAGGTGGAAACAAGCCAAGCCGGTGCAGAGCAATGAATCAAGAGGAAGGCTGTGGCATTTGTTGAACCTGAGAAGAAGAGAGCTAAAGCTTCAAAAGCTACTCAAAGGAAACTGATAATGAATTTTGAAGAGCCTGAAGAAGAAGCTGAAAAGGAAGTCTTTAACACAAGAAAAGCTCTGAAATCACTTCAGGTGGAACAAATGTAAGAAAAATCGCCGCTTCAGATCGGGGAGTTCTGTAATAAGAAAGAAGAAAGAAGAAGAGCAGAAACGCAGAAGTGGTTTCAAGAAGTTCCTGAGCAAGAGGAGGGGTACTGCTAAAACTCAGAAGTGACCACACATTGATAAATGGATGCCTGGGAAGAAATTAAGAGAACCTTCTGGTTCTATTATGAAGTTCTGAGGGAATGGAGGGGGACAAGCTCAGACCCGAATGAAGCCTTCATTGATTACCTATTAACTTTCTATCCAAAGTACCTGCAGAGTTGGATAAACTTAGCAGATGAAGGTAATGTTCAAATAGTTGCCCCTGGTCCATATACCTACCCTGCTCCTAGACTAGAGAATGGCCCGGTGAATGAGACAGCCATATCTCAAGAAATTGCTCAGTATGCCATCCAATTAGGACTGACAGGAAACAACCCATATATCATCAAAGAAATGGATGCATTGAAGAAGAGATATTATGGGATGTTCAACCTGGAGGTACCTGAGGATGAAGTTGAAGAAGATTGAAGAGCTGAAGCTGAAGATTGAAGAAGACTGAATACTAAAGACTGAAGACTCTTTGTACTTCTTTTGTTTTTGTTTTTATTTCTGATAAAGTTCATTGTACTCTGTAACTTCTATCCTACAATCAATGAAAATTTATCTTTATGCTCAAAGATAATATCTCATAATCTTTTTACATGTCTTTTATATTTGATATGCCTTTGTGATGAAATTGTTGAGAATTTGCCATTCTTGGATTGTAATAGAAAAAACTGAAACCTGAGTACAGGTTAAGTATTTTTGTAACAAGATGGTTTTGGCATCATCAAAAAGGGGGAAATTGTTGGGAGATGGATTTAATAAAGAAGATTTTGATTAGATCCCAAAACCCCTGAGTATGACATGTTCAGGATAATCTTGATAGTTGAGTCAGGATTCAGTTTTAGAGTGTTCAGGATGTTATCTGCACCATGTATAGTCAGCAGATATAGATCAGGTTAGATTCTGAAGACTCAGTAAGTTTCTAAAGTTTCAAAGATGAAATCAAGAAATCAAGACTCAAGATGAAATCGAGAAATCAAGACTCAAAGATGAAATCGAGAAATCAAGACTCAAGATGAAATCGAGAAATCAAGACTCAAGATATCAATCAAGATATCTCTCAAGACTCAAGACATCAAGACTCAAGACATCAAATCAAGACTCAAGACATCAAGACTCAAGACTCGTAAGACATCAAGACTCGTAAGATATCAAGACTCGAGTAAGATATCAAGACACAAAGAGTTATCAAGACTCAAGAATCCATCAATGCTCAAGATAACCTGAATGTTCCGAATTTAATCAATAATATCTATCCGAAAGCTACAAAACCGAGAAAATGCGATTACTCGTAAAAATAGATATTGCCCAAGACATTCACATGCGCATATAAAAGGAACTAAAACTAAGTGTTGTTAAGGTTATATCACTCGTAGATATTGACCAAAAAAAGAGCCGTTATGTTTGTCTTCACATTTATCAAGACAAGAGCCAATCGTAAGAAGACAAAGACTATACTTTTCGACACAAAAGCGACATGTCATCGAAGCATGTCGCCAGATTTATGTTCGCATCGCAAAAAAAGTGGTGAGTGGCTGCATGAAAGCATATTGCCTAAAACATGCAAGGGAGTATTCAAACCCTAAAATAGCCGTTCATCAAACACCATAAGAGGAAACTCATGAAGCTATCTCTTCCAACGGATAGTTTTTCAAGAGTGACCTTGGTGATTGCCTATAAATACTAGTAACCCTCTACATTGAAGGTTACAGGAAATTTGTAAGCAACTCAAGAGCTCAATCTTATTCTTGAAAATTGAAGCACTCGAAAACCCAAGAATTTCCCAAGTGCTTTACATTGAAGAGAGCTCATTCACTAAGCCTAGTTTGATAAGATATATCCAAAGCTTAGTAGAGATATCCTAGCCTTTGCATTGTATTTATTGTAAATGATATCTCATCCTAGTTGGAAACCAACCAGAAACCCCAAACCCTTTGTAAGGTAGTTTGAGTGTGATTGTTGGTGAGTTGGAGTTGTAAAGAGTTAGTAAACTACAAGGAGGTAGTCAGAAAACTCTAGAGAAGAAGTGAGTAAACTATCTTGGATAGTCAGAAAGCTTGTGTGTGTTTGAGTAAGTAAACTACAAGGAGGTAGTCAGAAAGCTCAAAGTAGAAAGGTTAGTAAACTACATTGAGGTAGTCAGAAAACCTTAGGAAGTGATTAAGGAATTTCTCTGAAGTTCAGAGAGAGTGGACGTAGGAGCTTGAGTCACTGAACCACTATAATTGTTGTGTTGTTTGCTTTCTGTACTGCATTGTTATCTGTTGCATATCTTTAACTGAAAGCATTATTCAATGATATTCAGTTGGAATCAATCAACTGAACTTGCATCTAACTGATCACAGTCTTAATCACTGTTTCATTAAAAGGAAGGTTTTCAGCAAAGCTAAAAACGAGTATAAACTTAGGGCCAATCATTCCGCACACCTGAGTAGCTAGAACAGGTAGTTACCAAACTGAACAAACTCTACTGAGGGTTTAGTAAGATAGTTATCTGGTCCAAGCAGCTCAGGATCTCTGAAAAACTCAGGCTCAGTTGGGATAATCTGAGGCTTCTGAAAGCAGCTCAGGATCATTGTCTCAGGTAGACTTTGACTCAGGGCGATCTGTGCTTCTCAGGGCCAAATCATCAGGACAACCTGACCCATCTGACCTCAGTGAAAGAAAAGTTTTAAAAATCACTGAACACGTGTATTCCCCCCCCATACACGTGTGAGACTCGTTAGCACCGGGACCAACATAGATCTATAATACCCCTCCTGAAAAATCACTTTATCATTTGAAATACTAATAAACAATTCGCTCGTTAAAACTCGATATTAAAGGTGGGGTGCACATTATTTCGGGACGAAGGTAGTATAAGATTTGATCCGTCGGTGTAACAATTATGAAAAATACATGTATAACATTTATAAATAATATAATAACTTAATATAACTAATGTTGAGTAAAATTGAAATTTCCCTAAACCCTAAAACACAAATTAAGCTTAGTCAAAAAATATTTGCTTTACATAATCTGCATAAAAATGTACTAATTATAGAGTATATACACAAAAAACACCATATAACTTAATTGGATTACACGGCATATATATAAAAAAAAATTCGGCAAAAAAATAATAAAAATTAAGTCTAGTTGATTACCGATAGTTAAATAGAAAAAAGTTTAAGAAATCATTTCATTAGAAAAAGTTATAATAAAAAAGGAGTAATTAAATAAATCAATTATTTTAAAAATGATGTAAAATGTTCTGAAGTGTGTATATTTTAACAAATTTAGTTATATTTCATTAAGGTTAATGGTCCCATATTTTATTTAGACAAAGAATTGGGTGAAGTGAACTCTATTTTTTTAATATCACAAAAATTATAATTACTTAAAAAATAAAATATTTTAAATATTAATAATTTTTATACATAACAATATAAAATTTATATATAAATTTGATGCACAAACGTGTTACTTTTTTATTTAATTTTATTGAAAATCAATGACAAGTTCCATTAAATTAGGTTCATTGCCTTAATCGTCTCACTTACCATTATTGTTAAAGAATATATATTTATTAAATCACATATAAATAGATGGTCCAGAGAGTTAATAAAGAATATTAAAAAGTGTCATTGACATAAATATATATTTAGTAAAATTCAAGGCAGGCTATCATAAATTTGGAATATAATTCATGACAAATTTAATTCATAAAATAACCATTACTACAATGCAATAATTATTATACTAAAAAAAATCTGAAAAACAATACTCCAATTCCATGACACCAGTCACATACACCACGCGTCAACCGTACACACAATAATCAAAACCATTATCAAGTCTATTAAAAGAGAGGTCTAAACCATTCACTCTCATTTACCCTACACAATCCTCATTTCCCCTGCGGCCTTACATAGAAATGACAAAAAACGGTAACAGCAAGTTGAAGAGACCAATTTTCTCTCCTTCGATAACATTATCCGAAACTTGCTTGATTATTTAGTCTAATTTAGGCAAAATTTTCATAATCACCGAAAATCTTAAGTATATATGAAATACTTAAGATAACGATTTAGTTTCTTTATATCTTAAAGATTTACTGTTTATTTTTTTAAATATATGCATTCTTCTGGCCTTAATTTTTGCCAAAGAACACAAATATATGGTTTGTTATGTTTTCTTTTTCAATTTACATTTCTTCTCTAGAGAAGCCTTTAGATCTATGAGTTTCTGAAAGCAAATTAAATAATAATAATTAAATATTATTATTTATTATTTAATTATTCCACACATTTGTGGATAATATGGAAAAGAAGTTACTGATAACTTCTACATATATAAAAATGACGTGGATTTTTGTTGGACCAAGTGAATGAAATTTGGTCTTCATCAGAGAAAATTATCTCCCTGCGATAACGTGAAAATACAAATACAAAAATATAGAAATCTGTATTTAGTGAATACGCATCACGCACCTACTTCAATCGAAATGGCATTTAACATTGTGAATAATGGAAGTAATCCGTGAATCTATTCTCGTGGTTGTGTTTCGGACTAAGAGAATCCAGTGCATACGTAGAATTTAACCGGTTCGATATTCTTCCGCTGTAAATTCTGGAATAAAGGTTAATGAATTTCTAACCATCGTTTTCCAACAATGGTATCAGACCCATTGCTTTGGATTCTCGTATGCGTTTACGATTCTCGCACGATTATATGCCTTGTATATGTGATTGGCATGTTTCACGATCGAATTGCACATGTTTTGAATTTTTTCAATTTTTTGATTTATTGAAACAGACGAATTAGGGGCTAAAATTTTTACTGTAGATGCGTGATATAGTGTAGATTATATCTGCAAAGTTTCAGAATTTTTGGCCAAGCCGTTTGTGAGAAATAATTTTTTTTTGAAAATTTTTGTGAATTTTGACTGTTGATTACGAACATTACAGAATGCATTTTGGTGTGTTCTTGGTACTGAGTTAATCTACGTTGGAAGATGATTCCAACGATATATTATTCGTTAATTTTGGTTGAGAAACGAATGAGATATGAATTTTGAAGTTTTTACTTTTCTGGGGCCAAATCGAAAAGTTTCAGAGTTTTGAGGGGTCTTTTTCAGAGAATTAGATATTCTCTAAGGACCTAATTGCAAAATCTGAAAAGTTAATTTTAATTTCGGTCAAACCGGTCAACAACTTAACCGAACCAGCGGTTCAAATCGTGAACCGGCCCAACTTAATCGGGATTCGAGGCAGTGGACATGTGGCGGCGTGTGGAGCCAACACCAATTCCGGCAACTGGGCGATGGCGCGTAGTTTCACGCGCGCATATGTGACGGCGTGTGGATCTCACGCTCTCGGACCACTTTGCAAACCTGTGCGCGTGTTGGCGCGTGGGCGCGCGTGGAGACGGCGTGGCCGCGCGTGGTGGCGAGTTGGGACGGCGTGGCCGCGCATTTTTTGTGCGTCAGATGTTTTCCTTGAGCGTGTGGCGGTTTTCAGGTGCGGAAAAGATGTTTTCATGCGAGTTCGCGCTCATGTAATCTTGTTTTGGCTCGTTTGGGCTCATTTTAACTCCATTTTTTGTTCCGAAAATTTCTACGTTCTTATTTTTCAGTGTAAATTCTTAATTTATATATTTTTTTAATATTTGAATCAAGGAAGTTCGAGTATTTATTTATCTTTTAAATTGAGAACCACAATTAAAATTTATTACACTTGTGAATTAGCTTATTATGCTTGAAATTAAATTTTCTTGCGTAATTGTGAGCTTAACAATTCATTTGTTAAGTATGTAAGCATTGGATGTTTAAATGGTTGCTCATTTTATGTAGATATGACTCGATGAAATAAACAATTTGTGTTTTACAAATTCGAGATTTTTTATGCAATTTTTTTAAAGAATTGCATGAAATACTGGCACACAATTTCAGAACATTAAGGTACTTGAGTGAGTTGTATAGTTTATCGCTCTTTATTATTATCACATAAGATTATTCCGACTTAATAGCTCATGACTTAGTAAGAGTTGAAACTTGAGCTATGACATTTCCAAGAAGACTAATAATAGTTTTCTAGGACAAATTTATGTCAATATTGGAATTTAATATTTATGGTGATAATTTTTACGAGAAAATGATTGGTGGATTAGGTAAAAGATTCAAGTAGACAAGTTGTTGAGATGACATGTCTATGTATTAAAGATGGTTCATTGATCCGGTTTTATTACCTTGAGAGATAAATGTAACTCTTGAATACGAATCATCACCTAGATCCTTGAGCCATATTTTTTCGATAATGTTAGTACTAAATGTAGTACTTCAAGAGACGTGAATGTCAAAGAGGATTCAAACTTATACATGAATATTGCCTGACAAGTATGCTGAAATAAGATTAGATTAAGAATAACATAAGAAGTTGATTTTTTGAGCTTATAGTAGCCATTAAATTTTCTTGAACTACTTTGAGTTATTTTATTGACTCATAACATGATTGTGTTTTATTACGTTTATAATGATAAATGTTATTAAGCATATAGTTTCATGTTGTTAAGTGGGAGTTTTAGATGTTTATTAGAGTAAAAGCTAAAACTATTTGTGTTCATGTTTTCGAATTGAGTCTGATTAATGAGGATACTTAATGAGATTGATAATTAATAACTTTAAGTTATTTTTCGATATCAAATTTTGTATTAAGTTTTTCAGATGTATGTTAGCTTAATGTTGAACATATTGATACATAAATAAACGTTAACTCATTGAATCACTTCAAATAAACCAAACAATAGCTTCAAAAGCTATCAACGCCAATATAATTGAATACACTCAATAACGATAATTATGACATGTGAAATCATAATTAATTAAATGTTCTTGGAGAACAAGATGCATTGAATATTATCCACCATGTTATGCAAGATCTGGGATTGGGATGTAGATTCAGATCAAAATGGATCAAAAGACTTACATTTGCTTGGAATATGAGAAATTCCTAGCTCATGACAAACTGGTGAGCTCAGTTATAGATAGAATGATCCTTAAGTGTGTGCAAAACCTTACAACTTACGATATTTTGCAATATCTGATAGAGAAGTATGGTAGCACTTCACTTTTTGAATAACATCAACTTCAGATCTAATATGGTCATTTCCTTACATTTGGAGCACTTGAGGGTTATCACGTCCTGTGATGAAAGTATAGACTTTCGCTTATTCAATTCATATTGTTGAGCTAAAGGATGTGGTACTTGGAGTTGTCATGTCTTCATCAAGTGTTCTGATTTCTGAATTCAGTTCTTAACACTCTTCTAACTCAAAACTTAAGACATACTGAAAGGAATGGAGGAAATGACAAGCAATATAAAATTAAAAATACTGCAGTTAAACTTCAAATTAATCCTAATGGAAAGAAGAATAAGAAGAAGAGATATGCAAAACTGAAAATTAGATGACCTGCAAGTTTGGTAATTTTACTCATGAATATTTTGAGACCAAGAGGGACAAAGAAAATCATTGCAATTATTTGGTTTTAGCATAATTGTTTATGGTGGTGTATTTATTAACTGAATTTTATCCTTGTGGATTATAGATTCTAGAAACGCAGGCCATTGACTATATCTTTCTTCTATGATTGTAATGTGATTTGAAATTTATATTGGAGGTGGTTGTGATAGTATATTCAATGGACATTATGGTATTTGACAATTATTATAAGTTTTATATGGTTTTTGGACTGTAAGAGAACATTTATTTTAGTATTATGATAATAATTCATGGATTACTAAATATTTATTCCTCTAGTTGTTGTAACCTAAATTTTACATCTAGGGCTAGAAACAAATAATATAAGATTTCTGAATGAACAATGAATGGAAAACGTAAAGAACAAAGAATTTGTTGACCCAGTTCGTCCGGAAGGACTACGTCTGGGGGCATACCAAGCCATGATCTTTTACTATCTTTTTCCAATGAATTTTTCGTCTCCCTTTTCTCTTGGGGTTTATTCCCTATTTATAACAATTACAAGGTACAAAGATGAAAACCCTAATGAGCCTCTAAATGGGCCCTCTAATTAATGCAATATTGTTGGGGTTATACTGAAAAGTATGCTTTTACTTTGTATAACCAAACTGAATTTTCTTATTTATTTACTGAAATAAATTTTTAATCACAATTGTATTTAAATATGAATGAATGTTATATATATTTATTGCAAACCCGTTCAATAAGTTAGTACGTATTACGTTGTAGTTAATTTGGTGATACCAGATCACAGACAAATTAACAGCCCCTCGTAATTAAGTACAAATTCACAACCCGAAAGTTTACAAGTTAGTTATATTTTCTTTAAAATTTTCATAAGAGATTTTTCCAATACTTTTTTTAAAATCTATCTTCCAATATTTACAAGAATAATTTTATCAAATACAAAATTATTTTCCAACTTTTTCTTATATCTTTATAAAATTCATATTATATTTGAATTTAATCTTTTTAAAAGAAATTTATTTTCCATTATCAAAATACGTGTTTTCTTAACACTAAATTATAATGTCACGAAATTTTTATAAAATTAAGGTTGAAGCCACTTTCTTTTTTCCATGTAAAAGCCGCAACTCTTTTTTATTTTGTATAAGGCAATTTTTAAATCAAGTATTGTACATATCTTGTTTACAAATTCTTCAAATCATTTTCTTTTTAAATCAAATCTGTAGATATCTTTTTATCACAATGATCAACATTGAAGAGATATTACTATCCCTAATACTTATTTTTATCCCCAAAAGAATCGTTCCCTTTTTCATTGTTAACATTAAAGCTATTTAATTATTTGACTATCAAATTTTATAAAGACATGTCTCCAAATTTTAATCACCATCCATAAGTTTCGAGTCTCAAGATTTTCATGATAAATTCAAATCCCAATTTTTCACTAACAAAATTATATTTTTCTCTCTATAAATAAAGGTCTCTTCTTTTGAAATATAAACACATAGAAAAATATTATTTCATACTTTTCACAACTTATGAATTTTTCGCAACAAGGATTAAAGTTATTTCATTGCATCCTTTTCATCCACGACATTGATTCGAGGTGGGGTTTTTACTTGCTTTATCACTTTTAAATATACATGTGAGTGTTGTTATTGCTTACTACATCTTACAGCCTATGTTATTATGGTTGGTTTATCCAACGAGCCTATGGTTGACCTAGTCAACAAGCCTATATTATTATGGTTGGTTTATCCAACAGCCTATGGTTGGCCTTGCCAACAAGCTTATGAAATTGTATGCATGTTTGTGAGTTTATAATTTTATTTACATGTTATGTTTGATTGTGATAAAGTAAGGGAATCTCACTGAGCTAGTGGTTTTGCTCACCCCAATCTCATTAACATTTTTCAGATTAAGAAGGAGTGCGGTGGAGAGACGGTGGATTGCCTCAAGTGGTTAATTAAATTCTACTTTAGCAATTGATTTCATTTAAGAAAATTGATTCATGTTATTTGACATTCAAAAGCTTTTAAGATTTAAAGTATTTTTATTTAAATAAGAGTCGCATCCCTGTTATTACATTAAATCTTGTTTGAGACAAATAAATTTTAGTGATTCAGTTTAAGGTTCAATAATGTTTCATGTTTTAACATTTACTTCATCTGCAAATTCTTATAAAATTTATGCATTTAAAATACTACGAAAATTCGGATGTGACAAGTACAAATTCACAACCTAGATGGAAATGAACAAACCATCATGAAAGGTTGATGTATAAGACTCAGGTTGGCTTGTCTTGACCGAGAGATTATACTAGTGCATTTGGATGCACTGAATAGGACCTACATGAAGATAAATTCTTCGGTACTGAATATACAAGAAATAGACATCAGTGGTGTGTTATTTCTTAATCTCCATCCCTTAAATAGGATCGTGTGAAATTAATAACTATTGCTTTGACTTATGATAGGAAGAGAGTCATTGTGATTCGATACCTTATATCTTGGGCAATATTATTAATTACATGACGATTGCTGACATTTAATATGGAGAATCGTGTGCAAGTACGTCTTGCTTGATTTGTCCCCTTGGTAGGCTCAGAATCTTTATCATACCAAATCTTGCAATTGGAAATTTATTTCCGGAATGGATAATAGTGTTGAGCTGTCTTTACTCCAAGGATAAAAATATTAATTAATATAAAACTTGTTCATTAGCTTAATTAATTAATGGACTAAGATAATCTTAAACACGTGAAATAATGACCGAGAGCCATATTATAGTAAAGTCGTAATATGGGTTAAGATGGATAGTTCAATATTAATTTTATAGTGGAGTAAATTAATATTAATGGACTTTGAATAATATTTGGCCCAATATTATATCTTCATAGTCCATTGGAGGTCCAATCTTAATTCTCCTAAAGGCCCTCAAATAGTCCAAAATAAAGTCCAATTAATGAAATAGAGAAGAAAATATTATTGCCTAATATTTCTTGTTATTTTCGAAATTTGTAGGAAAAGGGAAAAGAAAGATTTTCTTGATTTTCTTGAAAAGATTTTATGGAAAGAGATAAGTATCCTTGGAATACATAATTATCCCATAAATTCAAGAAGTCAAATCTTGACTCCTTCTTCCTTGTAATTTTCGAAAATATGGGACAAAAGGGGAATAAGATTTTTATGGAAAAATTTAATTAAGGAGAAAAGAATATAGGAAATATATTCAAGATTTCTTGGAGATAAAGAAAAATATTTTCCTCCTTAATTTTTACTTAAAAAATTGGCCACCCCTCCCTATATATAGGGGATGAATTTTTCATTCCCAACTGAAATTCCATGTGTTGGAAATATTAGAAATCCACAAAGGTGGTAACAAAATATTTTTGGTTTTCTCTCTTATTAAAATCGTTCGTGAGAATCCTTCCACCGGATTGCGTTCGTGGACTTGGGACATATTTGGGAAGGCACTTTGGGTTGATCCATCGTCTCATCGGTTGTCTCTACAAGAGGTTAGTAATCTCGTAACTCCTAGATTCCACATGCTTAGGATTTATGTGGATTACGTGTACGCATGTTGTTTATTCGCTTATTAATTATTATGTTGAATTGATTTAGGATTAATTCATGCTAGTAATTAATTGATTAATTTAATTATGTATTTAAAATCATCTCGAATAGATTCGAGCACCCCTATTTTCCCAACAACTGGTATCAGAGCTCTGGTTTGGAGCTCTGACTTTTAAATTGTTATTTAAATTATGTTGGACATTAAATTAAAAATTGGATTGTAGAATTACTAGATCTGTTTTGCAGGTATCTAATTGTCATGGTATTTAATGTGTTTAATTTTCATGCGTATGAATGAATGGTTTTTAATTCGACTCGTTCGGATTTGTTTTTCTTTTAAGAAAATCCATAAGTAGATTAGGCTATTTGATTTGATCAATGTAATAGACTAATCTAGATTTAAGTTGTATTTATTTTTCGTTAAATAAATTGTAACCTAATCGAAGACGAAGACGGAGATGAGGAGTTAAGATGGATCCAGAACCGTACATGGGCGACGTGCGTCGCGCGAAATGTGCTAAGGGAAGCACGCTTGCGATGCAAACATCTCTAGTCGGATGGGCTTGGCGCACGGCGCCGGGTGGGATCGGCCCACGATGCGTGCGAACGTGACGAGGGCGACGCGCACGGGCACGCGCTGGGCGGGGCGCGTGGGGCGAAAAGTGGGGCAGAGGCACCCAACTGGCGACGCACGCTGCGCCTAGGCGTATGGGCGCGGTCGCTCAGTCAAGCGGCCGGCCGGATGCGGGCGTGCATCCCGACTGCGAGCTGCTTGGAGTGGCGTTCCAAGACGAATTTTGTGCCCAATTACAGTTGGATAATCAAGCCAAGGAAAATCAAACCATGACAGTTGAAAACCATGTTTCTTCAAGATCAAGCCAAGGAAGATCAAACCATGACAGTTGGATAATTTGTGCCCAATGTGTTTATTTTCTGCTTTGCTTGATTTATTGTTGTATTTTCTTATGCTTTATTTAATCTGTTTAAATGTGTTTTCATGAGAATTGCTCAATGAAAATTCTCAAATTCAAAAATTACTAAGTATGTTTTAATAATTAATTTGGTTTTGAATCAAATTAATTTTGACTTCCATGATTTATTTATTTGTGAAATCTTTTGGAGAAATTCCCCTACGGGACGGTCAAAAGATAACTTTCACATGAATAAATTCTCAAAAGGATGATTGTGAATTATTATTAGTGGCGACGATGAACCTCCCACGAGGCTCGATCAAAACGAAGTAGTAATTCTGTATTTAATCATGGTTATTACTTAGGTATAAAATTGATATGCATATACTTCACCGAAGTCCTTGTCAATTTTATATTGGTCAAGTGGGAGCCGACTATTAATTTTTTAATTAAAGATTTGTAATTGTTCTTGTTTGTAACCTGCTTGAATGTGATTTAAATGATGACCCTCCCAAGAGGCTCATTTAAATCTGCTTTGGGATGTTGGCTGATGCATGTTCATATTTTTTTGAGATTTTAATATGAATCATGTGATCGAATTATGTGATTTTCTTCGTGTTGATCCTGATATTGACACAAGATGTATGTTTATTTTCAGTTTCATCATGTCGCAACCTTTTAATCCACTGTTCAATATACTCAAAGAACACTAACTCACTGGTGAAAACTATGTCATTTGGAAACGTAATATGTCTTTTGTCCTCACTGCACAAAAACATCATTGAGTTCTTGGTGGGCAAAAACCTGAAAAACCAACTGAAAGGTCATCAAGTGCAGAAAAATGTTTGTACAAAATCTGGGAGCAAGCAAACGAATCAATGAAACTCGTAATCTTGACTTCACTGTCTGATGATTTGAGACTCATTCATGAGGGAGTTGATTCGGCTGCGGAAATTGTACAAAGTCTTGAGGAAATGTTTTCCTCAGAGAGCAATATGACCAAAGAGTTTCATCAAAATGGTATGGAAAAGCTAAAGATGATCGAGGGAACGCCCGCGAGGGATCACATTCTCAAGGTCAGACGCCATTTTGAAAAACTTGCTTACCTCGGTACACGGTACTATGATGAGGTTCAAATCGAATTCTTGTTCCTAACTCTTCCAATGTGCTTTAATGAGTTCTATTGTAGTTTTGTGATGAGTGATCACATGTTTACCATGGATACTCTGCAAGAAATCTTGGAGATGATAGATAAACACTTGGGACAAGAAGACGAAGCTTTGGTGACTAAGAAACTTCTTTCAAGATCTAGACCAATGGTGGGTAAGATTGTTGAGAAGATGAATGGTCCGATCCAAAGCAAGGCCACTAAGAAAAAGGGTAAGAAGGCCAGTTGGTTAAAGGTCCAAAAGAAACCAAAGGGAAAATGTTTCAACTGCGGTGAAGAAGGACATTGGAGGTCAGCCTGTTCCAATCCCAAAAGGAATGGAAAGAAAGGTAATTCTCACTCACTAATTGTTGAAACTTGTTTGGCGGAATATGCTGCCCATTCGTGGGTAGTGGATACGGGATCCACTGATCATGTTTGTTTCACGTTACAGGGGTTCAAGCGGACCCGACAACTTAGTGGAAGTGAGAACCTCATCACGCTAGGCGATGCTACGAGAGTGGCAGCTGAAGCAGTGGGAGACGTGCACCTGTCTTTTGAAGACCAGTTTTTAATTTTAAGAGATGTTCTTTATGTTCCTGTTTTTCGGAAAAAACTTATTTCAGTTTCTAAACTATTTATTGATGGATATTCTGTTCGTTTTAATAAACATGTTACTGTTTTACGTAACGATGTGATTATCTGTCGTGGAATTTTATGAAACAATCTCTATATTATTAACTGTGCACACCACTCACATAATACATTGTATAACACATCTACTATTTCATGTAAAAGAAAGCATTCGGCTAACGTGAACGAAACACTTCTTTGGCACCTAAGATTAGGTCATATTAACCCAAAAAGGATTCAAAGGTTGGTTCAAGATGGTTCAGTGGGGTTTCTCCAGATTGAACCATTTCCAACTTGCGAATCGTGCTTGGAGGGTAAAATGACCAAGAGGGCATTTGGAGCCAAGGGTCTTAGAGCTAAGGAAGTGTTAGAAATCATTCACACCGACGTGTGTGGTCCAATGCAAATCAAAGCTAGAGGTGGCTACATGTATTTCGTTACGTTTATCGATGATTACTCACACTACGGATACATTTTCCTAATGAAGCATAAATCTGAGACCTTTGAAAGAATTTAAGGCTCAAGTAGAGAATCATAAGGAAAAGACTATCAAGTTTCTACGATCTGATCGTGGAGGAGAATACCTCAGCGATGAATTTTTGAACTACCTGTCGGAAGAGGGGATTGCATCCCAGTTGACTGCACCCGGTACCCCTCAACAAAATGGGGTTGCAGAACGAAAAAATAGAACGCTTCTAGAAATGGTAAGATCAATGATGAGTTATGCAGATTTACCAAAATCGTTCTAGGGTTACGCTTTGGAAACAACGGCTTATATTCTAAACCTAGTGCCATCCAAATTAGTTCCTAAAACCCTGAGAGAATTGTGGACAGGGCGCAAGCCCAGCTATGGACACATCAGGATCTGGGGGTGTCCGGCATACGTGTTGGACAAGGAAGCTGGTAAGTTGGATGCACGTTCAGAATTAAGGTTGTTCATTGGGTATCCCGAAGGAACAAAAGGATGCATGTTCTATGGTCCCGAAGATCAAAAGGTCGTAATCAGTACGCACTTTAGATTTTTAGAAGAAGATTATATGAACGATAAAAAGCCTAGAAGTGAAATTACCTTGGAAGAACTTAAGGGGCCAACTCCATTGCCAACTGTACAAAATGATATACCAAACGTCACACTTTCACAACTGGAACCTCGTTGTAGTGGGAGGGTTGTCCGACAACCCGAGCGATTCTTAGGGATTGGAGAGTCTTCGGACTTGATCTCAGGTGAAGAATCAGATCCCTGGTCCTACAATGAGGCGATGCAAGACAAAGATGCAACCTCTTGGCAAATAGCAATGGAAGCCAAAATGGGTTCAATGGACCACAATAAAGTGTGGGAGCTAGTCGAACCACTTAATGGGGTAAAACCCATTGGATGTTAGTGGGTATACAAGAGAAAAAGGGGACCGGATGGAAAGGTTGAAACCTTTAAAGTAAGACTAGTGGCGAAAGGGTACACTCAGAAAGAAGGGATCGACTATGAGGAAACCTTTTCGCCAGTAGCCATGCTCAAGTCCATCTGCATTCTCTTGTCGATTTCTGCACATTTAGACTTTGAGATCTGGCAAATGGATGTCAAGACAGCTTTCCTAAATGGAAGTCTTGACGAAGAAATCTATATGCAACAACCCGAAGGTTTCATTGAAAAAGGTCAAGAGCATCTGGTTTGCAAGCTTAAGAAGTCCATTTATGGGCTGAAGCAAGCATCCCGTGCTTGGAATCAGTGTTTTGGTCAAGTTATAAAATCCTATGGTTTTCATCAAAACAACTTTGAAAGTTGTTTTTACAAAAGGCGTGACGGAACTGCATTGGTATTTTTGGTACTATACGTAGACGACATACTGCTCATCAGAAATGATGTAAAGGTGTTATCGGACGTAATGGCATGGCTATCAAAACAGTTTGATATGAAAGATTTAGGGGAAGCCGATCACATCCTAGGGATCAAGATCACTCGAGATCGCAGGAAAAGAATGATCGGGCTTTCGCAAGCCTCATACATAGATACTGTTTTGAAACGCTTCAGCATGCAAGATTCCAAGAAAGGCTTTGTGCCCTACAGACATGGAATCCATCTATCAAAAGAAATGTGTCCCAAAACACAGAATGAGATAGTTGACATGAAAGACATCCCTTATGCTTCGGCTGTGGGAAACCTCGTGTACGCAATGCTATGCACAAGACTGGATATCTGCTTTGTCGTAGGCATGGTAGCTAGATATCAAAGCAACCCTGGGAAAGAGCATTGGATTATGGTAAAGAACATTTTGAAGTATCTGAAGAGGACATGGGACAGAATGTTGGTTTACCAGTCAGACAGTCTAATCCCCATAGGTTACACGGACTCGGATTTCCAATCAGACGTTGACTCCAAAAATTCTACCTTGGGTAGTGTGTTTTGCATGGGGGGAGGAGCCATGACATGGAGAAGTGTAAAGCAGAAATGAATCGTCGATTCTACCATGGAAGCCGAATACGTAGCTGCTTGTGAAGCAGTGAAGGAAGCGGTTTTGCTCAAGAACTTCCTAGTGGACTTAGACGTTGTCCCGAATTTGTCCAGCACAATCACGGTCTATTGTGATAATGCCGGAGCAGTTGTAAATTCGAGGGAACCGAGAGCACACAAGGCCAGCAAACACATTGAAAGAAAATACCATCTTATACGAGAAATCGTTAAGAGATGAGACATTGAGGTGACAAAGATTGCATTCGGAAGACAACCTAGTAGATCCATTCACAAAGGGTCTGCCTCAGAGTACATTCGAGAGACATGTGGAAGGAATGGGCGTCAAGAACGTTGCCAATCTGCTTTGAGTATAAGTGGGAGAAATTATTAGGTTCCTGTACGGTGACATTAGATGTCACATAGAACACGAGACATGTTGTAGTATACTTAAAAGCAGACTTTTAGTATAAGTGGGAGATTGTTGGGGTTATACTGAAAAGTATGTTTTTACTTTGTATAACCAAACTGAATTTTCTTATTTATTTACTGAAATAAATTATTAATCACTGTTGCATTTAAATATGAATGAATGTTATATATATTTATTGCAAACTCGTTCAATAAGTTTGTACGTATTACGTTGTAGTTAATTTGGTGATACCAGATCACAGAAGATCAAATTAACAACTCCTCGTAATTAAGTACAAATTCACAACCTAGATGAAAATGAACAAACCATCATGAAAGGTTGATGTATAAGACTCAGATTGTCTTGTCTTGACCAAGAGATTATACTAGTGCATTTGGATACACTGAATAGGAGCTACCGGAGGATAATTTTTTCGGTACTGAATATACAAGAATTAGACCTCAGTGGTGTGTTATTTCTTAATCTCCGTCACTTAAATAGGATCGTGTGAAATTAATAACTATTGCTTTGACTTATGATAGGAAGAGAGTCAATGTGATTCGATACCTTATATCTTGGGCAATATTATTGATTACATGACGATTGCTGACATTTAATATGGAGAATCGTGTGCAAGTACGTCTTGCTTGATTTGTCCCCTTGGTGGGCTCAGAATCTTTATCATACCAAATCTTGCAAATTAAAATTTATTTCCGGTATGGATAATAATGTTGATCTGTCTTTACTCCAAGGATAAAGATATTAATTAATATAAAGCTTGTTCAGTGGCTTAATTAATTAGTGGACTAAGATAATCTTAAACACGGAAAATAATGACCGGGAGCCATATTATAGTAAAGTCATAATGTGGGTTAAGATGGATAGTTCAATATTAATTTTATAGTGTGTTGGGAAATTTATTAAGTTTTGATAAAAGTTCCAAAACAGATGTAATAGGACGGTCGAATCATTGGTCGATCGACGTTTTTATATTGAGAACTAAGTGACGGTTGAGAACTGTTGTATAGAGCAACTGATGTATAAATTAGATTAGAACACACATTGAGGGGGAACTCAATGTGTATAGCTCTTAGGTCTTGAATATCAGTTATAAAGATCACTTATGTAGATCAGAATAGAAGAACTGAAGATCTGAAGATAACAAGACTGAAGATAGATAAAGCACATCAGATGAAGTCAGTAAGTTGAGCTAAGATAACTTACAACCAAAGACTTCAGATAGGGCAGATCAGTTCACCTGATCTGTTTAGTTCTAAGAAGTGTTCTGAAAGTTCATTACACTTTGTTGGTCCCAGTGCTAATAAGTCTCACACGTGTATGGGGGGGAGGAATACAAGTGTTCAGTGATTTTTAAAACTTTTCTTTCACTGAGGTCAGATGGGTCAGGTTATCCTGATAATTTTGCCCTGAGAAGCACGGATTGCCCTGAGTCAAAGTCTCATCGAGACAATGATCCCGAGCCGCTTTTGAAGCTTCAGATTAGCCCAACTGATCCTGAATTTATCAGAGATCCTGAGGTGCTTGGATCAGATAATTATCTTACTGAACACTCAGTAGAGTTAGTTCAGTTTGGTAACTATCTGTTCTAGCTACTCAAGTGTGCGGAATGGTTGGCCCAAAGTTTATACTCGTTTTAGCTCTGCTAAAAATCTTCCCTTCAATAAAACAGTGATTAAGGCTGTGACCAATTTTATGCGATTAAATTGGATTGGTTCCAACCCGAATATCGATGAAATATGCTTTCAAAGGTGAAAAATATGCAATGAGATAATAATGCAAAGATGTAAAGCAAACAACACAGCAATTATAGTGGTTCAGAGACTCAAGCTCCTACGTCCACTCTCTCTGATCTTCAGAGAAATTCCTTAACCACTTCCTAAAGCTTTCAGGCTAACTCACTGTAGCTTACTCACTTTTCTACCTTGAGTTTTTTAAGGTGACTCTTGCAACTTACTAACTCAAACACACACAAGTGTTCGGGACTACCACAAGTAGCTTAACTTCTTCTTCTCTAGAGTTTTCTCGCTAACTCATTGTAGCTTACTCACTCTTTACAACTCTAACTCACCAACAAAACACACACAAACTACCTTAACAAAGGGTTTGGATTTTAGGTTGGTTTCCAACTAGGGTGAGATATCCTTTACAATAAGAACTAATGCAAAGGCTATGATATCTCTTCTAAGCTTTGGATATATTTATCACTCTAGGCTTAGAATAGTGAGCTCTCTCCAATGTGAAACACTTGGGAAATTCTAGGGTTTTCGAGTGCTTCAATTTGTAATAATACGAATGAGCTCTTGAGTTGCTTTGAAATTTCTCGTGACCTCTCAATGTAAAGGGTCACTGGTATTCATAGGCAACTTCACCAAGGTCACTCTTTGAAAACTATCAGTTGGAAGAGATAGCTTTATGAGTTTCCTCTTCTGGTGTTTGATGAAAAGGCTATTTTAAGGATTTGAACATTCCCTTGCATGTTTTAGGAAATATGCAGTCATGTAGCCAATCACCAATTTTTGCAGTCTGGAACTTAGTACTACTCACATAATTTGTGGTCCCGCTTTCAAAGGTCGATGAAGTATGATGTTGTCTTTTCTCGATTGGTTCTTATCTTGATGAATGTAGACAAACAAAACGACTCTTTTTGGTCAATCTCTCCGAATGAGACAACCTTAAACAACACTTAGACTTAGTTCCTTTTTTGTCGCGACTAGAATGTTTTTGGGCAATATCTACTTTTCTGAACATGTGCATTTTTTTCAGTTTTGTAATCTTCAGATAGATATTATTCAGTGTCTCTAAACATTCAGGTTATCTTGAGTATTGATGATCTTCTTGGAAGTCTTGATGTCTTGACAATTTCTTGAGTCTTGATGTCTTGACAACTTCTTGAGTCTTGATGTCTTGATTACTTATCGAGTCTTGATTCTGTCTTGACAACTTCTCGAGTCTTGATGTCTTGATAACTTCTTGAGTCTTGATGTCTTGATAACTTCTTGAGTCTTGATGTCTTGATAACTTATTGAGTCTTGATGTCTTGACTACTTCTTGAGTCTTGGTGTCTTGATAACTTCTTGAGTCTTGATGTCTTGATTTACTTCATCGAGTCTTGATGTCTTCAAGATCTAACTTTGATCTATATACATTAACTATACATTGTGCAGATATCTTCCTGAACCAATCTATACTGAAACCTGACTCAGACTATCAAGATTATCCTGAACATGTCATACTTAGGGGTTTTTGGGATCTAATCAAAATTTCTTTATTAAATTCATCTCCAAACAATTTCCCCATTTTTGATGATGCCAAAACCATTTTGTTACATTTAAGAAAACATAACCTATCCTTAAGTTTCAGTTTATCTATTACAAACCAAAATGGTATTTCACCCAACAATTTTCTAAACAATCTGGCATATCAAGTAATTAAAGACATGTAAAAAGATAATGAAATATTATCTTTTGAGCATAAAGATAAAGTTTTCATTGATATAGGATAAGAGTTACAAATTACAATGAAAAAAAAAATCAGAAGACAAAGTCTTCAATCTTCTTCGACTTCATCCTTTGGCCCTTCCAGGTTGAACATCCCGTAGTATCTCTTCTTCAGTTCATCCCTTGCCTTGATGATATCAGGGTTTTTCCTGTTAGGCCTAGCTGGATGGCATACTGGGCTATTTCCTGAGAAATGGCTACTTCATTCACATAACCATTCTCAAACCTAGGAGCTGGGTACATGTATGGATCAGGGGCTACTATCTGCGTGTTTCCTTCATCTGCCATGTTGATCCAACTTTGCAGGTATTTAGGATAGAATGTCAGTAAGTACTCAATGAAGGCTTCATTCTTATCCGAGCTGCTCCCCCTCCATTCTCTCAGAATCTCATAATAGAACCAGAAGGTTCTCTTGATCTCTTCCCATGCATCATTGAACTATATAGGCATCCACTTGTCAATGTGCGACCACTTCTGAGTCTTTTCCGTACCTCTCCTTTTGCTTAGAAACTTTTTGAATCCACCTCTTCTCTTCTGTTCTTCTTCTTTCTTCTCTTCTGATCAGAAGAGCACTAGATACTGAAGCAGCATTTCTTTTCTCCTTTTCAACCTGCAGGGCCTTCAGAGTCTTCTTGGTATCAAAACTCTCTGGTTGAGTTTCAGTTTCCTTTTCTGGTTCTCTATCTGATTCTTCAAAATCCATAATCAGCTTCCTCTGAGTAGGTTTAGCTACCTTTGCTCTTTTCTTCTTTTCAATTTCAACAAAGGCAACTGCTTTTCTCTTTTCTGGTCTGGCTTGCTCTTCTCTGGCTTTGCTTGATTCAACCATCCTTCTATCACTCAGTTTTTCACCAATTACTTCCTGAATGGTTTGCTCAGATGCTTGAGTGAAGATAGGTTTTTCTGCTTCTTTGAACTTCAGATTCTCAGTGGCTTCAATCTCACTTAAGGCATCCACAATTTTCTTTCCTTCAGCTTCTTTTTGAGCCTTTCTCTCCAAGGTTTGTGCCAACAACTCGCTTAATTTGCCACCAGGCATTTCCCCCTTTTTGGCACCATACCTTGGGAGTAGTTGAGTCAGTGCAGTATCCATATAGTATTGCTTCTTGCTCATATCGCAAGACCCCACGCTTAACCGATCATGCTCATTTTCTAGCCTCATCATGTAGTTTTTGGTCATTGAGAACTCATCCGAAAGAGGAGAAAACTGCTTTGAGAAGACATCATGCATCATCTCTGTCATCTTGGTCATGAGCAGAGAGCCCATTTCCTCAACAGCTGTTTTGATCATCAGATCATTCTTCTCAATCAGCTTGGCTTCAAGATAGGCAGTTCTTTCTTGATACATCTGCTTCATGTTGGCATTAAGCTCTATATGTACTCCATCAATCTTTCCATCTAATGTAGCTAATTTACCTGATAGAGTTGTTTGAAGCGTATCAGATGATGAACTCAGGTTCTCCATTTTCTGATTTTGAGCAGTCAGGACTAACTCCATCTGAGTCATCTTGTCTGTGAGAATTTTTTGCAGCATGCCTGATGAAGAGCTTAGATTCTCAAGCTTTTGAGATTGACTTGCCAGTATCTCTTCCATCATTGGCTCTATCTTCTTTAACTCATCCACGATTGGTGTGAAATAAACTACTGGAGTTTGTACAACATTTTCCAACTGAACTGGGTGCTCCAACTGAGCCTCAGTCTGCATATCATAAACATCAAATTTAAAGATAGGTACTTCAGTAACTTCGGCATAATGTATAACAGTGCCAAAAGGTACCTGAAGAATGCTAACTTCAGTCTGAGGTTGTCTGATATCAGTTGGTTCATCATCAGTATCTGTCCCCATCTGACTCTCAGTTTCCTTCTCTTTCTTAGTATCTGTCTGAGGTTCCTTCTCCTTCTCAGATTTCTTTTCTGCATCATCTCCCTTATCCTTATCTTTGTTTTGATCATGAGAGCTGGAAACATCTACTACTTCAGTAGCTTTCTTTTCAGCTAGCTTCTTTTTCACCAATTCATCAAAATCAGCAGCTTTCATCCTTAGCTTTATTTTCCTGAAACCTGAGAATTCAGTTAGAGCAGTTGTCTCAGCATTCCACCACTCTTCTCCTCTGTATGAAGCATTGTTCAGCATCTCCGGGAGTGTTTGATTCAGAATATACACTGTCGTTCTGAGCCTGAAGAACATATCCTGAAGGTCAGGATAAGCATCCAGCTCAGAGTATCTATCCAAGATGAACCGTTCCCCCTTGCTTCGCCATTCAGTTTCTTCGGCTTCTCTTAAATCTCGGGCTTTCAGGAGCAGTAGCCTCAGATTGTATGAGTTCCAGAGCTGATGGATCAAGAAATGGTTCATTCAGAAGAGCATCCAAGTTCAGCAATTCCTAAGGTTCAAATTGATCTGAAGTCTGCGCTGGTATTTCTTCAGTAGAGATCTGAGGTCCCTTGAAGATTTCCTGAGAGATTTTGTCTGAGCTCAGAGATGTTTCAAGTACCTCAGAGAAAACCTGCTCCTCAGTTTCTTGCTCCTGCACATTTGTCACAACCTGAGCAAGAACCTGAAGTGGAGATTTCAACCCTTACTGGCCTTCAGGTTGAGTTTCTTCAGTTTCACTGGCCTCCTTCTCAGCAATAGTTTGAAGCCTTCTTTGCTTCTGAGGAGCCAGTGCTTTCTTCTTCAGTTTCTCACCTTTCTCCCTTTTAATTTGCATCAGGGCTTTCCCCCTAGCTTGTTTGGTTTCTTCATTAGTTGTCTTAGTGGATTTCTGAGAAGTCCGTCTTGCTTCCCTGACTTGCTCCACTACTGTTGTATCTTCCTCAGTTTCCTCTTCGGCAGTCTCCTCCTGAGACTCAAGAGTTTTTCTCTTTCTTTCCTCTCAAAGTCTTCTTCGTTGGTTTGAACATGATTTTTGACTTTAGAAAGGAAGTGGAATCGGCAAAAATGTCCTCCTCTTCTCTGCACTTTTCCAAGATAAATGCAATCTTGGTTGCATGTAGAATTTTTCCCTTGATAACTACAGAGCCATTCACCTTCTGAATTTATTTGGCTTGATCACTCACCACCTTGTTCAAATAGTGCAACCAATTGAATGCCATAGTAGGTGAATCTTCAATCGCCGCCATTAGCCTTAACTTAGGCTTGCTTATCTGTTCGAAACTACCAGATCTACTCATGATGCATTTGCTTACAATATCCAATAATACTCGATATTTAGGCTTCAATTGCTTCTTATTCAAAGTAGCTTCAAACTTTACCGAATGCTCAGTAATTTTATCAAAATACTCTTGTTCCGTACCCATCATGTATACCGTAGGGTCTTCACCTCTATCACTTAACTCATATATGGCATTCAGATTCTTAGGAATAATATAAAATTCCCTAACAAAATCCACATATTTCGAACTATGCTCCAAATGTGAGACTGTAATCTGAGACTCTATGCAATTCTCATCATCTAACTGCATATTAGAAACAAACTCAATTACCACTTTTGCATACTCGGCCTCTGGTTGATTCGCGACCAGGCATGTAAGCTTTGCCAAACGAATCATATGCAATGCCTCCTCCTCGTGAGTTGCATTGGTCGTGCTTTCTAGAGAAACAACATATTCGTACCAAGGTTTATTGGATATGGCGAGTTTGTCGTATACAGAGAGTGTCATTTTTGGAGAATTTCTGGTGAAGGGTTTTGAGATAGGTAAAAATTTATGGGCAATCGAGGGTTTTGAAGCAGAGGGTTTGTGAAGACGAAGGCCTTTTTGAAATAGGGCTTGAATGGAGTCTTTGTAATGGATATAGGATTTTGATTCATGGAAAATCGCGTAGATGAAGGTTTTGACGGTTAAGATTAAAAACCGACTAAAATGGGTATTTGAAAGGACGATTTCGCAAATACTTAGCCACCAATTTATCCATATTGGTGATTAATGAACAATGCATTTAATTACTGTTCCTGCAGACCATTGACTTTCCTCGTGGATTTCAAAGGTCCCGCCAATTATTTCTTCAGATGTTTTGTCATTTATTGCCAATGAATACTGAGATTCAGATAGACAATAAATGTGGTGCATGAGTAAATACTTCTTCAGACTAATTTTCTCCATCAGTCTTACTGAGTTTTGACCTTGATAAAATGTCAAGATAATATCGAAAGTAATTGAACTTCAGGATAACTGAGTTTCCCAAGACTCAGTGTTCAGGACTCTCAATTTTATCCTGAGTTTTTCAGTAAAAACCTGAGAAAACTTCATGCATCTGAAAACCTTAAAATTTTTGATTTTGCTTTATTCACTGGATCCAACATACCTAATTCAACCGATAGTTCCGAAATCTTGATTCAAACGCAAAAGGGTTAGTCAAGATATCGACTCTCGCTTATCAAGATGAATTTTCTCCATTCGATGTCTTTCTTCTCAACATGATCTCGATGAAGTGATGTCCGATATCAACATGCTTACATCGGTGTGTAATACTGTGATTTTGTGTAATATCAATCGCACTATTATTATCACAAAATATAGGTACTTCATTGGCTATAATCTTATAATCCCTCAATTGTTGTGCGAGCTAAAGAATGCGGCACAACAACTTCCTCGCAGCCCATGTATTCAAATTTTCAAAGAAAGTCTCGGTTGCATCGAGGTTTATTTCTTTGAAAACCATGATATCGGTTTACTTCCAAGAAATTGACAAGTTCCCGTGGTAGACTTCCCATCAATTACACATCCTCCATAATCGAAGATCCAATAACCGGTTAATTCAAGGTTATCATCACCGATACCATAATCCTCTACTCACATTGCCTTTAAGATATTTCAGAATCTTTTTGGCAAACCTCCATGTGACTAAATTTTAGGATTAGCTTGGTATCTTGCACATATCCCAACAAAGAAATGTTATATCGTGCCTACTTGTCGTGAGATATATAAGATGATTCAATGATCCTCTATAATCGGTGTGATTTACTGATTTGCCTTCAGGATCAGGATCCATCTTGTAGTTAGTATTCATGGGAATTCTAACTGCATTGCAATTTTGTACTCCATACTTTGCAATCAGATCTCTGGTGTATTTTACTTGATTGATGAATATTCCTTCCTTTGTTTGTTTTACCTGAAGTCCAAGAAAGAAATTCATCTCCCCCATCATTGACATCTCAAACTTTCCTTTCATCAGAGTAGAAAACTTTTCACATAACTGATGATTTGGAGATCCAAATATGATGTCATCCACATAGATCTGAACTAGTAAAATATCCTTTCCATCTTCTATTCTGAACAAAGTCCTATCAACAGTTCCTTTGATAAAACCATGGTCAGTAAGAAACTAAGAAAGGGTATCATACCATGCTCGGGGTGCTTGCTTAAGACCATACAAGGCTTTCCGAGCACCGTAGAACTTGGTCATTACGAAAAAAATCCTCGGAGGTTGTTCCACATATACTTCCTTCTTAAGCACACCATTCGAGAAATGCACTTTTCACATCCATCCGATAGGTGTGAATTTC
Organism: Stenogyne calaminthoides; assembly: GCA_037126765.1. Lineage (NCBI taxonomy): Eukaryota > Viridiplantae > Streptophyta > Magnoliopsida > Lamiales > Lamiaceae > Stenogyne > Stenogyne calaminthoides. Next base: position 10,580,922 of record JBBCBC010000029.1, read on the forward strand.
ATGTGGGAAAAAGATATGCAAGAAACAATCTGATGGCTTCTAGTCTTGCAACAGGTGCAAAGGTTTCATCATAATCCAAGTCTTCTTCTTGGGAATAACCTTATGCAACTAGCCTTGCCTTGTTTCTCACAATGTTTTTGTTTTCATCTCTCTAATTCTTGAACACCCACTTAGTTCCAATCACATTGTGCCTTTTAGGTCTGTCTACTAGCTCCCAAACTTCATTCATTGTGAACTGATTCAATTCTTCTTGCATAGCAACAATCCAGAATGAGTCTTGTAGAGCTTTTTCAATTTCAGTGGGTTCTTTTTCAGATAGGAAGCAACAGAATAAAGCACTTTCACCATGGAACCGTCTTGTCTTTACTCCTTATAATAGATCACCCACAATCTGACTTGTAGGATGGCTATCCAACCATTTTTTTCTGGATGTTCCCCCTTCAGTAGTGTCCTCAACATCAGAAATGTTAGGTTCAGGCAGTTCATCAAATTCAGGGAACAACATAAAAGGAGAAAGGGAATCATCTTCCTCAGGGGATATTCTATTCAGAACATTGTCAGAGACATTTGTTCCCCCTTGGTTGATAGATTCAGAGTTTGCCTCAGCTGTGACCACATCTTCATCGGCATTACATACCTGAGTTTGAATTGGTGTATGTTCAGATTGGTCAGCTTCAGTGTGTTGGCTTTCCTTCAGTGAAGAATTTTCATCCTGAGTCTCACCATCCTGAGTTTTTTCATCCTGAACTTCTTTGTCTGAGTCTGATTCACTCCATTCATAGAAGGTGACTAACTTCTTCTTTTCAGGTTCAGAGGATTTCTTTTTCAGGCTAAGTCTGGTGATTCTCTTGGTCAATTCTCCTGAGTCATGTTCCTGTTTCTTCTGAACACAAGTAGATTCATCAAAAACAACATGAGGTGTTTCTTCCACAACAAGAGTCCTACAGTTGTAAACTCTAAAGGCTTTACTGACTTCGGAATATCCTAAGAATATCCCTTCATCAGCTTTGCTATCAAAAGTTTTCAACTGATCTTTACCATTATTGTGTATGAAACACTTGCAACCAAACACACGGAAGAAAGAAACAAGAGGCTTCCTTTCATTCTACAACTCATATGGAGTTTTTCCTTGATTCTTGGTCAGCATGGATCTGTTCTGAGAGTAGCATGCAGTGTTGATAGCTTCATCCCAAAATCTCTTAGGAATATCAGCTTTAGCAATCATTGTTCTTGCAGCTTCTTTCAGAGTCCTATTTCTTCTTTCAGCAACACCATTCTGTTGTGGGGTCCTTGCAGCTGATGTTTCATGGGTTATACCATTTGCTGCACAATAATCAGATATGATATGATTGATAAACTCAGTTCCTTTATCTGATCTGATCTTGACCACACTCAGATTCTTTTCAGTAGTTCAGGCAGTTTTGTCTGAGTCTCTTTCTTACTGAGTAAGAATATGACCCATGTGTATCTAGAGTAGTCATCAACTACCACAAGTGTGTATTTCCTGCCATTAGTGCTCACAGGTGTTACTGGACCACAGAGATCCATATGTAACAGTTGTAGTATTTTATCAGTAGAAACATCTACTTTACTTTTTAAAGATGCTCTGATTTGTTTTCCTTTCTAACAAGCATCACATACCTGATCTTTACTGAACACTTCATTGGGTAACCCCCTCACAAGTGCTAATCTTGCAAGTTTGTTCAGGGTTTTGAAGTTTAAGTGATTCAGTCTTTTGTGCCACAGCCAACTGGTATCAGTGGAACTTTTTGCAACCAAACATGTATTTTTAGGAGATAATTTCCAATCAGCAAGATACACATTTCCTTTTCTAGTACCAGTCAGTAAAATTTTCTGTGGAGTATTGTCTTTCACATAACATAAGTTCTTTGAGAACTCAACACTGAATCCTTTGTCACAGAATTGACTGATAGAAAGCAGATTATGCTTTAGACCAGACACATATGAAACACCATGGATATGAATAGAATCAACTTCAAGAGTTCTATATCCCTCAGTTTGTCCTTTTGAGTTGTCTCCAAATGTGATCTGAGGGACTTTTTGCTCAACATAGTCACTGAGTAGTTGTTTATATCCTGTCATATGTCTTGAACTTCCACTGTCTAGATACCAAACAGCAGGTGCCAATTCATTTCCACTCATCAGTGCTATGTTGTATTCATTCAACTCAGTGCCCTTTTCCTTTACCTGAAAAATAGATCAGTTTTTAGGTACCAATTTGGTGTAGGGTCCTACCAGGTTAGCTGTACCTTTTGGAACCCAAATCTGCCTGATAACTCTAATTACTTTAGAGTGGCTGATTTGTCTCCCATAAACATCTACATACACATTCACTACCCTAGTTGCCTTGGCAGTACCTTGTGTATGAGTGACAGCCTTAGCATGAACATGAGCCTTAGAGTTCTTCTTGGGTTCAGGCTTTTTGTTCAAGTGCCTTAGCTTTGGTGCAGCTGGTCTCTGTCTCTGCTGACTTGGGTTCAGAAAACCTTTACCCTTAGACAAGTGGGGTTTAGGTTGCCTGTACTGAAATTGGGGTCTTTCAGTAATCTGAGGACTTGGTCTTTTCAGTTGAGAATATCTCTGCTGAGTGTTTCTCTTCTGAAAATTCCTCTGATGGTGCAGTGCAGATCTCTCCAGGTTGGTATTCTTAGCTTGAGGCTTTGAAGTACTGGCCTGAAAATTTCCTACTGAGTGTTCAGGTTTTCTAGCCTTTTCCTGAGGTTTGGGCTTTCTTCCCTGAACCTTCAGTTTTTTCTGAAACCATAGGTCCTTTACCCTTGTCTAAAACTCTGGGTTGTTCTTCAGTAAGAAGATTAGATGCCACTGGCTTAACAAAGACAGTCTTGGTGCTACTAGAAGCAGCATTCAGAAGACCTTGTGAGGTTCCCCCTGGAATGTATCCCAATCCAACTTTTATAGTTGCAGGTCTTTGATAACTCTGAATTTCATCTATTACTTTTGATGCAGAACTCAATAGAGCTAACTTTCTCTTCACACTATCCTCACATTTCTTTAGAGTTTCATGCTTCTCAAAGAGGCCATTGAACTCGGTTTTGATAAGCTTAATCTCTTTAGTGGATTTCTTAAATTTTTCATTCAGGATCTCTATCACCTTCTCTTTTTCTGAGAGTTGTACTTTCAGAACATCCAGTTCATCAGTAGTTCCCATCAATTGAGAAGTGATCTCAACATTTTTAGAGTCTTTCCACTTCAGATTCTCAGCAGTCAGTTCCTTGTTCTGCTCTTGAGTTTCAATGAGCAGTTCTTGTAACACAGAATAGTCCTTCATAAGATTCTCAAAAGAATCCATCAGGTCAAAGTTACTGTTTACAGTTGAACTTGAGAACTCATGTGCTTGTGTAGGAGCAACAACAGAGATAGAAAAATTTACCTCCTCCACAGCCATAAGACAAACATCATCAATGTCACTGTCTGAGAAAATCTCATCGGAGGAACTGGAACCTTCTTCAGAATGTTCTTCCGCTTCTGCAATCATAGCTTTCTTGCTGGAGATCTTCCTGTCTCTCTTGGCTTGTCTCTCCTTTCTTTCTTTAGCACTCAGCTCAGGACAGTCATATTGAAAGTGACCTTTCTTCTGACAGTTGTAGCATATGTTGGTATCATCATCCTGATCACTTTCCTCCTTGGTCTTGGAGTCCTTCTTCTTGGATGAGGATCCTTCAGCTTTCTGGTCCTTCATTTTCTCTGTGAATATGTCCTCAGCTTCTGAGTCTCTCTTGTACCTGTGATTCCTGTAATATTTCTTATATTTTCCATATTTGCTATTGAGTCTTTCAAACCTCCTTGCCATCAGTACTAGCTTATCCTCGTGCTCATCCTGATTTCTGGCAAGTGAGTTTTCAGACTCTCTAGCTTTACAGGGTTTCTCTTTGGCTTTAAAAGCTACATTCTTGCTAGATGAAGAGTCATATTTGCTGTCAGATTTCTTAGTTTTCTTGTCAATCACAAACTCATAAGCTTTCGGTTCAGAGAAAACTTGTTGGTATGGCATGGAATCCATATTTTTGGTGTTTTCAATTACCACAGCATGTATATCCCATTTCTTAGAAGTGCCACTTCTCTCCGTGGGTATCTTTTCCCAAGAGCACTCAGATCATTCATGATGCTAGTGAATCTGACCTCAAGTTTGTCAATGGACTCACCATCTTCCATTTCAAAGCCATCAAACTTTCCAATAGCAACAGAAAGTTTGTTTTCCTTAATATGATATGTGCCTTGACACATAACAACAAGTGTGTCCCATATTTCTTTTGCAGTTTCACAGTGAGAAATCATCCCCATAACACCATCATCAATAGTGTTATACAAAGTATCTTTAGCAATATAGTCCAGATTGACTAACTTTCTCTCATCAGGAGTCAGTTGGTCATCAGGTTTAGGAAATTCATCACTGGGATCAATTCTCTCAGTATCAGTGATTCTGGGATTTACAACAGTAAATTTGAATGGTCCTTCAGAAACCACTCTCCACATTCTTTCATGTTTTGAATACAGATGAGCCTGCATTCTCAGTCACCATAGATCCTAGCTCTAAATAGAGAACATAGGAAGTTTCTTAGAAGGCATGATGACTGAGCCTTGTAAGATATCATCAAACAGATCTATTCAGTAGACCACCAAAGTCTTTCAGCAAATAGACTATGGCTACCAAAGCAAGTGGTCTCACACGTGTATGGGGGGGAATACACGTGTTCAGTGTTTTTTAAAACTTTTCTTTCACTGAGGTCAGATGGGTCAGGTTATCCTGATAATTTTGCCCTGAGAAGCACGGATTGCCCTGAGTCAAAGTCTACTGAGACAATGATCCTGAGCTGCTTTCAGAAGCTTCAGATTAGCCCAATTGATCATGAATTTATCAGAGATCCTGAGGAGCTTGGATTAGATAATTATCTTACTAAACACTCAGTAGAGTTAGTTCAGTTTGGTAACTATCTGTTCTAGCTACTCAAGTGTACGGAATGGTTGGCCCTAAGATTATACTCGTTTTAGCTCTGCTGAAAATCTTCCCTTCAATAAAATAGTGGTTAAGGTTGTGACCAATTTTATGCAGTTCAGTGGATTGGTTCCAACTGAATATCAGTGAAATATGCTTTCAGTGAAAAACATGCAACAAATAATAATGCAGTACAGAAAGCAAACAATACAGCAATTATAGTGGTTCAGAGACTCAAGCTCCTACGTCCACTCTCTTTGATCTTTAGAGAAATTCCTTAACCACTTCCTAACGCTTTCAGGCTAACTCACTGTAGCTTACTCACTTTTCTACCTTGAGTTTTCTGGCTGACTCACTGCAGCTTACTAACTTAAACACACAAGTGTTCAGACTACCACAAGTAGCTTACTAACTTCTTCTCTAGAGTTTTCTGGCTAACTCACTGTAGATTACTCACTCTTTACAACTCTAACTCACCAACAAAAAACACACAAACTACCTTAACAAAGGGTTTGGTTTTTGGGTTGGTTTCCAACTAGGGTGAGATATCCTTTACAATAAGAACTAATGCAAAGGCTAGGATATCTCTTCTAAGCTTTGGATATATCTATCACTCTAGGCTTAGAATAGTGAGCTCTCTCCAATGTGAAACACTTGGGAAATTCTAGGGTTTTCGAGTGCTTCAATTTGTAATAATACGAATGAGCTCTTGAGTTGCTTTGAAATTTCCCGTGACCTCTCAATGTAAAGGGTCACTGGTATTTATAGGCAACTTCACCAAGGTCACTCTTTGAAAACTATCTGTTGGAAGATATAGCTTTATGAGTTTCCTCTTCTGGTGTTTGATGAACAACTTTTTTTAGGGTTTGAACACTCCCTTGCATGTTTTAGGAAATATGCAGTCATGTAGCCAATCACCAATTTTTGCAGTCTGTAACTTAGTACTACTGACATAATTCAGGATCCTATCGCTTTCAGTGTCAGTGAAGTACAGTGTTGTCTTCCTCTGATTGGTTCTTGTCTTCAGTGAATGTATATAAACAAAACGGCTCTTTTTGGTCAATCTCTCTGAATGAGACAACCTTAAACAACACTTAGACTTAGTTCCTTTTGTTCTGCACTAGAATGTTTTGGGCAATATATACTTTTCTGAACATGTGCGTTTTCTCAGTTTTGTAATCTTTAGAATAATATAAATCTTCAGATAGATATTATTCAGTGCCTCTGAACATTCAGGTTATACTGAGTATTCAGTATCTTACTGAGTCTTCAGTGTCTTCAGCAATTTAGTGAGACTTCAGTGTCTTCAGCAACTTACTGAGTCTTCAGTGTCTTCAGTTACTTACTGAGTCTTCAGTGTCTTCAGCAACTTACTGATTCTTCAGTGTCTTCAGTAACTTACTGAGTCTTCAGTGTATTCAGTAACTTACTGAGTATTCAGTGTCTTCAGTTACTTACTGAGTCTTCAGTGTCTTCAGTAACTTACTGAGTCTTCACTGTCTTCAGTTTCTTACTGAGTCTTCAGTGTCTTCAAGAACTAACCTGATCTATATCTGCTAACTATACATTGTGCAGATATCTTCCTGAACCAATCTATGCTGAAACCTGACTCAGACTATCAAGATTATCTTGAACATGTCATACTTAGGGGTTTTTGGGATCTAATCAAAACTTCTTTATTAAATTCATCTCCCAACACACTTTCAGAAAGGTCGATCAGACAACAAGCATAAAACCTATCAAGACCAGTTTAAATGGTACTGGCTAGCCTATGAGAGATCGACACGACTGTACGGAACTGATAGGACTCAGGGTTGGAGGCTCAATGTTCAACGGCTAGAAAGGACAAAGTTACATGCTTTCGGCCATACCACCTCTGAGGAGAATCATATCAACCCTGCAAACCAACCTTAAATAGACTAAAATTCGAATTGCTCTCCAACGGCTAGTTTGATTTCGTGCCTATAAATAGGGGATCAAACCTTCATAGTAAGGTTACGGAAATTATCTACAAGCAAAAGCTCTCAAGATTTCCGCACGAAGAACACAATCACAAGAATTATTCTTAAGTGTTCATCCCTTAGTTCTTAGCAGAATACTTATCCTCTAGCTCTTGGCTACTTAGAAGATAGGATAGTATTCCAGTTGGAACAAAACAAATCTTATACCAAAACACTGTTAGGTTAAGTTTGTTATAGCAAGATTTCTATCCAGGGTTTCTAGATTAGATTTCTGGGATTGGTTGAGTGTGAACTCGTTAAATATCTGTTGGTTGTACTGTGTTGGACTAACACACTAAACTAAGTCCAGTTGGTTAAGTTGGTGCCCCTGCTAATAGGGAAGAGTGGAGGTAGGACAAGTTGTCCGAACCACTATAAATCTGTGTGCCTTTAATCTTGCTTTACACATCTGCACACAACTTGTTATTTGCATGCATATTCTGTACCTAAATTAGATTAGCATCAAGCTACTGATCTGATCAGTTTGACATTTTAGTCACCTGATCTAAACTGTTGGTCAGAATCTCCTTTGAGTAAAACTGGTTTTCTACACGGGTTAACTTATCTTCTGCACCATTAGTTAAGCTGATAGACGCCGAACTGATCTGTCTACCAGATCAGTAAGTCTGATATCAGTCCAAACTGATTCACATCGCACTCTGATCAGACATACGTGCAAACACATCTGATCCACGAAAAAGTTTTGAAGTCTATTCATCCCTCCCCTCTAGACTTCAACCCTCACTGAAACCCGTTCGGGACCTACAAGTGGTATCAGAGTAGTAGTTCTACCGACCACTGGCTTTGAATATCATTGGTTCTTGAGGAAGAACCTTTGTGATCACTTGAACTGATCTTTGAAAACCATTTTAAAACTCATTTTCTTAAAAACAAAATCACCAAGCATGGATAACACTTCAGGTATGCATCATAATCTACCCATGTTTTCTGTTGATGAGTATGCAGATTGGTCCATAGACATGAGAGACCATCTGGGAGTGATTAGCAACAGAATGGATGAGAGTTTTGAGATAGGACTGATTATCATCTATCACTATAATCCAGCTGAAGCAGGAGAACGAGATCATACTCAACCAGTTGGAGCAAGAATCAGAAAGAGCCCATCTCTGATGGATGCAGATGAGAGGAAACTGTCTAACCTGGATACTGTTGCCAGACATCTCATCATGAAAACCATGGATGCTACTACAAGAGAGAAAGTGAAGTATCTGAAGACAACTAAGGAAGTCTGGGATACACTTGCTAAAATCTGCAGAGGAAATGAGCAGATCAAAGACAACAGACTGCAGGTTGAGCTGGTTGTATTTGAGAAACTCAAGATGCTACCAAACGAGACTGTTGATCAATTCGATGGGAGGATCACTCGTGGAGTCAATCGACTTCGAGATCTTGGACGTATCATGACAAACAAGGATATCAATTATAAGATCCTCAGATCACTCACTAAGAAATGGGACACGAAGGTAACTGTAATTAAGGATTGCCAAGATATTGCTAACATGAAACCCAATGACTTAATTTTCAGTTTAAAAGCCCACGAGTTTGATCTAATCGAGAGAGGACAAAGTTCTGATGATGTCCCAGCTGAAGCTACTACCAATTCCAAATCTGTTGCATTCCAGGCAGCAAGTAGCAGTTCACAAATTGTTGAACCAGTTGGAAACATCATAAGTCAAGCTGAACAGATTGTACTGCTGACAAGAAAGCTCGAAAGAACTAATGTTCAAATTGGTAAGTATAGAAAATTTTATGATGATTATCGCAGGAATAGGGGAAGAGATCGTCGCTCATCTGATAGATTGCAAGAAAGGTACCGTTCATCTGACAATCGAGATAACAGAAGAGAAGAAAGACAAGATTATCATATTGATGAAAAGAAAGATGAACGAAGAGATGACCGGAAAGAAAGTAGATGAGATGATCGATCAGACAGGAAAGGTTCTGATTATCGACAAAAGGGGAAGTCACCTGACAGATATTACAGAAGACACAATTCTCCAGGCAGAGGAAGCTCCGGAGACTCTAAAGTGTGCTACAACTGTCAGAAACCAGGTCACTACAGTGCTGACTATCCTGACCTGACCCCCAAGGAAAGAGAGGAGAAAAGAAATAGAAGAGAACAGAGATACAGGGACAGGAAAGCTATGGTTGCAGATACGTCTGGCATTGATGACTCCTACCTGCCCTCAGATGATTCTGGTTACTCATCTGTCGAAGACTTCTATTTGATAACAACAACTGATGATGTCGATGATCTGAGCTTCTTATCTGATGACGACATCTGTCTCATGGACAGAGAATCAGATCAAACAGAGGTACTTTCTAACTCTTTTATGCCTCTTTCTTCCACACCACATGTGCCGAGCACATCTGCAGGAGAGGTCAACTTGCAGGTCTACAATGACCAATTGCTTGATGATCTTTCCAATGCAATAGATACTTATACACGAGTGGAAGTTGAGAACGATAACCTGAGAGCTGAGAACATCAGGCTTGTTAAAGAAATTGAGGCAAGTAGAGTAGCTGAACTAAAATCAGCTGAAACTGTTCAGAAGGTGACCACAGAATTGGAGTCTCTGAAGGTCAGCTCTTCTGATCAGGGAAAGCTGGTTAAGGAACAGTTGGCTCTCAACCTACAACAAGCCAGTGAACTCAAATCTCGTCAGGCTAAGTTTGATGAACTCTTTCGGATGCATGAGAATCTGAAAGTTCTTGAGGACGGTTTACGTAAGAAAATAAAGGTTTTCACGAAATCTTCTAAAATTATTCAAGACTTGAATAACTATTTTCGTACGTCAACTGACAAGAAGAGAATAGGGTATGAAATCCCTTCAAGATCCTCAAAAGCCCCGTCTGGTTCACATCAGAAAAGTGTAACCAAACGAGTTTCTGACCAAGATACACGAAATGTCAAATCTGTATTTGGTAAGGGAAAAGGACCAGCTGATCAGGCAAGGCAAGTGTCAGATCAGAAAGGGAACATAATTGAACCCCAACTGATCAGGCAACAACCGAGGTATAATCAGATGAACCCAGTTCTTCTGAAGAAACCTCAGCCCAATCAGTAGAGTAAGTATCAGCCTGGATCATCTCGAAAGGGACAGTCTCAGCTGATACAGACTCAGTTCAAGCTGCCTAACAAGCAAGCTAAGAGTAAACTTCTAAGACCAATTATGCCAGAAAGATATGAATATTTTAATGGTAGCAGTTGTACTTACCCTTACAATCAGAAACCCAGGGCTGCTGCACCTGAGCCCCACTGGATTAAAAGAAGACAAGTCTCAATGAAAAATCCCAAGTCTTCTGATTTATCCAATGCTCACACTAATAATCATACGAACCAGATTGCATATGAAGAGACGTATGACTATGTAGATATTTATGGGAGATAGATCAAGCCTTCTGTTTTCAACAGAGGTGCCAGATATGTTTGGATCCCAAAAGGTACCTCTAACCCCCCAGGACCCGATTCTACTGGGGTACCTAAAGTCTGAATTGTTTGCAGAATCGCTTGGGACTGGTAAATAAGGGTGGAGATCAGGTAGCTATCTGGTACATAGATAGTGGATGCTCAAGACACATGACAGGAAGCCAGTTTCTCATTAGCAACTATGTTGAAAGACCAGGCCCAAGAGTTCTCTTTGGTGACGATAACTTTGGTCATACCAGAGGAGTCGAAACCTTAGTGAACGATGATGTACAAATTACAGGAGTCTCATATGTTGATGGATTAAAGCACAACCTATTATCTGTTTCACAATTCTGCGACAATGGTTTTAGTGTTGGGTTCTCGACAAAAAAATGCACAGTCAGAAATTGAGCTACTCAATAGATCTTACTGATTGGTTCAAGAAAAGGAACGATATACACAGTAGATTGGAACAGTTGTCCAAGAAATGCATGCCTGACTGTTAAGAGTTCTAAGAGCTCCAGCTGGCTCTGGCACAAGAGGATGAGCCATCTGAACTTTAAGACTCTTAACAAGATAGCAAGGATATCTTTGGTGGAAGGGCTCCCGAATGAAGTTTTCTCTAAGGATTAGACATGTTCAGCATGTCAGAAGGGAAAGCAAGTCAAGGCTTCATTCAAAGGGATATCTTCTCCTCCATCCAGTAGAGTACTGCAACTGCTCCACATGGATTTATTTGGACCAGTTACACCTCTAAGTTTCAGTGGACGCAAATACACTCTGGTGGTCGTGGATGATTATTCCAAGTTCACCTGGGTTATATTCTTGTATAAGAAGAGTGAAACTACAACCAAACTACCTGAACTGCTCAAAAAAATTCAAAATGAGAAGGGTCTCAGCATAGTGAAAATCAGATCAGACAAAGGTACTGAATTCCTTAACCAGTTTATATCTGATTTTTGCTCTGAGTTTGGTATACAGCATGAGACATCAGCTGCAAGAACACCACAACAAAATGGTGTAGCAGAAAGAAGGAACAGAACACTCAAAGAAGCTGCACGCACCATGTTAGCTGAGCATGCAACTCAAAGTCGTTTCTGGGCAGAAGCTATCAACACAGCATGCCAAACGCAGAACATATGTTCTCTGACTAAGATTCACTTTAAAACACCCTATGAACTGTGGAAGGGCAGAAAACCTTGTGTTTCTTACTTCCATGTTTTTGGGTGCAAATGTTTCATACACAACAATGGGAAGAGTCAGTTGAAAACTTTTGATGCCAAAGCAGATGAGGGTATATTCTTAGGAAATTCCTCAAGCAGCAAGGCATTTAGGGTCTTCAACAGACGAACCCTAGTCGTGGAAGAAGCACCTCATGTGGTCTTTGATGAGACATCTTATGATCAGGAGAAGTCTGCCTCAGAACAGACGGCACCAGATGTAATTGATGTTCCAGATGCACAGAAAATGGATCCGCTAAGGCTCAAAGGAAAGGAACCAAAATATGTTACAGTATATGTTCCTAACTTTGACCTTGATGATTCACCAGGTCAGAATGACCCTCAGGTACGCACAAATATCAGTGAAGAAGCTGGTACAGCTGAGACAGTAACAACTGAACCATCTGTTGGGATTATACTGGAAAGTATGCTTTTACTTTGTATAATCAGACTGAATTTTGGACTTATTTACTGAAATAAATTGTTTATCACTGATGCTTTAAATATCATCGAATGTTACATATATTTCTTCATATAACTGTTTCAATAAATAATACGTGTTACATTGTAGTTAATTTAGTGATACCAGATCACAGAAGATTAAATTAACAGTTCCTTGTAACTAAAAGTACACCATTCACGACCTAGATGGAAATGAACAATCCATCGTGAAAGGTTGAAGTGTAAGGCTCAGATTGGTTTGTCTTAACCAAGAGATTACACTAGTGCATGACTGATGCACTGAATAGGACCTACAGGAGGACAAATTCTTCAGAACTGAACTAGGAAGAATTAGACCTTAGTGGTTCGTTATTTCTTAATCTTCGTCCCTTAAATAGGATCGTGTGTGGTTAGTAATTATTGCTTTAACTTATTACGGGTAGAGAATCAAGGAGATTCAATACTTTATATCTTGGGCAATATTATTGATCACATGCGATTGCTAAGATTTAATACGGAGAATCGCAAAAGCACGCTTTGTTCGATTTGCCCCCTTGGGAGGTTCATAAGTTTTATCATACCAAATCTTGCAAGTGGAACTAGTTTCCGATATGGATAATAATGTTGAAACGTTCCTTTACCAAGGATAAAAGATATTAATTGATGGAAAGTTATTTCAGTGGCTTGAATTAATTAATGGGCTAGATAATCTTAAACACGGGAAATAATAACCGGGAGCCATATTAACTGTAATATGGGTTAAGATGGATAGTGCAATATTAATTATGTAGTGGGATTAATTAATATTTATGGGCTTGAATAATATTGTGGCTCAATATTGATAATTCAAGGTCCATTGGAAGGTCCAATCTTAATTCTCCTAAAGGCCCCTCAAGTAGCCCAACATAAAGTCCAATAACTGAAAAAGGTGTTTAAAAATAAAATAAATTTTGTTGCTTATTTTTCCTCATTTTTTCGAAAAATATGAATAAAAGGGGAGAAAGATTTTCTTTGAATTTTGTTATGGAATGAAGATATGTATTCTTGGAATACAAGATTATCTCATTAAATTCAAGAAATCTCCCACTTGATTATATATATTAGAATTTCGAAATTTTGAAATAAAAGGGAAAGAAAGATTTTCTTGAAAATATATTATGGAAGATATGTATTTCTTGAAATACAAGTATATCTCATAAATTCAAGAAGATCCAAATTTTGGTTTTCTTTTTCCTATTTTTTTCGAAAATACCCATAACAAGAGGAGTTGGGATTTTTTGTGGAATATTTTAATTATGGAGAAAAGAATATATATGAGATATATTCAAGATTTCTTGGAGATCAAGAAAATATTTTCCCACATTATTTTTCCCCTAAAATTCGACCAACACCCTCTATAAATAGGGGATGAGTGTTTTATTCCCAAGTACAATTCCATGTCTGGAAAAATTAGTAAATCCACAAAGGTGGTGCAACAAATTTTATTTTCCCTTTTGTTAATTGTTCGCGAGCTTCCTTCCACCGAATTGTCGAGCAAGGACTAGGGAATACTTGGGAAGGCTTTTTCGTGTGTTTTAATCGACGAGACCATTGCCACTCCAAGAGGTTAGTTCACGTAAACTCGTAGTAATTCCTCATGCGTAGGTTTTATGTGAACTGTTTATATGCATGATTTGTTGTTGAATTATTATTTGAATTAATTTAGGATTAATTCATGCTAGTAATAATTGTTAGAATTAAATTTTTATTTAAATATTCATCCCGAATAGATCCGGGCAATAATTCCCCAACACCATCTGGTTCAGGGGGAACACCTGATGTTCCGGTAGACAGACTTCAGCACATGATGAGTCCAACATCACCTGAGACATGTCCATGTCAAGTGGATCCTACTCAAGTACCTCTCCCAGTCTCTAGTTATGAATCTTTATCAGAAAAGGATGATGTTCTCCAAACAGATGACAATCAGGACAGAAGGACCTGGATAACCAGTCATCCAAATGATCTGATCATCAGAGACCCATCTGATAGAGTTAGAACTAGACATCATATTGGTGAAAGTGCAATGTATTGTTGTTATCTGTCTTTGAAGGAACCACTCACAGTTGAAGAAGCTCTTCAAGATGCAAGCTGGATTCTAGCCATGCAAGAAGAACTAGAACAGTTTGAAAGGAATCAAGTTTGGGAACTTGTAGACAGGCCAACTCACCATGATGTGATTGGAACTAAGTGGGTATTCGAGAACAAGAAGGATGAGCACAATGTAATAACCAGAAATAAGGCAAGACTTGTTGCTAAGGGATATTCACTATCAGAAGGGATTGATTATGATGAAACCTTTGCACCAGTCGCTCGCTTGGAAGTCATTCGGCTGTTTCTAGCATATGCAGCTCATAGGGGATTCATTGTGTATCAGATGGATGTAAAGAGTGCATTCTTAAACGGGGTACTAGCTGAGGAAGTTTATGTCGAACAACCTCCTGGCTTTGAAATAAGCAAAACTCTTTATGGACTGAAACAGGCTCCTAGAGCTTGGTATGATACATTATCCCAGTTCTTGGTAGAGAATGGATTTACTAAGGGCTTGATTGATCGGACCTTGTTCAGTATAGAAGATGGAGAAGACATTCTCTTGGTTCAGATCTATGTGGACGACATTATATTTGGTTATCCCAATCAGAAGCTATGTGAGAAATTCAGTAAGCTGATGCAAGGGAAATTTGAGATATCCATGATGGGTCAGATGAGCTATTTTCTAGGTCTACAGGCCAAGCAAGCTCACACTGGGATCTTCATCTGTCACGCAAAATATACAAGGAATTTGTTGGCTAAGTATGGAGTTCATAATTACAAGGAAGTCAGAATTCCAATGTTAACTGCATTTAAGATGGATCCAGATGAAGGTGGTAAGAAGACTAATCAGAAAGAGTATAGGGCTTTGATTGGATCTTTACTATACCTGACTGCAAGCAGACCAGATATAACATTTGCAGTAGGTGTATGTGCCAGATTTCAGGCAAATCCCAAACAAAGCCACCTAGAAGCAGCTAAGCGGATTCTTAAGTATCTTAAGGGTACTGTAAACTTAGGTTTATGGTATCCAGCAGATGATAATCTAGAGCTTAGTGGGTACTCTGATTCTGATTATGGAGGTTGTAGAATAGACAGAAAGTCAACCTCAGGTACGTGTCAGTTCTTGTGAAGTAAGCTGATCTCGTGGTTCTCTAAGAAGTAAACATCTATTGCCACATCTACTACTGTAGCAGAACATATGGCTGCAGGTAGCTGTTGCTCCCAACTGCTCTGGCTTTGTCAGCAGCTGAGGGATTACAACATAACTGCTACCAATGTACCTATCTTCTGTGACAGTAATAGTGCAATTGCTTATCACGCAGAACCTCGTTCTGCATACAAGATGCAAGCACATGGACATCAGACATCAGACATCACTTCATAAGAGATCATGCAGAAAAGAAGAACATCTGAATGGAAAAGATCCATACTGATAAGCAAAGAGCTGATATCTTAACCAAGCCCCTAGCTGAAGTCAGATTTAGAGAATTCTGCAACGAGCTAGGTCTACTGGATTTAGGAGATGCAGCCCCAGAGTATTTTGGTGGTCTGATCTCAAACACCAGTTGGTTAAGAGACCGATCTGATAGAATCAGTTGAGTAAGGAAACTCAACTGATCAGAAAAGTCAGTTAGGCACATTAGATTAATAGGATGATAGATTAAGGGGGAAACAGACAAACATCACGTAATGAAATCAAGTCAACACAACAATGGAATTAAGAGAGAATTTCATTGATAAAGACCCGGAGGTCGAAACTTTTCATTACAATAGACCCGAAGGTCGAAAGAAAAGTCCTAAACCCTAAACCCTAAACCCTAAAACCGGTGAGCATTCGCGCTTTAAATGAACACGAATGTCATACATGTGGTGCAAAACATAAGGTATTGTAAAAGGGCGACTTGGCTTGATCAAGTTCGCATATACAATACTAAATCCATATTACATGTCAGAAATTGCTCAACGCTATTAACCACGTCGTCTCGATCGGAACACAAGGCATAGACAGCCAGCTCCATGATAAAGGCGACAAATTCGCAATCAGGGTGGCGGTGAAGCTTATCAATGGTTGTTTAGTCATCTTCCGAAGAAGACGAGATCAAGGGAAACATAGGATGGACTGGGGACCGGAGGACTTGTCGGAATAGAAGAAGCCTATTACCGGAGGAGTTGTTGCCGGAATCAAGGACTTGCCAGAATTTCTCATGTGCAAACTTGAGAATGAAAATTGATAAATGTTTGTCTAAACTCTGCTCTATTTATAGAGGATAAGCAGGGGGTGGAAATGAATTTTTTTTCCTCCCAAAGAAATTGACGTCATAAAGTGACAGACCATCATTGAGGGTATGTCACATCACGCCGACTTAGGGAATCGAGGCGATCGTTCGACTCCTAGAGATTTAGGCTTCGGCGGGAGTACATTCCAAGACCCGGATTGGATCAGATTGATTCAACAGAAATCTGATCAGTTAAGTTGGACATTGTTGGGAAATGTTGGTAAGAGACAGGCAGAACGTCAGATCAACAGATCAGATACGCTTAAGAGATAGGCAGAACTTAAGATCAACAGATCAGACAAATTGAGAACCGGCATCATGTGGTATTGGCTGATTACAATATCAGTCAATCAGATACACTTTTCTATCTCTTTCATCTATTCTTATCTAGTTTACTGTACTCAAGTACATATGACGCACGTCCTGCAAGGCATTAAATGCGGACGTGGGGAACATGTATTAAATGGTTTTTAATGAGTTGTTTAAAATCCAAAAGCTGCCGGATTAAAATCCTTAACCACACGATCTACTTTTAAAACTCACCGTTTAATCTTGACCATTCATCTCGATTAATCAATTGATTCTCCGAATCGTTTCTCGAAAAACCACTTTCCCTCCAAAATGCCTATATATAGTAGGAACCTTTCTTCAAAACCTTTCTTCGCCCTAATTTTTTTTCTCAAGGCACTATTGCAAAAATCCTATTCACTCAGGCAAAGCAAGTTCTTCACACTTTTTAAAAAATTTACCAGAAAACTTCTTCAAATTTTCTTCACTGGTAAATAAATCTTTACTTATTCCATTTGCTTGTGTTTACTATGATCTACATCATATATGTTTGTGATTTTGTGTGTCTTTTGTAATATGCATAGCATTTAACTCACAATTCACAATTTGTAGATGGCTACACACGGATTAGGTAAAATTATGTGTAACTATGCATCCCTCGCCAAGAAGGTAGTTGAAGATAGATACGTCGTATTTGGAGTTACATAAGATCCTGAATCTCAGGAAGTGGAACAAATCTTAAGAGACAATCACCTAGACCAATTCTGCTCACGATCTGGAAATCCGGTGATGCAGTACGAGGCTCTCGAATTTCTCCGGAATTTGGAAATCACTTCTCCAGGGGACGAATTCACATCTATAGTGAACGGAGAGGAGATTAGGGTTACCAATGCTGACCTGATACACATTTTTAACCTACCGAGAGGGAAAATTTCTCCAGCTCATTATCGGGAGGATGAGGACGACAAAATTAGACGGGAACTGTTCCGGGATGCTGACAAGGGACAAACATCTAGTTTCACCAAACCTATCTTAAAAAGAAAGTACAGATTGCTCTTTGATGTTCTGTCAAAGATAATTCTTGGAATCTCCTTCAGTCCGGACGGACTGACGTCTGTGAAGCTGCATTGCCTAGCTGCCATGGTTGACAGAGCATCAAATATAAACTGGCATGGGGCACTCAAAGCTGTTCTGGTGCAAGAACATCAGAAATTTGGAGTAAATGAGCGCAGGGAAGTTTACCTGAAGAAGAGAATAGGGAACCTCAATAAAGTGGCAGTTATTCTGAGGGACAAGCTACCTCAAAAAGAATGGGACAGAGAAGGCATCAAGAGCTACAAGGCTCTCTTGAATGATTCTGCCAAGATTTTTGGCCCGCCTGATTCTGATCCTCAGATCACCATCAACAGGAAAAGAAAAGGTGCTGAGGAAGAAGGGACTGAGCTACCTGCTGTCCCGAGCAAGAAAAAGAAGACCAAGGCTGGCACATCTGGTGTCAGCAGACCGAAGAAACACAGGCGATCTCCAATGAATCTGTTCATAGAATCAGGAACAGAGGAGGAAACTGATAGCGAGAAAAAGTCCTCCAAGAGCCGGACAGGCAGCAAGTCCACAGGCTCCAAAAAATAGGTCTTCATACATGAGAGGCAGAAATCCTATGCTGAAAGCTCTCCTGATCTGCCACAGGAAGGAGATTTTGGGGCTGACCTGACACGATCTCCTTCTCCCCAATCTCGAGCTCCTTCTCCTACTCTAATGCTTACAAGAGATCACAACCAGCTTGTACTTATGGAGGAAGAACAGATAGCAGAACCTGCTGCGGAACTAAATCAGCAGGAGGTTGAACAGGCAGTGACGGAGATCATGCAACAGATGCCGGAAGCTGCACCTGAAAGACTCCCATCACCAGCCAAGTTTATCTCCAGAGTGGACAGGACTGTTTCTGGCCACATGATCAGACTGAGGATAGCACGTGAATTGAAACAAACATATCCAGAACTGTCTGATCATCAATTCGTATTGGATGAAGTTGTGGAAATCCTGGCCTGGAGAGATTTAAGACTGAAAAACTTCACAGATATGTTCATGATTGTAGAACAGTTGGGCGGGGCTGATGAATTTGTTGATTTCGATTTCGACATGTGCAAGGCTGCCGCAGTAAGCTCACCAACTGTCTTATTATCTGAAGTTGAGGTAAAGAAATTGATCTATCGCAAGCTGGGTAGAATAGTTGAGCAGGCTGAGGAAGACATTGAACTGCAGATGGAGGAGGCAACTGCCGATGAAGGTGATGTTGGTGTTTCGGCACGTGACCAACCACAGGAGGCGAGAGTGTCCGCGGCAACTGTTGGGACATCTCCAGGTCCAATAGGTCATGCTGACAATTCCTGGACACACATCACATCTGATCAACTTAAAGAGATCAGATCATGCTTCAAGGATTTGTTGCAGGAAGAAGTTGAAAGTGTCCTGGCAAATTCCATCAGTTCAACAATTTCATATCATCGTCAGGCATCTGAGAAAGTTATGGAGGAACAGAAATTGTATATGTCTTCCCAGGTCGCTGAGCTAAAAGAAAATTTTGCCAAGGAAATGAAGCTGATTACTGAAAACTTCTCTAAGACTGTGGAAGAGAATCTGGCAAAGATTTCAAACCTGGAAGTCTCTCTATTAGTGGCAGTGGATAGACTGAAGCTGAATGAAGAAAAGTTTGATAAGCTAATTCTTACCTTTTCAACAGCCATAGAGTCTGCTAAATCTAAGCTGATGAACAAAATCAGTGAACTATCTGTTCAAGCTCAAGGTCTATCTGCTGCAGATCTCAACAAAACGATAGCCGTCAGTTTTGGATCCCTGACTTCCCATATCAATGCTCTTTTTGTTCAAACCAAAAAGGGGGAAGGACAGGTTGAGAAACCAACTGGCCTAATCAAAACAACCGAAGATCTTATTCAGACTATTGAGTCACATGATCAGAGGCTTCAAAGTCTAGATGAGATGGCAGTTGAAGTCCGTGCCAGGCTAGAAAGGGCCAAGATGAAGGGCAAAGGAACTGGACCGTCGCATTCTGCACTTCTACCTCCTCAAACGCTTTCTACTCAAAGAATCACGAGGAGTGCATCTGCTGCACATGTAGAAGCAGACAAACGACTGGCTGCTAGACTGTCTAAAGAAGAACTAGATGAGGAGGCCCGAATAAATGAGGAAGAAAGAAGGAAAGGTTGGCTGAAGCCGAAGGGTTAAAAAGAAGATATTCTGCAAGGCTGAGAAAGGGTAAAATCGGTAAAGATTTTGTTGAACCATTGATCCCTACCAGGGTAGAAGACATTATCAGAAATGATAGTAGAAAAGAAGCCATATTGAAGACCTGGCGTGGAATCAGGGCAGAATGGTTGATGGACGCCTTTGTGCTAGACATTGTACCTTCAGAAGAGTCTCCAGATGAGGAATTCCTGAACTGGATGGAAAAAAAACATCCTTACTTTCTGAAGGAGGTCCAGATAGATGCTGAGAGCATCAATGCTAAGATCACACATCCTCCATATGATATGTTGGACTATCAGAGAAAGGTAGATGGATCCTTCGATAGATTGGCCTTTGAAAGATTCTATTACAATCTGATTGGCAAAGCTACCATCACTGATCCAGGCCAAGTTAACAGTGTCAAATGGAAGTTGTATCGAATTTTCAATGTACCTCAGAACATGAGGGAGATGCCAGAAGGGTACACTCCGAAGGATTGAAGATCAGAAGACATTGAGATCAGTTTATGCTTTTGTTTTTCAAATGTACTATGTAATGCTTCATCTTAATGAAAAACAAACTCCATTTCTGATCCTAAGACAATCTCTCACTGTCTTCTGATTATCTGTTTCTTACAGTTTTATACATATCAACTGATGGTTGGTTTCTCATATGTTTTGGTTTTATCAAAAAGGGGGAAATTGTTGGGAAATTTATTAAGTTTTGATAAAAGTTCCAAAACAGATGTAATAGGACCAGTCAGAATCTGTTAGCTGACTGACGTTTTATATTGAGAACTAGGCTGACCAGTTGAGAACTGTTGTATAGAGAAACTGATGTATATATTAGATTAGAACACACATTGAGGGGGAACTCAATTTGTATAGCTCTTAGTCTTGAAGATCAGTTATAAAGATCACTTATGTAGATCAGAAGAGAAGAACTGAAGATCTGAAGATAACAAGACTGAAGACAGATAAAGCACATCAGATGAAGTCAGTAAGTTGAGCTAAGACAACTTACAACAAAAGACTTCAGATAGGGCAGATCAGTTCACCTGATCTGTTCAGTTTTAAGAAGTGTTCTGAAAGTTCATTACACTTTCAGAAAGGTCGATCAGACAACAAGCATAAAACCTATCAAGACCAGTTTAAATGGTACTTGCTAGCCTATGAGAGATTGACATGACTGTACAGAACTGATAGGACTCAGGGTTGGAGGCTCAATGTTCAACGGCTAGAAAGGACAAAGTTACATGCTTTCAGCCATACCGCCTCTGAGGAGAATCATATCAACCCTGCAAACCTACCTTAAATAGACCGAAATTCGAATTTTTCTCCAACGGCTAGTTCGATTTCGTGCCTATAAATAAGGGATCAAACCTTCATAGTAAGGTTACGGAAATTATCTACAAGCAAAAGCTCTCAAGATTTCCGCATGAAGAACACAATCACAAGAATTATTCTTAAGTGTTCATCCCTTATTTCTTAGCAGAATACTTATCCTCTAGCTCTTGGCTACTTAGAAGATAGGATAGTATTCCAGTTGGAACAAAATAAATCTTATACCAAAACACTGTTAGGTTAAGTTTGTTATAGCAAGATTTCTATCTAGGGTTTCTAGATTAGATTTCTGGGATTGGTTGAGTGTGAACTCGTTAAATATCTGTTGGTTGTACTATGTTGGACTCACACACTAAACTAAGTCCAGTTGGTTAAGTTGGTGCCCCTGCTGATAGAAAAGAGTGGACGTAGGACAAGTTGTCCGAACCACTATAAAATTGTGTGCCTTTAATCTTGCTTTACACATCTGCACACAACTTGTTATTTGCATGCATATTCTGTACCTAAATCAGATTAGCATCAAGCTACTGATCTGATCAGTTTGACATTTTAGTCACCTGATCTGAACTGTTGGTCAGAATCTCCTTTGAGTAAAACTGGTTTTCTACACGGGTTAACTTATCTTCCGCACCATCAGTTAAGATGATAGACGCCGAACTGATCTGTCTACCAGATCAGTAAGTCGGATATCAGTCCAAACTAATTCACATTGCACTCTGATCTGACATACGTGCAAACACATCTGATCCACGAAAAAGTTTTGAAGTCTATTCACCCCTCCCCTCTAGACTTCAACCCTCACTGAAACCCGTTCGGGACCTACATAGTGGAGTAAATTAATATTAATGGACTTTGAATAATATTTAGCCTAATATTATAGCTTTGTTGTGTTCGATATAGTAACTCAGTCTTAATTGAACACGTAAGAGCGACACGTGTATTATTTAAATATTACATGCCCAATGGACAAGTATTCGCCACTCAGGAAAAAAGGAATCAGATGAGCTAAGTCAAGAAGGCCATGAGCAAATCTGAGGACTCAGGCGGTCAAAATACAGATATCCTGAGGGTCAGTATGTTCGCGCCTCAGATATCCTGAGGGTCAGTATGTTCGCACCTCAGATATCCTGAGGGTCAGTGTGTTCGAATACCTCAGATATCCTGAGGGTCAGTATGTTCGAAGACCTCAGATATCCTGAGGGTCAGTATGTTCAAAGACCTCAGATATCCTGAGGGTCAGTGTGTCCGCAGACCTCAGGTATCCCAAAGGGTCAGAGTGCCCGACACTCAGATATCCCTTGACCTGAACATCCTGGGGGCTCAGTGTGCTCGAGGAGGACAATGATCCAGCATAAAACTGATACGGTTAAAGGGGCGAACAAAGTATCCAACCGAGTAAAGGATTAATTTGGACGACCAAAAGAGTGCTTTACAGACAAGTAAGTTCCAAGATCAACCAGGAAGATGAAGTTGAAAACGTGGCAGCATTACGTGGGTTCTTGCATGACCCGAAGTCTCCAGCTCATGCTTGCCAACCCAGCTCATGCTTGTCGGAGTGCTATAAAAGGAAGAAAAAAAAAAGAAGAAAAAGGTTCAGAAATTTTCCCCAGAAAAAGAGACACCCACACAAGAAATTCTCCAGAGAGGTGAGGAACAGAAAAATCCAAGTGATTATCCACACATACAAGAAACCCTAGCACTCATATGCAAACTCTCCAGATTATCTTCATCTGTAATGATTCATCTTCATATGGTGTATCAAATATTGTACGTGTAAAGCTCGCAATACCACATCCTGGCTTGGTATGCCCCCAGAGTAGTCATTTCCTGACGAACTGGGTCAACAAATTCATCTTATTTACAATTTATTTTACACGTGCATGTTTTGTTTGTGAGTCGTTCCCAAATTAGCCACATAATACTCTCCGTAAAAATGACTCGCGACAACTGGCGCTAGAAGGAGGGTGCTTCACCCAAAAACCAACCCATATACGAACCCTTAGAGAGCCGAGGCAGAAAAAATAAATAAAATGCCTCAATCTAGGAACACACAAATGGAGAGGTCGGGACAAAGCCGACCACATGACCGGAAAGAGGCTCAGCGCCAGCCTCATAAAGATCAGGGAGCGGAGATTACCAATCTCGAGGAAATTGTGAATGATCCGGCGGCCACAACCAGGGCCATCACTTTCTTGCTACGAGCGCAGAAAGAGAGGGCTGAGAAAGAATTGGCCAAGTTAGAAACTCAAGATCGTGAAGAGCGACGCTCACGTACACCTGATAGTGAGCAAGTTAAAAAGAAAATTGCCAAGCGGGCAAGTAAAAAAGCCGATGACACGTCTGATGACGAACAACCTCAAGGATCTAGACCATCAGCGTTTGGACGTTTGAGGCTCTCCGCCAAGGACCGAATCGGCAATAATAGGCGACAGGATCCAGGAAAGGAACAGCCAATAAAAATGACCGCACCTTCAGATCTCCATGATCATCCGCATGCCGAACAAAAATTGGCGGGAATAAAATTGTCTATCCATCATCGATTGGGTAGTCAAGCACAAACTTGGAAAGGGGGACTGCCCCATCACGAGCATGACCCACTGGGTCCTCATGATGGGAAACAGCCCCAATCTAAGTCTGTCAATCCAACAAAATTTGCGGAAATGCAAAAGGCCATCGAGGATTTACAGGCCAACCTGGCCGCGACCAAAGGCCAACCTCGAGCGAGCACAATACCCTGCTCGCCATTGTCACCGGCGATCATGGCGGCTGAAATACAGGAGAAAGTGGCGAAGTCCCGACCGCCAATTCCCGTATTTGATGCTGAGTCTGACCCTCATGTCCATCTCAGCAAGTATTCAGACTTTATGATCGCGATGGGGGCCACAGACGCGATGCAGTGCCGATCATTCCCCATGACTTTGGGTGATCGGGCACATTGGTGGTTTTCTACTTTGCCCGCTGCGTCGATCACATCTTTCGCTCAATTGGGACAATAATTTTTATCCCACTTTTCGTCCATGTGTGCTCGCCCAGCGCCAAAACAAATATTGGCGCATTTTTCCCAATTAAAAGGTGAGTCTGATCGAGCGTACATAGAAAGATTCGATAAATGTTTATATGATGGGGCCCCAGTTGAAGAGGACGCCAAAATCCTTGCGGTGGTCGGGGGCCTGACTCTAAATACTGATATGTGGAAGGCCATGCATCAAGACTGACCGAACACATATTCAGAGTTCCGAGAGCGAGCAGCTAAAATTATAGCCATGCAAGATTTGCTCGCCCAATCACGATTGGGTCAGGAACCTACAACTAGAAAAGTTTTCGGGAAGAAAATGATGAATCAAGGGGGGTACAAACCCCCAGGCTCTTTCAAACCATTTGAAGAAAGAGCAGAAGCAAACGCCCTACGAAGTGTTTTGGGCGTTTCAGCGGATACAATCTTTAACCAAATTAGGGATCGGGACATGTTGGAAAGACCGAGAAGAATCATAATGGATAAACATCGGCTCAATGCTTCCAAATATTGTAACTACCACGAGTACATCGGGCACAACACTGAAGAGTGTCGCGATTTACTCCGTCAACTTTGGAAGCTATACGAAGATAATCGTCTTACCCAATTCTTAAAAAAGCCGGTGAGCAGAGACTCCCGAACTGAAAAAATGGAAGATCGAAGGGGTAAGCGAAAAGCCGAACAAACATCTGACAGTGATCCCGAAGAATCACGAAAAAGGACTGAAAGACCCAAAAGAGGGCCTCCTACTGTGGGAAGAGATCGAGAAAGTCAAGAGATTCATATGATACGTCCTGAATATGGTCCAGTGGGTGGATGTCACCATGCACCAACATTATCGAACAGACGAAAGAAGATGGAGATGCGTGCCATGCAAAACATCCATCAAGTGAAGGTGGCGAGCACATCAGCTAGCACGCCACCCTCACACCAAATCATGTTTTCAGAGGACGATCTCGACGGAATCATAACTCCCCACAATGACTCCTTAACCATCAGTGCTCGTCTCCTCGGGTTGAAGGTGCACCGCCTCCTAGTTGACACTAGAGCTTATGCGAACATTTTGTTCGTCAATACCCTTCGCCAGATGGAAAAACAAGTTGGAGACTTGAGCAGTTATATTGAACCATGTAATCATACCATAATGGGTTTTGGGGAATCTGTAACCCGACCCTATGGTATGATTAGGTTAGGAGTCGAGTTAGAATCAACTCTGAATCCGGACATCCGACGAACTAGAATGCTAGATTTTGTAATCGTCGATGCTCCGTCTACTTATAACGGGTTCCTAGGTCGCCCGTTTATTCAGGAATTTAAAGCGACCTGTTCTACGTATTACTATTGTGTTAAATTTCCGACACAAGATGGAACAGGAAGCGTAAAAGGAGATCAGAAGAAAGCTCAAGATTGTTTGCTATCTTGTGCACCAGAAAAACAAAGCATCGTCAATATGATGGAGCGAACATGGGAGATGGGTGAGCCAAGCCAGCGAGCAAATACCTCGCCGAAAGATCTTCCGACGAACATAAGTTCGACGAGCATAGCTCTTCGCGCGAGCACAGAAGGCACAAACACAAACTCCGGGGTGACAACTAATTCCCCAGATCTCCTAGATCAAATGAATATTGATCAGCTGAACGAGCAAATGGACCTAGAGCCTCGCATAGGCTTTGAACCCATGGAGGTTGATGACGAGCACCGGGGGTCCATCCAAGATCCTCGGTGGAAGCAAAAGAGAAAGCGAGCAACACCTGTCGAATAACTGGAGTCCATCAAAATTGACCCGAACAGACCCGAGTTAGAAGTGTTCATTGGTTCAGAATTACCTGAACCAATCCGAACAGAAATTATTGCTTATCTTCAAGCAAACTTGGATGTGTTCGCATGGTCGCACGAAGACATGGTTGGCATCAATCCAAAACATGCATGCCACTCCCTCAACCTTGATCCAATACAAACTCCAGTTATCCAGAAGCGCAGAAAGTTTAGTCCGGAAAAATATGCGGCAATGAATAGTGAAATCAAAAAGTTGCTCGACAACAAACTGATTCGAGAGGTAAAATGCCCAAGATGGCTTGCGAACCCTGTGCTCATCTGCAAGTCTAATGGATCTTGGAGGCTGTGTATTGATTTCATGGATTTAAACAAGGCATGTCCGTAAGATAACTTCCCGATGCCGCATATCGATTATTTGGTCGATAATACAGCAGGCCATGAACTCATGACTTTTATGGATGCATTTGCTGGTTATCACCAAATACCTATGCACCCGGACGATCAAAAGAATACGGCATTCTGCAGTGAAAAGAACATGTACTGTTGGCAACGCATGCCGTTCGGATTAAAGAATGCCGGAGCAACATATCAACGTTTGGTGAACAAAATGTTCGACAAACACATCGGCCGAACAATTGAGGTATATATTGATGATATTGTGGTTAAGAGTGAACATAAGGAAGACCACATCACCCACCTCGCATAAACGTTCGATATACTCAGGAAGTACAATATGAAGCTAAATCCGAAAAAATGTAGCTTTGGGGTTCACTCAGGAAAATTCCTCGGACATGTGGTCAGTCAACGAGGGATCAAAGCGAACCCAACAAAGATTCAAGCCATGCTCGATATGTAAGCTCCCAAAAATGTGAAAGAGGTCCAAAAGCTAACCGGACGTTTAGCTTCCGTGAGCCAGTTTATATCACGAACTGGAGACAAATGCAAACCTTTCTTCGATACATTGAAGAAAGGGAAATTCCAGTGGACCGAACATTGCCAAAATGCATTCGAATCATTGAAGCAGTACCTTGCAGATACTCAGACACTGTCTAAGCCTGTCTCGGGCGAACAACTCTATCTGTATCTTGCTGCATCCGAGCATGCGATCAGTGATGTGCTCGTACGAGCAGAAGGTGCAATGCACTTGCCCATTTACTATGTAAGCCAAGTGCTTAAGGAAGTCGAGCTCCGATACCCACCATAGGAAAAATTAGCATATGCCCTCGTCATGAGTGTTTGAAAATTACGACCATATTTCTTCGACCACTCAGTCGAGGTACTGACCACTTTCCCATTGCGCCAAGTCCTCCACCGACCAGATACTGCCGGCAAATTACTAAAGTGGGCGGTAGAGTTAGGACGATTCGGCATTACGTTCGCTCCGCGAATAGCAATGAAGGGCCAGGCTATGGCCGATTTCATGGTCGAGTTGACATATCCTCAAATGCTCGAAAGAGCTATCGACCAACCATGGCATATGTATGTTGATGGCTCATCAACAAGTTTAAGAGCCGGAGCAGGCGTAGTTCTCATCAGCCCAACAAGGCAAACATTCATAACAACCATCCATTTTGATTTCCCAGCTACAAATAATGAAGCCGAATATGAAGCTTTGATCGCTTGGCTACAGATGGCAATGACAATGGGAATCCAGAGGCTGATGATTTATAGCGATTCTCAGATAATCGTTTACCAAGTGACAGGCGAGTACGAGGCCCAAGGCGAACAGATGGCTCAATATCAACAGCTAGCAAAAGAATTGCTCGAGCATTTTGAACAAGTTTTCATTGAGCAATTACCACGATTAGGTAATTCATTCGCTGATGCTTTGGCACGCCTGGCAACAGAGGAAGGAGTGACGAACACAACAGACATTTTGGTCATCACAACTTGTTCGCCATCAGTTCCCAGAATTACGATCGCCCAAATAACAGGCGAACAAGAGACTTGGATGACTCCAATCCTGAGTTACCTACAAAAGGGACTTCTCCCTGACAATAAGGCACAAGTTACTCGCCTCAGATTACAATCCGCTCGTTATACTATCATAGACGAGCGTTTGTACAAAAGAAGCTTCTCACTTCCACTTTTGAAGTGTATTACTCCCGAAAAAGAAGGTCGTGTATACGGAACAAATCCATGAAGGAGTATGCGGATATCATACGGGTGGGCTCGTGGCGCACAAAATAATCGAACAAGGTTATTATTGGTCAACCCTCAAAAAGGATTTCGCTCACAGATGCTCGTTTACCCCCGGATGCTAGGTACATGCTCCACTTATTCATAGCCCATTGAAGAATTAGTGTCGGTTTATAGCCCATGGCCATTTGCTAAATGGGGGATCGATTTGATCGCCCGTTTCCCTCTTGGCACGTCGGGAGTAAAATTTGTTGTGGTTCTTGGTGGATTACTATACTAAATGGGCGAAGCGAGGCCATTGTCAAGATCACCGAACAAAGAATGTGGAACTTTGTTTGGAAGAATATCATTTGTCTATTTGGGCTTCCCCAATCATTAGTGGCGATAACGACAAAGCAGTTCGATGGAAGTGAATTGAGATGAAATTGTGCTCATTTGGGGATAAAAAACACTACTCAACTCCACAGACTATCGATCAAAAATGGACGGGTTGTGGCCATTAATAAAATCATCAAGCATACCCTCAAGGCGGACTTGATAATTTGAGGGTGGATGGATGGGTCAAGAGTTGCTGAAATATTATGGGCCTATCGAACAACTTTCGAGAACATCAAGCTGCGGAGACCCGTTTGCCTTGGCATTTAGTGCGGAAGTTATTATACCCGCAGAAATCAAGATTCCAAGTCATCGAACAATGACTTTCGGAGAGCATATTAATGACCAGGTGCTCGCCCTGAGTCCAGACCTGTTGGAAGAAAGAAGGACGGAGGCTGATTTCAAGAATGCCATGTACAAAAGAGATCAGAGAAGTTTTACAACTCCAAAGTCCGGATACGCAGGTTCAATGTGGGGAAATTTGGTTTTAAAATGAGCAAGCGGGGGTATCAAGTGGTGTGTTCGGCCGAGCATGGGAAGGTCCGTTCAGAATTTCAGAACGTTTGCTAAACGGGGCCTATGATTTGGAAGACCTGAATGGAATCCCATTGTCCTACTCGTGGAATGCGTCAAATTTGAAAAAATACTATCAATAATAGCGAGCATAGTGTTGGCCGAACAAAATTGCCCACACCGCCGAAGCGAGCATAGAGTCGGCCGAACAAAATCGCCCACACCGCCGAAGCGAGCATAGTGTTGGCCAAACAAAATCGCCCACACCGCCGAAGAGAGCATAGTGTCGGCCGAACAAAATCGTCCACACAGCTGAAGTCATAGCTGGCCGAACATAATGGCCGATGTAGCCATTCAGTTCAAACAAGTAGGACGATTCTGAAAGAAGAGTACATTATGTTCGGCACATATCTTCAGGAAAGAAATCTTTGGTGAAAGACTATTGATGAGCGGAAGATACGTGTCAGAACGAGCTATCAACAGAAGATACGTATCGGAACGAATTGACAAGTGGTGGCAACCATGCTGGGATGAGTCAATCTTTGAGCAAGAGCTGTCAAAAAGCTGAACATATGTCAAAAGGGGGAGCAAAAGTAAGAGAGCTAGCACCAACTAGTTATGCCAGCACTAGCTTGGGATAGTTCTATAAATAGGGGCATACTGATAGCTGAAAAAAGCAGAGAAAAAACATATGAAGAAGAAAAAAGGAAAAATCTGCGATTCTCAGAAGGAAATCGGTTTAGTATGCCCGGGGCGTAGAAGAATTGACTCTCAATTCAAAGAATCATTAATTTGAATCGAGCATCCGCCTGATCTGAGTCTTTTACCCGTATGAATTTGCGAACCTGAGTTGAAGCTCGTTGCGGACTCAAGATGCTCGACAGAGTCATGGTTGCCACTCCACGTTACTCACTGCTTAGGCAGTAGTAGGTCATTAGTCCCCTATGCATCCCCAAAATCTCCTCCGAAGGGGAGGGATGTCATAGTGTGTCGCTCAAAACAAGATGGGGCCCAGTGATGCTTTAGGCATCTACTAAAGGGGAGAGAATGGTGCGAGCTAAAAAATTTTGCTCGCACCTACTTTAGGCGAGCAGGAATGCGCGCCACATGCTCATGCCCCTTGACCTCCGTATAATCCGGCTTGTCGGGAGAGGTACAAAAGTTTATCTTTCTTTCTTTTGAGCATATTCTGAAAAAAAGAAGGGTAGACATGATGATGTGCCACATCCTTGTCAACATCAATTCTGCGGGCAAGGTGAGGCCAGTTCGTGTCTACTCAAGACAAGGTTTAAATTCAAAACCCTAGTCTGATAACAATAGTTGTGTAATAGATAGTCTTCTTCAGATATGAAGGATGTAATAGAATACAAAGTGTTGCAAAAAGAAAAAGAAAGATATATGTACTTTTGTTCGCTAAGATTTTCTAGTTCAAGCCCATTTTGAGGTCGCACCTAAGCTGGACGGCCCGAACAAAGACGAACGAGCCCAAGTCTATGTTCACCTGACGAACGAGTTAGAGTACTCCGATTCCATGACAAAAGCGAGTAATGGGTACGCAGTCGCAAAAGACGACTCGTACTTACAGATACCCGTAGCAAAAGCGGGTGATGAGTACGGGGTCACAGCTAAATAAGACGGCCCTAGTACAAAGTGATCGCACCTAAATAAGACGATCGCGCACCAAGAAAGGGGGGGTTCATAAAGTAACCCATCTGGTCGCACCTAAATAAGACGATCAACCGATTGCAACGACAATAAGACAATCAAAACCAAAAAAAGTCAGGAGCGGGCATAGGCAAACCCAATGTTCGAATTCATTCAGAAGAAAAGGGGCAAAAACTGGAAAGCAACAAAGCGAACACAAAGCAACACAAGTATCAATTTTCATCCTCGACAATTATCAAACAATCAGGTTAGAAGAGTTGGTTCAATATGTAACCCATCCATTCAGTTGTAAATATGTTCGAACAAAAGACAAGAAGTCAACAAAAAATACAAGTATTAAAGACATTGTTCGAACAGAAAGTGAAGAAGACAAAAAATTACACAACATATGTTCGACAAAACAAAAATAACATCAAGGAGCAAATTCATAATTGGGGGTAGACGGGAGAGAGATGTCGAACAAATTATGCTCAGCCCCCTCAGCAACAACTCCTTCAGTATGGTCGGGTACCAAATGCTCGCCAGAAGGTACAGTCTGCTCGGTCACCGGAGGTCCCCTTTGCTCGGCCTGCACCTGATCGGTCCCAGACTCGGTCTGAAGATTTTGGCCAGCAACCACAGCGGTATTCATGTCTGAGCCCTCCTCCTCATCCAGAATCGAATCATCAACTTTGATCCCTTCAGGAAGAACGGAGAAATCACACAAATCATTTAAATCTGACATTGGAAGGTTGCGGTCTGGTGGGTTATCGATCAGATACTGCTGAAAACTGGCTACAAGAGGGGCAGTTTGTTCGCTGCTGGAGGTATGGCGAACAGACCGGATAGCATCGGCGAAGGCACAAATATACAAGAAGTTGGACATAGAATCAACGTACTCATCATCGTGCAGTTTTGAATTTTCGAGACCCAAACGAGTGTTGGTCTCCTCAGCAATGATAAGTTGTTGGTCGAGCGCGTCCCTCTCATTTTCCATGGCCTCGACACCCCTTGAAGTCTCTGGCTCAACATTCATATCCTCTTGTGCTTTTCATTATCTTGGCCATCTCTCCTCGAGAGTGAATCAATTTCTCCTTTGTCGGCGAGCATCTTCGAAATCGGTGAGCATTTTCTGAGCCTCTTGGGAGTCCTCCCGAGCGGTGAGCATCGGACATCTTGAAAGAAGAATGTCCCTGGGCCAACCTCAACTCATCCTGAGTCCTGTTCAGTTCGCCCACCTTTTCTTCGAAGTTCCTGATCAAAGCCAAGTAGTTGGCATAGAGGTTGGTGGACTGAGCATAAGCTTTCTCAAGAACGACCATAGATTGGCCTGAAGCACCAGACCGGGCGTAAATTTTCGGAGGAGTGGGACCCGTAGTGGACTCTTCCAGATCGGTAGTCCATGCCCGAACAGGAGTCTGGCAAGCTTTCTGTACATGCTCAGGAATGCCCGGAACCTTGCGAACACTAGGCGAGCAGAAGTAGTTCTTCAGATTGGGCATCAAAGGCGACAACCTGCTCAACCTACATTTATATTCGAACAAGTGAATATAAAAAGGGCGAACAAAAATAACCAAAAATAAGTAGATCGAAAAAAACGTGCACCTGCCCGCAATGGGATCCCATCCCAAGAATGATCTATCCTAAGGGGATCGGAGCTCAGGATCTAACGGAGTCCATGATCGAGGTCCGGCAGGAGGTGGAGAAGATGTGCTAACCTCCATTTCAACAATCTGTGAAACTGGACCAACCACGGAGGCGGCCGCTCTTATCGCCTCGACAGTAGGGGTCCGAGTCACCCTGACGGTATCAGTACTCATCTGAGCCTGTTCGCTCGGCATGTTCGTCCGAGTTTGTTCGCTCGGCCCCTGCTCGCCGATCTCCACCCTCGGTCTCTTCGGCGATGGAGCTTATTTGCCAACCCCTCGCTCGGCCGAACGAGTGCTCCTTTGCGCTCGGCTTGATTCCCCAGGACCAGAAGCGGATCGGTTAGCCACCTTTCGCTTCCCTCTGCTCACATTTGAGCCTCCCCTCGGCCTAAATCACGGGCAAGCTCTGTTGCCTTTTCTCCGAAGCCATCTCGGTATGTTCGGATGTACTCACAAAGAATGGTCACAATTGAGGGAAAGCTATAAACAAAATAATTCAGTACGAACAGAAGGATAATAACGAGCAGAATGGCACAAAACATACAAATACAAGAGGCAATCCTTACCAGTAGGATTAACAGCAACAAGATGATGAGGAGGCACGAACAAACCTCCTTTCTTTCTCTGATCAGCAGTATTCAGAGTTCTCACAGATCGCTCGAGCGAGACTCAGATCAATTTGCCAAAATTTCTTTGAAATAGCCATCGTTTGTCTCTTTGTCCGTCGCAGCTAGAATCCCTGAAATAAAAAGCGAGTTAAAATCAGTTCAAATTGAAGAACGAAAGACACAAAATCACTTACTTGATGCGCCCGAAGTCGATTGGGGATGTCTAAACGAGTGTTTGTTTTTTTGCTTCGAGGCGGGCTTTTCAATCGCCCCCAACGAACCAAAACTTTTCCTTCCAATCACTGATTTTGTTCGGCACGTCCTCAATAATTTTGCACTTGGCATTAGCTTGCATGAACAACCACCCGTGTTCACCCCTCGGACGGGTCAAGTGCACCAATCGAGCAAGCTCAGCTGCTGAGGGATAGTATCTTGGCTTCATTTTGCCGAACAAAGTCAGGAAACTCATGATCATATGCCACCCGTTTGGCGTAAGCTGCGTAATGGTGATGTTCCACTCCATGAGCAAACGGGTGATGGCTGGATGGAGGGGAAATTGAAGGCCAGCTTCCATCGTGTCTAAATTTACAGTGACACAACCCTCAGGGGGTTGGTCGGCCCGCTCATCAGAACCTGGCGCCCAGAAAAAGACATCTTTTGGAGTTTCATAAATCCAATGCAGCCGAGTGAGCCTATCAGCATCAATTATGCTCGCTATCTTGCTCGCTGGGTACTCATTCTCAACCCCAATCCTATGAGGTTGCTCGGGCCAATCAAAACTATATCGAGTGTTATACTCGTTATACGTTGGACTATGAGGGACACCAACAGGTATATCAAGCTCATAATTTTGCTCGCCAACTACCCTTATGTTCGATTCGGTTATATTTACAGCCGCCAAAATTCCCCCCCTCACAACATTGTCATTCCTATCTACATTAACATTATCAACAACCCTAGACCCAATTTGAATTTGGGGCAAAAAATTATCACTTGAATCGTCCGAAGAATCAGCACGGACCAAGCCCCTATCCAATTCATGTAGGGCTTTGTCAGAATCAGAGGAAAGAACGGCAAACGGTTTCCAAATTTGCCAACGAATTCCTGAACCCGAGACATTCATCTCCGGCGCATTTGCGTCGCCACGGGGAATTCTACTGACAGAGGGGGAAGAAGAGGAACTATGGTGGTCTGATTCTAGGGGAACATAAGAGTTCGAGCAAGAGGCCATAATCATAATTAGAAAAAGAATGCAACGGTTACCTGAGTAAAATTCTTCGTCGGAATGATGGAACCCTCGCCGGAAATTTTCAGACACAAAAAAGATTGAAAGACAGAGGAAAAAAGGGCTTAAGGCGGAGAAACAAGGTATATATAAATGTTGGATTCGATTTCGAAAAATCCGGTACAGAATACGAAACGACATCGACTATGACCCAATAAGATTTTAACAGTCGGGCCCCATGTCGAATACAAAGCGACCCGGCTGGGGGGTATTATTGTGTTCGATATAGTAACTCAGGCTTAATCGAACACGTAAGAGTGACACGTGTATTATTTAAATATTACATGCCCAATGGACAAGTATTCACCACTCAGGAAAAAAGGAATCAGATGAGCTAAGTCAAGAAGGCCATGAGCAAATCTGAGGACTCAGGCGGTCAAAATACTTAGATATCCTGAGGGTCAGTATGTTCGCGCCTCAGATATCCTGAGGGTCAGTATGTTCGCACCTCATATATCCTGAGGGTCAGTATGTTCGCACCTCAGATATCCTGAGGGTCAGTGTGTTCGAAGACCTCAGATATCCTGAGGGTCAGTATGTTCGAAGACCTCAGATATCCTGAGGGTCAGTATGTTCAAAGACCTCAGATATCCTGAGGGTCAGTGTGTCCGCAGACCTCAGGTATCCCAAAGGGTCAGAGTGCCCGACACTCAGATATCCCTTAACCTGAACATCCTGGGGGCTCAGTGTGCTCGAGGAGGACAATGATCCAGCATAAAACTGACACGGTTAAAGGGGCGAACAAAGCATCCAACCGAGTAAAAGATTAATTTGGACGACCAAAAGAGTGCTTTACAGACAAGTAAGTTCCAAGATCAACCAGGAAGATGAAGTTGAAAACGTGGCAGCATTGCGTGGGTTCTTGCATGACCAAGTCTCCAAATTTCATGCTACAACCCAGCTCATGCTTGTCGGAGTGCTATAAAAGGAAGAAAAAAGAAGAAGAAAAAGGTTCAGAAATTTTCCCCAAAAAAAGAGACACCCACACAAGAAATTCTCTAGAGAGGTGAGGAACATAAAAATCCGAGTGATTATCCACACATACAAGAAACCCTAGCACTCATATGCAAACTCTCCAGATTATCTTCATCTGTAATGATTCATCTTCATAAGGTGTATCAAATATTGTACGATGTAAAGCTCGCAATACCACATCCTGGCTTGGTATGCCCCCAGAGTAGTCATTTCCTGACGAACTGGGTCAACAAATTCATCTTATTTACAATTTATTTTACACGTGCATGTTTTGTTTGTGAGTCGTTCCCAAATTAGCCACATAAGACTCTCCGTAAAAAACGACTCGCGACAAGCTTCATAGTCCATTGGAGGTCCAATCTTAATTCTCCTAAAGGCCCCTCAAATAGCCCAAAATAAAGTCCAATTAATGAAACAGAGAAGAAAATATTCTTGCCTAATATTTCTTGTTATTTTCGAAATTTGTAGGAAAATGGAAAAGAAAGATTTTCTTGATTGTCTTGAAAAGATTTTATGGAAAGAGATAAGTATTCTTGGAATACATAATTATCCCATAAATTCAAGAAGTCAAATCTTGACTCCTTCCTTGTAATTTTCGAAAATATGGGACAAAAAGGGAATAAGATTTTTATGGAAAAATTTAATTAAGGAGAAAAGAATATAGGAGATATAATTCAAGATTTCTTGGAGATCAAGAAAAAGATTTTCCTCCTTAATTTTTTCTTAAAAAATCGGCCACCCCTCCCTATATATAGGGGATGAATTTTTCATTCCCAACTGAAATTCCATGTGTTGGAAATATTAGAAATCCACAAAGGTGGTTAGAAATCCACAAAGGTGGTGGCAAAATATTTTTGGTTTTCTCTCTTATTAAAATCTTTTGTGAGAATCCTCCCACCGGATTGCATTCGTGGACTTGGGACATATTTGGGAAGGCTCTTTGGGTTGATCCATCGTCTCATCGGTTATCTCTACAAGAGGTTAGTAATCTCGTAACTCCCAGATTCCGCATGCTTAGAATTTACGGGGATTACGTGTACGCATGTTGTTTATTCGCTTATTAATTATTATGTTGAATTGATTTAGGATTAATTCATACTAGTAATTAATTGATTAATTTAAATATGTATTTAAAATCATCTCGAATAGATCCGGGCACCCCTATTTTCCAAACAAATACAAGATACAATAAATCTTCATCCGAATCTACAACAGATATGCAAGATCTTTTGTTTCAATAATAAATACCGGGAATCTCTATCCTGATTCACTTTCCTTGCTTGTCTTCATTTTGACTCACCAGCCGATCTTGCCTACGGAACGACCTTGAGAGAGGTCGCCC
Organism: Stenogyne calaminthoides; assembly: GCA_037126765.1. NCBI lineage: Eukaryota > Viridiplantae > Streptophyta > Magnoliopsida > Lamiales > Lamiaceae > Stenogyne > Stenogyne calaminthoides. The sequence continues at coordinate 10,617,530 of JBBCBC010000029.1, forward strand.
AATTAGGCGAGCTCGACTCGTCTTCTTCCTTAATCGCTGCCAGGTCGCCCTAGTGGGCCGACCTCGGCTCCTTGTACTTTACTGCTAACCCATGGTTGCCACGTCATCACCATTTACCACGTCATCACTATTTACTATGTGGATGCTGACTTATTATTATGTTTACAACAATTACCCCCAAGAGCGGGCTTCGACTTTTTTTTGGGGTCTGTCTTGATCTTTGTTCACATAAGAGTTCTAATTTTCTCACTTGAGGTCGCAATCTTTTCCCCTGTATATGCTCGAAATGACTTCATGAGGTCTTGAACGTCACACTTTGATGATTATATTTCTGGTATTAAGTTTGGATCTTCAACTTCAGACTTGGATGTGCTCTAGCGAGCGTGATTCTCCCTCGTGCCCCCAAGTCGGAGGTCTATCTTGTGCTCGCTGTTTGTTTGGAGGTTTATCTGAGACTGCTATTTGAGAATGAGCTCATCGAGATGCTGGGCTCGTTGAGAGTCTTGGTCTTTGGTTCATGCTGCGACTTGGTAGGTATTTGATTTTCTTTACTTGTGCTCGTACTTTGAGGTGAGCCTCTTTGTATGAGTCTTTTCTGTGCTCGTACTTTGAGGTGAATCTCTTTGTGCGAAACTTTTCTGTGCTCGCACTTTGAGTTGAATCTCTTTGTGCCTGACTTTTCTATGCTCGCACTTTGAGTTGAATCTCTTTGTGCGAGACTTTTCTATGCTCGCACTTTGAGTCGAATCTCTTTGTGCGAGACTTTTCTGTGCTCGCACTTTGAGTCGAATCTCTTTGTGCGAGACTTTTCTGTGCTCGCACTTTGAGTCGAATCTCTTTGCGCGAGACTTTTCTGTGCTCGCTCTTTGAGTCGAATCTCTTTGTGCCAGACTTTTCTGTGCTCGCACTTTGAGTCGAATCTCTTCGTGCGAGACTTTTCTGTGCTCGTACTTTGAGGTGAACCACTTTGTGCGAGTCTTTTCTGTGCTCGTACTTTGAGGTGAACCTCTTTGTGTGAGACTTTTCTGTGCTCGTACTTTGAGTCGAATCTCTTTGTGCGAGACTTTTCTGTGCTTTCGCACTTTGAGTCGAATCGCTTTGTGCATGACTTTTCTATGCTCGCACTTTGAGTCGAATCTCTTTGTGGGAGACTTTTCTGTGCTCACACTCGCACTTTGTGTCGAATCTCTTTGTGCAAGACTTTTTTGTGCTCGCACTTTGAGTCAAATCTCTTTGTGCGAGACTTTTCTGTGCTTGCAGTTTGAGTCGAATCTCTTTGTGCGAGACTATTCTGTGCTAGCACTTTGAGTTGAATCTCTTTGTATGAGACTTTTCTGTGCTCGCACTTTGAGTCGAATCTTCTTTGTGCGAGACTTTTTTGTGCTCACACTTTGAGTCGAATCTCTTTGTGCGAGACTTTTTTGTGCTCGCACTTTGAGTCGAATCTCTTTGTGCGAGACTTTTCTGTGCTCGCACTTTGAGTCGAATCTCTTTGTGCGAGACTTTTCTGTGCTCGCAATTTGAGTCGAATCTCTTTGTGCAAGACTTTTCTGTGCTCGCACTTTGAGTCGAATCTCTTTGTGCGAGACTTTTCTGTGCTCGTACTTTGAGGTGAACCTCTTTGTGCGAGTCTTTTTTGTGCTCGTACTTTGAGGTGAACCTCTTCGTGTGAGACTTTTCTGTGCTCGTACTTTGAGTCGAATCTCTTTGTGCGAGACTTTACTGTGCTCGCACTTTGAGTCGAATCTCTTTGTGCGTGACTTTTCTGTGCTCGCACTTTGAGTCGAATCTCTTCGTGCGAGACTTTTTGCTCTTTCCTTTGCTTTGTCGAATCTCTTTGTGCGAGACTTTTTGTGCTTTCGCACTTTGAGTCGAATCTCTTTAATGCGAGACTTTTACGTGCTTGCGGTTTTAGTCGAATCTCTTTGTGCGAGACTTTTACGTGCTTTCGCAATTTAGTCGAATCTTTTTGTCTTGAGACTTTTACGTACTTTCGCAATTTAGTCGAATCTCTTTGTGCGAGACTTTTACGTACTTCGCACTTTGAGTTGAATCTCTTTGTGCGAGAGGCATTACGTACTCGCACTTTGAGTCGAATCTCTTTTCTTGCGAGGCATTACGTTCTCGCACTTTTGAGTCAAATCTCTTTGTCGAGAGACTTTTTACGTGCTTTCGCACTTTGAGTCGAATCTCTTTGTGCGAGACTTTTCTGTGCTCGCACTTTGAGTCGAATCTCTTTGTGCGAGACTTTTCTGTGCTCGCACTTTGAGTCGAATCTCTTTGTGCGAGACTTGTATGTTCTCGCAGTTTGAGTCAAATCTCTTTGTGCGAGACTTTTTTGTGCTTGCACTTTGAGTCGAATCTCTTTGTGCGAGACTTTTATGTGCTCGCACTTTGAATCGAATCTCTTTGTGCGAGACTTTTCTGTGCTCGCACTTTGAGTCGAATCTCTTTGTGCGAGACTTTTCTGTGCTTGCACTTTAAGTCGAATCTCTTTGTGCGAGACTTTTATGTGCTCGCACTTTGAGTCGAATCTCTTTGTGCGAGACTTTTCTGCGCTCGCATTTTGAGTCGAATCTCTTTGTGTGAGACTTTTCTGTGCTCGCACTTTGAGTCGAATCTCTTTGTGCGATACTTTTCTGTGCTCGTCAATGACCATTTCTGGCAAAGCGGTTCGCGACTTGATGTAATTAACCTTTGGACCTTCCGTCAATGAAACTCATTTCTTTTTCTACCTTTAGCATGCCGACTTGATTTCCTTACGCGACTATAAAATTGCATATGTTCTTCCCGTCTTATTTGGATGCGGCTTATTTACGAAATTTTTCTTAGTCGTCTTACAAAGTCGGGGGAGAGCCGCACCTGCTAGGGTGGCGATCTCGTCGCCAGTATGTCGAAAGTCGTACCTCGGGGGTTCGATGTTTATTCATGCGACCTACTTCGGTTTAACACCTAGGAATTATGAAAAGAAAGGTAACATTTTATTTGACTTGCATTGGCTTATGATAGATAAAATCAGTGAACCTCGCCGAGTAGGCGGAAAGCCGATGCCGAAGAGGCGGGCAGGTCGACGCCTTAGAGGCGGACATAATCATCGCCACGAAGGTAGAATGCCAGCGCCGAGGAGGCGGGATGGTCGACGCCTTTGAGGCGGACATAATCATCGCCACGAAGGCGGAATGTCAGCGCTGAGGAGGCGGGCTGGTCGACGCCTTTGAGGCGGACAAAATTATAACCACGAAGGCGGAATGCCAGCGCCGAGAAGGCTGGCTAGTCGAAGCCTTAGAGGTGGACATAATCATCGCCACGAAGGCGGAATGCCAGTGCCGAGGAGGCGGGCTGGTCAACGCCTTTGAGGCGGATATAATCATTACCACAAAGGCGGAATGCCAGCGCCGAGGAGGCGAGCTGGTCGATGCCTTTGAGAAGGACATAATCTTCGCCACGAAGACGGAATGTCAGCGCCGAGGAGGCAGGCTGGTCGACGCCTTTGAGGTGGACATAATCATCGCCATTAAGGTGGAATGCCAAAGACCGAAGTGGCGTGTCGACGCCTTTAGAGGCGCATATAATCATCGCCATGAAGGCGTAATGCCAAAGACCGGGAGGAGGATGGTCGACGCCTTAGAGGCGGACAAATCCATCGCCACGAAGGTGGAATGCCAGCGCCGAGGAGGCGGGTAGGTGGATGCCTTAGAGGTGAACATAATCATCGCCACGAAGGCGGAATGCCAGCGCCGAGGAGGCGGGCTGGTCGATGCCTTAGAGGCGGACAAAATCATCGTCACGAAGGCGGAATGCCAGCGCCGAAGAGGTGGGCTGGTCGACGCCTTTGAGGTGGATATAATTATTGCCACGAAGGCAGAGTGCCATGGTTTGTTCGACCATTTGAGGAAATTTTTGGGAAGAGAGATTTAGGTTAAAAGACCCTTGAAAAATTTGTAAAGATATTATTAGGAGGTTAGAAAATGTTTCTGATATTTTTTGGTAAAACTGATTTTTATCAGTGTTGGAAAGGAGACTTGATTTTTGAGATTATTAACAAGATCTATTTTGATTTTTGAGGTATATAATAACCTTGGAGATTTATGGGGTTTTGCCCCTAGGATGGGGTTTTGATATCTGTTTAAAAACAACTTTCATGGATGTGCAAAGGTTTGGGATCCCTAGGGTCTTGCCCCAGGGTCTAGATTTGATTCTCGTTTGTTTAAATCATCTGTACCAGAGCAATTTATTGTTTCAAGATTGTGAAAGAGGTTTGGCACATAGGTTTATAGTCATTACGGACTGTTAGCCGGTGACTTGAATAATTTCTACGACTGTGAATCGAGCTACATTCTTATCGTCTTATTGACATTGCGATTTAAATGAACTCATTCTTTGTTGTCTTATGATGTCGTGAAGAGAATTAAGCCATGTAGGCCGAGACCTCATCGACCTTGGGATTCGAAGGTCATGGCTACGATGTGAGCTGGAGGATATTTCGAAATGTTACTTTAAACAAGTGTTTTAACTCGGTGTAAACTTGGATTGAGACATTCGTTTGACATAAAAAATGAGATCGTCTTAGGAGGTCGTAATATTGAGATTACAACTCCCTTTGACTTGTGATTTGAAGGGCTTATTCGTCGTCTTACTTAAGTTGCGACTTAATTTTCTTCTGGTTTGGCCATTTTGTTCGTCAGGGTCGACATGGATGTTTGTTTAATACCGCGACCTTGTAAATCTGAGGCTGTCAGGTTTGTTCGTTTGAGACCGCGACTTCTTGAATTTGAGGTCGTCAGGTCTGCTTGTTTGAGACCGTGACTTTAGGAAGTTGAGATTGTCGGGTCTGCTTGTTTGAGACTGCGACTTTAGGAATTTGAGGTCGTCAGGTCTGCTTGTTTTATAAAAAGTAAGGATTTAAAGCTTGTTTTAATTAATCCTCCAAATTTAAACATACTAGTTTGAGTCTCTAACATCAACTAGTATTTTAAAATTAACTCGAATAGCTCGAGATATGAGCATATATGCTCCCGTCTTTTAATATATATGAAAGTATGAACACTGTTATATACTCCCTCCATCCCATAGTTGTTTTCCTGTTTACTGTGTGCTCGGATTTTAAGAAAAAAATGATAAAGTGTTGGGTAGAAATAGTTGTTTATTAATATTTTATATGATAAAGTGTAAAGTGATGGGTTGTTGGGGTTAAAAAGAGTTATTTATTAGTATTTTATGTGATAAAGTGATAAAGTAGAAATTTCCATTTAAGGAAATAGGAAAACAAGTATGGGACGCCCAAAACGGAATATAGGAAAATAAGTTTTGGACAGAGGGAGTATATTAAAAGAAAGTAGATGAAATAGAACCTGGGTAGAATGGGCAAAAGGACTGCCCGTAGATTCTTTAAGTTGCCCCCGAGGCTTTGCCCGTGCAATTTTCCCTTCTGAGAGTCACGAGTATTTTTCCTCGTAAAAAATAAATAACCCGTTAGACATCAGATTACTCATGAAGCACAAAACCTGGGAGCGTATTAAATAGCAAATTATTTATATAATATATTTTTTTTTCTATTATTAGGCTGGGCCGAAAATATTATTTATAAACAATAAATTTGGCCCAACATTTTATAACTTAAATCAGTCATTAGGCCTGATTTTTATTCAATCAACCCAAATGTGGGCTTATGCATTTAAATAATCCAGAATCTGGGCCCAATAGATTTAGAGATGAATCGTCCAAGCAACCTGGGCCCAAGATTTTATTTCCTTAACCAAGGAAGCCCAAGTTAGAGAGTCTACCTTTCAGCGTTGGCCCATTCAATTAGGGTGATGTTGGTCCCGGTGCTAACGAGTCTCACACGTGTATGGGGGAGAATACACGTGTTTAGTGATTTTTAAAAAATTTCTTTCATTGAGGTCAGATGGGTCAGGTTATCCTGATGATTTGGCCATGAAAAGATTCTTGCTCGAGTCAAAGTCTCATTGAGACAATGATCTGGCTGCGTTTGAAGCTTCAAATTAGCTCAACTGAGCCTGAGTTTATCAGAGATCCTGAGGCGCTTGGATCAGATAATTATTTAACTGAACCCTCAGTAGAGTTAGTTCAGTTTGGTAACTAACTGTTCTAGCTACTCAAGTGTGCGGAATGGTTGGCCCTATGTTTATACTCGTTTTAGCTTTGCTGAAAATCTTTTTTTTTAATAGAACAGTGATTAAGGCAGTGATCAGTTTGATGCAAGTTCAGTGGATTGGTTCCAACTGAATATCAGTGAACTATGCTTTCAGTGAAAAACATGCAATAGATAGATAATGTCAAATCTGAAAAGCAAAAAACAACATGCCAATTATAGTGGTTCAGAGACTCAAGCTCCTACATCCACTCTCTCTGACCTTCATAGAAATTCCTTAACCACTTCCTAAAGCTTTCTGGCTAACTCACTGTAGCTTGCTCACTTTTCTACTTTGAGTTTTCTGGCTGACTCATTGCAGCTTACTAACTAAAACACACACAAGTGTTCAGACTACCACAAGTAGCTTACTAACTTCTTCTCTAGAGTTTTCTGGCTAACTCACTTCAGAGCTTACTAACTCTTTACAACTCCAACTCACCAACAAAACACACACAAACTACCTTAACAAGGGGTTTGGGTTTCTGGTTGGTTTCCAATTAGGATGAGATATCCTTTACAATAAGAACGATGCAAAGGCTAGGATATCTCTACTAAGCTTTGGATATTTCTTATCAATCTAGGCTTAGTGAATGAGCTCTCTCCAATGTGAAACACTTGGGAAATTCTAGGTTTTTCGAAAGTGCTTCAATTTGCGATGAATCTGAATGAGCTCTTGAGTTGCTTTCAAATTTCCCGTAACCTCTCAATGTAAAGGGTCACTAGTATTTATAGGCAACTTCTCCAAGGTCACTCTTGAAAAACTATCCGTTGGAGGAGATAGCTTCATGAGTTTTCTCTTATGGTGTTTGATGAACGGCTATATTTAGGGTTTGAATACTCCCTTGCATGTTTTAGGAAATATGCATTCATGTAGTCAATCACCACTTTTTGCAGTCTGTAAAATAGTACTACTGACATGATTCAAATGACACTGTCGCTTTTCGGTGTCGATAAAAAATGCGATGTTGTCTTCCTCTCGATTGGTTCTTGTCTTGATAAATGTAGACAAACATAGCAGCTCTTTTTGGTCAATCTCTCGAATGAGATAACCTTAAACAACACTTAGATTTAGTTATTTTTGTCTTCATATGAATATGCAGGGCAATATCTATTTTTTAAGTATTAGCGTTTTTTCGATTTTGTAATCTTGAGGATAGATATTATTGATTGCCTACGAACATTGAGGTTATCTTGAGTATTGATATTTTCTTGAGTCTTGATAACTATTGGGTCTTGATATCTTACGAGTCTTGATGTCTTACGAGTCTTGATGTGTCTTAGAGTCTTGATGTCTTACGAGTCTTGATGTCTTTAGTTCTTTCTTGAGTCTTGAGTCTTGATGACATCTTGAGTCTTGATTCTTCTTGAGTCTTGATTTCTTGATAACTTCTTGAGTCTTGATTTCTTGAAACTTTCTTGAGTCTTGATTTCTTGGCTTTCTTGAGTCTTGATTTCTTGAATCTAACGATCTATCTCTTGACTATACGTAGTGCGGATAACTTCCTGAACACTCTATCTTTGAATCGAACTCGATCTATCAAGATTATTCTGAATATGTCATACTCAGGGGTTTTGGGATCTAATCAAAATCTCTTTATTAAATTCATCTCCCAATAGGTGACATTAGCGGGAGACCAGGTCTTTGGCCGCGTCGTTCTCCAGATTGCCAAATCAGGGTAGCACCTGTAATTGAGGCGGCGATTCCGGCGATTTGGTGGCTCATTGGCACATACCGTGGCGGCTGATTCGGGCGGGACCACCAGCGTTGTGGAACAAAATCTGATTTTGATTCCTCATCGGATTGAATCAGGGATTAACGCGGCGACAGAGGTTCAACTCTCGCGACAGATAACAAGTGGCGGCTCCGGCGACTTGTCTTGATTTCCGTGCACCTGGTGTCGGGTCACGGTGCGGTTATTTCGGTGGTTTGAATATTGCAGCAAGGAGGCCAGGTTTGTCCGCGAGGTTGCCTGGCGGTTTGCGTGTGGCTTCGGGTTGGGGCGATTTGCAGAAAGCAGTGACGCGGCGCGCTTGGGTGATATCCTGGCTAGGGCAGTGGCGATGCGACGGCGACCCGCTATAGACCACTTGCCAAGAATGGTGGCGGGGTGGCGCGCCTATCTGAGAAAGGCGGTGCACTGATTCGAGAAGCGGTGCTGCTGTTGTGATTGACGAGCAGCGAGAGGCTGGTGGCGGCTTGATGCTCTCTCCTGAAGGAGATGGTTCGTGATTTCCGGTTGCATCAACTGATAACACTGGATTTTTGGTCTGGGTTTTTCAATTTTCTGGCCAATTGCCAATCGGTGCATCCTTCTGCCTCCGTTCTTCTGCGTATCTGTGTTGAGTTTGTTTGTGTACTAGAAATAGTACGATGGAAGATTTTGTAAATAGACCAAAGGTTTTATTTTTTGATGGCAGATTGTAGAAAGTGTTATTGATGAATGGTTCTTTTTTGGATGAACAAGTCGGATGAACAATGAGTGTTTCATCCAGATTCTTTGTTTTTATGGGTCCTAGCAAATATGCAGTCAAATCTGTTAGAAATTTCCCACAGACGGCGCCAATTGTTGTAACCTAAATTTTACATCTAGGGCTACAAACAAATAATATATGGATTCTGAATGAACAATGAATGGAAAACGTAGAGAACAAAGAATTTATTGACCCAGTTCGTCCGGAAAGACTACGTCTGGGGGCATTCCAAGCCAGGATCTTTTACTATCTTTTTTCTATGTATTTTTCGTCTCCCTTTTCTCTTGGGGTTTATCCCCTATTTATAACAATTAAATGTACAAAGATGAAAACCCTAATGGGCCTCTAAATGGGCCCTCTAATTAATGTAATACAAGATACAATAAATCTTCATCCGAATCTACAACAGATATGCAAGATCTTTTGTTTCCATAATAAATACCAAAAATCTCTATCATGATCCACTTTCCTTGCTTGTCTTCGTTTTGACTCACCTGGCGACCTCGCCTACGGAACGACCTTGAGGGAGGTCGCCCAATTAGGCGAGTTCGACTCGTCTTCTTCCTTGATCACTGTCAAGTCGCCCTACGGGGCCGACCTCGGATCCTTGTACTTTACTGCTAACCCATGGTTGCCACGTCATCACCATTTACCACGTCATCATTATTTACTACGTGGCTGCTGACTTATTATTATGGTTACAACACTAGTTATGCTTCTGTCAATGATGACATTGTAGCATACTAGCTTTAGTCACATTGTGCAGGACAGGAATGACTGATTTGTTAAAGAAGGACTTTGGAGTTCGTCTTTAAAACTCAAGTTATGTGAATATTGTGTTGTTCATAAGTGATTAGAAAACCATTTGATAAAACTGTCATTGTTAGTTCTTCATTGCAATAATTATTTTGATAAGTGTAATTTTATGAATGTCAAATAGCAAATCATGGAAGTTATTGGTTTTTTCATTACTTAAATTGATAATTTTTCACGCTTTATATGTCTAAAATCTCTCATAAATATGAAGCATTGGATTGCTTCACACATTACCTAAATGGGTCTGAGAATAAAATGACATAACCTTAAAGGTTTTAAGAATCGATAGAGGACGTGAATGTTTATCCATATAGTTCAAGGAACTGTGTAATGAAAATTATATAATCCGATGATTATCAAAAAACATTATACATCATTGTTCAATGGTGTGACTGAAAGAAGGAATAAACGTTGTTGGATATGACATGATCCGTGATAGGACATTTAATTTTAACTCTCTTTTTGGAAAGATGAGTTATTTATTATTGTCAGCATATTGAATAAAGTTATTCATAGTTGATTAAGTCAACTTCATCTGAACTCTAGAAAGTTGAAGACCTGATTTTTTGTTAATCTTAGTATATGTAGACCAACAAGGGTCTAAAGATTTTAGAAATGTATCTTCTAAGATACTATGTTAAATCCAATAGATACAAATTGATCAGAGATAAAGAAGTTCAGAGTAAGGCATGAGATAAAATCACATAATGTCAATTTTTCTGAAAAAGATTTCCTAGTAGAGGAGGTATTCGAAATACTTTACCATTTTCTGATTTAAATAATCACTCTCTGTCATATCCAAGTGGGAGTGATTTACTTAATGTTTGTGATATTTTATAAATGTTTACTCATTAAGATTAGATGGATCTTGATATGAGTAATTATTTATATCACAAGTTTCAATCTTGAAAAATACTCTAGGAAATATGTGTTTGAGAGACATCATGATATTGAGGGATACACCTTCTTTATTTTTTCAGAAATAAAATTAGTCTTTAGTGAATGAGAATGAACCTACAGGCGATCGAGAGGTTCTATCTCGTTATGCAAGACACTAATGAAATAAAGCAATGGAAGATAACATGAAGTCAATAAGGTCATATCAAAATTTTGAAACTTGTAGATCCTTTATTGAGACACATCTTAAAATGCTCACTTTGTAGAGAAAGATTATACTCAGAAAGGGGTATTTAAACTTTGTTGTGGGATTTACCTCAATTCATTCACTTTTTAGCTATAGTATCAAGTATAGGTTTAGAATTACATCAAAAATGGACGTTACTGTTTTTTCTCAATGGAGAATTCAAAGAAGGGGATAATGTTTGTAAATTGAAGAAGTCGGTTTACAAACTTAAGCAATCCTCGAGATAGTGGTACTTGAGACTTCATACAATGATTGTCTCATATTAACTTTGTTAGACAAAGACCACTGTGTTTATGTTTAACGGTCCAAAGATAGATCTGTAATTCCGTGATTATATGTTGATGCATTGTTAGCTGGAAAGACAACAATGAGAATATTTTGGTGAAAGCTTCATAAAGATCGTTCAAAGAAGTTACTTGGATAGTCTTAGCAGACTTATGTAGTAAAACTTCTAAACGATTCAAATGAATGTATAAAAGCATGTTGATTCTCATGTTTTAAAAGGACGAGTCACTGAACTATGATGAATGTCCAAAAGACTCAAAGATGAAATGTCAATTGTACCATAAGGAAATTCAATTAAATGTCGGGAGTGTGTCAATTTATGCGCACATCTAGACATTTGTTAAGTTGTTGGTTTGGTTAGCAGATATCAGTTAATCCGAGAAAAGACAATAAAAGATAGTGTGTGGGTTTCTTGGGGTATCTAAAGGGTACTGCAGATTATTATCTCAATGAGATAATCTAAACTTAGAGAAGTATACAGACATTATCTGAAATTATGATTTAGATGCAAGTAAATCATATTCTAGTTATACCTTCTTGTTTAATAATGAAAGAAATCTTGTGGTGTAACATGAAATAAGTTTGTATAGCACTGATCACTATTAAATTGAACTTGTGACATGTGCATCTACAGTTAAATGAAAATTCTGGTTAAGAATTTTCATGAAATATTTGGAATTAGTAAGCACTCAATTGAGATCTTTAATGATTCGTTAAGAATTAAACACTCCAGTGGGAGTTGTATCGATTCATTGTGAAACCAAACGCTCCAGTGGGAGTTGTAAAGATTGATTGTGAAATCAAACACTTCAGTGGTAGCTGTAAAGATTAATTGTGAAATTAAACACTCCAGTGGGAGTTGTTATGATTCATCATAGTAATCAAAGCAGCCAAACTTACTCTAAAGATTCCAAGTATCATAGATAGTTTGTCTTTGTAAATACACTACAAAGAAGAAAGAGTGATTCTTGAATAAATTTTTGCTGACTTGATGTTGGCAGATTGTTGTCAAACCTAATTACAGAAGATGTGTAAGACATCTTAAGATCGTGGGTTTGTATGGATCTAAATGGACTACGATGTAGTTGTTAATGTTACTAGATATTTATGTATTATGAACTATATGAAATGTTCATATAATAGTATGTCGACAAGTTGATTGACTCTCTCATATGAGCAATCACCTGTGACATCGAGATATGTGCAGAGATGAGATTATATTATAGATAATCACAATAGATTTTACCACGAATCTATTTGACTTGTTACAAAGCTAAATCAGTGGATTCCTGAACAATAGAGGGAGGAAATCCAAGTTAAGTGTCGAGTATACACTTGAATTGTGATTTACACGATGTTAAATAAATAAAATGACATACGCTTCCATCGTGGGAAGTTAAAACATCGTGACATGTGTTTCATACCACATGTGCTAAGTTGACCATAAGTAAATGAGAAAGATATCTCTATTTTCTCATTGTATGAGTCCTTGAAGTTTTTATAAGCCTCTTAGAAGTACCCTTAAGAGTTTCTACTAAATTTCTAAGTCTTCACTTTAGTGTTGCTACTTTAGCATGCTACCAATAGCTATGATTAATGCAGCAATGCGGTACATGTCTAGGAAAGCAGCTATAGTGGGAGACTGTAGTTATTTTGTGTGAAAGGAAGAACATCTTTATTAACACGTTCTATTGTGTTCATTGACCGGTCAATCTAGTTGAGAACTTGATTATGAATGCATAGATCTGACGAAAGGTTGAATATGCTCTAATAGTTTCAAGGGATTGAAAGATATATGTCAACTTGTGTTAACTGAAAGAGTTCTGGGGTATAACGAGTTTTGAATTCTTCATATAAAACTGGTTGAGTTGCTATATATCATTAACACGTTATATAGCATGAAAACTCATATTCTCGAGGGTCACACGATTTATTTGCCTGTATGAAAAGGTATTATGTGATGGTGTAAAGATGTGAAGTAGATGAGTGCAAGGCTCAAACTTCATGGGTGAGTGGGAGATGAAAGCAAATTAAATAATAATAATTAAATATTATTATTTATTATTTAATTATTCCACACATTTGTGGATAATATGAAAAAAAAGTTACTGATAACTTCTACATATATGAAAATCACGTGGATTTTTGTTGGACCAAGTGAATGAGATTTGGTCTTCATCAGAGAAAAATCTCTCCCTGCAATAACGTGAAAATACATATACAGAAATATAGAAAGCTGTATTTAGTGAATACTCATCACGCACCTACTTCAATCGAAAGGGCATTTAACACTGTGAATAATGGAAGCAATCCGTGAATCTATTCTCGTGGTTGTATTTCGGACTAAGACAATCCAGTGCATACGTAGAATTCAACCGGTTCGATATTCTTCCGCTGTAAATTCTGGAATAAAGGTTAGTGGATTTCTAACCATCGTGTTCCAACAGTTTTCACATTTTAATAAATGTTTGAAATTACTTTTTGTTAGAGGAAAATTATTGTTGTTTATTGTGTTTATTTTTTTTTATTTTAGTGTTTGGAACATTTTAAATTTAATATCTGGAATAGGTCTTCACAATGATAAAAATTGTTGTTCCAAACTTCCAGTGTTGTTCTTCCCTATAGATACCTTGTGAAATTTGTGTAACTTAAACACCGGTGAAAAGATACTCCAATTTTGTATCCAAGAGTTTTAGATTTATTAATTAAATAGGAATTTTCTGAGTCCCAGTGTTTTTAGTGATTTATGTGCCGGAATGGCTCATGACCGTGTACTTGATTGCATAAATGTTTTTTTTTTTGAAGATAGAACAAAGTTGTCAGGTAGTGCAGTTCTTTGACAATTAGTAGATGCCATCTCCACACCTGACAATAAAAACCAATCGGTAAGTTTACTAAATCCAGAATCCATTACTATATATGTTCCATTAAAAAATGGACAGGTAAAATATAGAGATAATGATAATCGAACACCAAAGTTTTGAATAAACATACCATATGTTATATACTCTTCATCATTACATCCTGTCCCAAGTGTATCTCACCTAATAACATGTAAAAGAGAGAGAAATTAGTGAGATTTTTAATATTGGTCAGGAAAGCAGTTTGTTTAGAACTTATTTTCCTGTTGTAAAACAGAATACAAACTGACTACTTTGTTTGCAGGTGCACTTGAAGATTGAAATCCTGTTAAAAGAAAACATAAATCCAATAAATGTTATGTATTAAAGGAGTAGTTTAAAGAATTTCAATGGAAAAGATATTGAAGAACCTTACATTCAAGTGCAAGAATCAACGTGAAAGCCATAAATGGATTTTGATGGAAGACCATATATATTTTCAGTCAGCAGTACTTCAAATTCAAATTGAGAAGCTTCTTGAGTTTTGAGCAGCAACAATCATGAATTTTTAAGCATGCGAACTGAAATTCTGAATATAATTTGTTCAAATTTCAAACATAATAAATATATCTCGAAACAATGAATTTGAATAATGATTTACAAACAATAAATATCAATTATTTTATTATGAAAATATTATTTAATAGGATTAGCAAATTGGTTTCAACATCTTAACGGAAAGTCGGCGTGTGAATTGCACAGTATCACCATGTGGCGAGTTACTATTCACTCGCCACACTATTTCAAGGGTGCAGAAGTCGGGAAACACTAGTGGGGCGGATCATGGCCGCCTAGCGCCTAGACGGCGCCTAGGCGGTCCGATTTTTTTTAGAAGTTTAGCAACTCGAAACCAGATTGAAAGCATAAAAAACCCAGATGCATTTCGTCAAACTTCTCCAAATATGTGTAAGTTATACCAGACTATATGTACTGTTGTACACCTATTAGAGGAAGAAGGAAACGAGAGGGGTGTAGTGATTTAAACACTACTCAATCTGTAACATATTTTTTGTAATATTTTATGGATATTTTTTTGAGATTTGTAAATGTAAACTACTTGATAAACTATGAAGATTTGAAGGTGAGAAGAGAATTTGGGAAAAAGAGGAAGAGAAAAGAGAGAGATCAGTGAGCAAAAGGACGAAAGAGAGAGGGGGGGAGAGATTGATATATATTCTGCATAAATGAAATCAGGTCACATACACCAGTGTTTTCATAACCGAACCGGTGATCAAATCGGTCTAGACATCGGTTGCCGGTCCAACCGGTTGGACCGGTTGAACCGACGGTTCAACCGCTAAATTGATTTATGCATATTTTTTTTATATTTTATATGTTACATTAAAAAATAAATATTTATTCATAAAATATTAAAATTATACTAATTTATAACTTATAAATCTTATATTAAAATAAATACAATAGAGTTTGGAGACCAGAGATGATGACGTTGTGGATTAATTCCACACAATATGTGACGACGATAAAGAGATTAAATGAAATTAATGACTTGTGAATGAATTTATTTGAGAGAAAATGATATTGAGATTAAAACAATAACATTATATAGAGAGGTTTAGAAAAAAAAAAGTGATTTAATAAATAATAAAAATAATAAAATCGAATTAACCGTTTTTAAGGAGTAATTGGACCGGCGACATGAGCGGTTCACGGTTCTACCGATTCAACCGGGCGGTTCAACCGGTTTTTGAAAACACTGACATACACCACCTATATCAAAATGGTGGGGACCACTTGGTAGATATGCAATTTAGGGTAATTAAAAATGCAGAAACAGAAAAATAAATACACTTGATAAAACCTTCCTTGATCGTTGGATTATTAGTACTTTCTTCTCCACTTTCAAAGCACTTGCCTTGAAATCTAAGATAACACCAAAAGTCTTTTCTTTCTCTTCATTCGAAACTTCTCCAAAACTCAAACTTTAATTTCTCTTATCTTCATCACTACTTTATCTTCCTCAACCATACCAAAATAATCAGATTTCTTCTCTATCAACGTGTCCTGACAAGGGAGAGGCTGTGGGCGGTGCAACGGCGGGCTGCGGGTTGCGGATGGCCGGCGGCGCGAATGGCATGTTGCGGGCAATGCGATTTTGTAAGCCGCCCAGCCGCATAGGCGGCGCCTATCAT
This sequence comes from Stenogyne calaminthoides, assembly GCA_037126765.1. Lineage (NCBI taxonomy): Eukaryota > Viridiplantae > Streptophyta > Magnoliopsida > Lamiales > Lamiaceae > Stenogyne > Stenogyne calaminthoides. Next base: position 10,633,454 of record JBBCBC010000029.1, read on the forward strand.
CAAAAACGCCCAGGAGGTCCAATTTTGCATTAGTCAGGGCGGCCGGCGGGCCCTAGCGCCTAGACGGCCGCATAGGCCGATTTTTGCAACCCAACTATTTCTACACTTTAAACAGATACTTCTGCTTTTATATATTTATAGATAAGATATGATGCTTGTTAACAAATTAATGCAGAATTACAAATAAAAAGTGGGGCCTGCCATCACGTTCTGAGTTTTGAGTCTCAATTGTGATTTTTGGTCCGACCTTACTGAGCTGTCTTTGTGAGTGATTTTGATATTGGGACTTAAGTGTGTTTCTCTTCGTTTCTTACTTTGGGCTGGAGGCCATGGTCTTTTCCTATTGTTCTTTGCAACAGCCATCTTGGGTTCTCTTTTTCTTGCTTCGGGAAAAAGAGTTTTTTGTCTCATAATTTTTCTGTAATTTTTCTGTAATTTTTCTATAATTTTTTTACAAGAAATTTTCTCTTAAGTGTGGAAAAAAATGAATATTTAGCGTCTACTTTTACTGTAACACCCCATCCCAAAATTAAATAAAAGAACTCTTTAAAATAAATATTTATGTGTGCTTTCTTTTCTAAATAAATTTAAGAGGGTGTATACTTGCTAAGATTTTATTTTAGGGAATCGAACGAGTATTTGAGCAAGAACACTCCTAGTATTTAAGAATTAATTTATTAAACAAAGCCGTTACCATGAGTTAATATGATAAAAATATTATGAGAAAAGAATATTTAATAAATTAAGATTTTCGGTATAAAACTTGAAAGTCCACTTAATAATAAAAACGACGATGAGAAATCCATATTGTCTAACTAAATTAGAATTATTGAGAAATTTAAGAAAAATTGAATTATTTTAATCAAAGAATTAAATTTAATAATTTTTGTCTCGGAGCGCGACGATTTAATTGCTAAAATATCTAAACAATTATTTCTATCGAAATCGTAATTTTTAATTAGCAAAATCACGATTTATAATACAGATATTGAGTGGGGTTAATATAGAATCGTAGTAAACATCGCGCTAAATAATATCTTCTTAAAGATTCCTAATCACAAGATTTTGTGGTCAAGAGTCGGCCACCCTTACCTTACTATTCTAAATAACAATTAACTCACAAAGAATTAAAGATTTATTCCTTCTTACAATTAAACACCCAATGCTCTCTCCCCTGTTATAAATACACCCCCACTTCCAACGAAGGTCACCTGGTGAGAATTCCTTTAGTGCCGAATTGCTGCCCAAAAGAAACTAAGCCAAATCTCACAATCAAGAAAGAAAAAGAGCACATAGAGTAAAAAAATATATAGAGCACAACACCCATCACTCTCCTGTACGATCATCAACATCGTCAAGACTGCCGCCATCATCGTCGAACTCATAATCTGCTCCAGCCCCTGTTTTCTTCTTCCTCTTCCTCCATCCATGAATATCTTTGAGGTAAATGATTGAAATTCATGGAATTAAGAAAAAACACTTCTCTTGTTTCCTCTTGTTCTCTTCATTTTTGTTTAATTACAACTTTTTTCCTTTAAATCAAGCCAAGTTCATCTTCTCCAAGCTATTAGGAGCCGAGCTGTTCTAATTTGGTAGCAGAAAACAGAGGAGAAGGACAGCAGAGGTAACCTCCGAACAAAACTCGAACTTGGTGCTTGTGTGATCTTCGGTGTAGAATTTCAGTGTTCAAACGTGTTGATATTTACTAGATTAGGAATCATGCGTGATGCTTGAAGTGTAGACGTCATGCTCGTATTTTTAGTTTTAAAAAATTGTACCGTTATGCTGCCGAAATTTACGCTCAAATGTGTCAAGTTGAAACGTCAAAACTGTTTCCTAGTGATTTTCGGCTACATCGTCGAGTACCCTATGGTACTGAAATTTTATGTTTTAAAACACCCTTGTGCTCTCTTATATGTGTAATATATGATCGTGGTCTCAGTACTCAATTTTGGTGTCGTTACGCTGCTCGTTTTTACGTATAAACATTGTAGCTCAAAAACTGAAATTCTGGAAAAACTTCTACTCAAATTCACTAATTAATAACTTTGAAAATTCATATCTCGAGTTCTATAAATCATTTTAAGATAAAACTAGCGGAAAGTTAACGTTCATCGAGTCTACTGTATTCGTATAAAATCTCGTATTTTTTCACTAGGTAGAATCAGAGTTATGATTTATTTCAAGAAGTGTGGTATGCTGGAAAAAAAAAATTCTGGAATTTTAACGTGAGTGAGGTATTTTCAATCGTCTATAACTTTCTGATAAAAACTTCTTTTTAACTGAAACAAAAAGGGTCATATTCTCTACATATCGTAGTTTCTAAATATAAAAATTTGAGTCATTTCGATAATCGTGTAAAAAGTTGTGTACGTGCTAAAAGTAAGACAAAAACTGTGTGTTTTCTTTTAACAAGGAATGCGTTTCAAACCCCTGACTTTCATGACACTTTTAACTGACTTCCGCTCGTTATTTCCAAACGATTTTTTCATGCTAATAAACTTCATATTACAAGCTTTAAAAGCCCTAAAGTTTCACCTCGATCGGACTAACAAATCAACGGGAAACAGCTCGCAAAAATGGAAGAAAATCATAGTTTTGGGACACTAACTTCCGGGAAATTGTTAAAACTAAATACTTAAACTTTTATGAGGCTTGTCACTTAGTATTATGATTTTTGATTAATTTTTATCTCCACAAAACCTTATGTGTTCCATTCTTCTTTGTGCCACGAAGCTTAGAGTCCTTTAAAAATCTTTTCGAGAAATAATTTTAGGACTTTAATTAATAAACTCTAAATAGCCGTTTCTTGTAGAAAAGTTCAATAAATATTCGGGTGGATAAAACCCTAAGAAAAGAGCTTAACGTCCTCGTTAGACTTACGAATAAAATTAATTCAATCAATAAATGACGTGAACCTGAATATATATTGTACTAGGTGAAGTGCTGCTCAAACAAATACTCCGACGATTACTACCACGCTCGAACTCTCCAAACCACATCCAAGTCTTGTAACTTTTCGTAAAGTTGACGAGGTGGGTGTCATTATTGTATTGTCTTAAATGTTATATGGACTGTTGGTGTATTTCGAACTGAACTAAACAAATATCAATCTATAACTAAGAACACAAGAAAATAATAATAAAATGGATAAACTTATGAATGATATGCTATGTATCTTACGAGATACATAAGATGCGATTTCACGAAGGAGGTGGGAAGATGTAAAAGGGGATTGCACGTGGTAGCTGTTACCAGTGTCCCACATGATAATTATCATGCGATGTAGGTTGGAAGCGACAAGGGGATTGCATGTGGTCGGAGCAACCAGTGTCCCAAAATGAATCCAAATGATCTAAACGAAATTTTATATGATCAAATGATCATATGATGGATGATATCTTATGAATATCATCGATGTTTAAGAAATTAAGCTACTAATAAGATTATCATAAGACACCAAGCTACGAACGAGTTTATACGATGACTTCGAGCAACCCTCCAAAAATCATCTACGCAAAAGCGTATGAATAATCTCTTAAAAAAGTACCAAGATAATTATATTTCGGCGTACTGTCAATCTGTATAACAGCGTGCAGGATGCCCATACGTGAGAAGTAGCTCACGCCCCCCCTTTTAATACCATTTCAGGTTTTGACTTCGAGGGGCCGGAGCAGCAGCAGGGATGACACAGAGTTTCCCAAGCTTTAATAAATTTGATGCATATTTATAGATATATTTACACTCATATCAAACCTCTCTAAAATAAATGCTTCGCTCTTATGTTGAGTGAATTTATTCATATGTCGTGCAACAAACTCTTTAAAAGTTGCTCGATGATTTAAAATGTATGCTACCTTATTAATGACTGATTTTACTATAATGTCATAATATGATTTTAAATGAAACGGGCCCACACCTTTTCACTTTTAATAAATCATTATTAACTATGCAAACTTATATCTTTTACTCTATGTATTATTTTATAAAGATTTTTATTAATCCGGGTTTTTGGTTACTAAGTGACAACTCGAATCTAGAGTGTTAAAGCGATAAAAGCTTCGTTCCGGACTCGGGGCGTTACATTTACTATGAGTTCGAAAAATTCCAATTTTAACCGACACGTGACAAATACGCATGATAAAAAAAGACAAAATTTTATAGGGATTAAATTTTTGTAGTCCTGTAACTTTTTTTCCTTTTAAAATTGGTCCCGTGCGTTTTGACTTTTTAATTTTGGTCCTAAAATTTTTTGAAATTAGTCCTGTTAGTTTCTAAATTTTTTGAAATTGGTCCTTTTGACCTGCTACAACAGGTAACCGCTACATATGTAATTATTTTGTTATTCCCTTTAATTTCGAAGCGTCACTTGAACTTTTTTAATCATAATAATCTTAGCCAAATTTTTGATCCGATTTAAAAATAATTTGTACATTAAAAGACAAATCAAATCAGGTCAGTTTATTGGGTCTAAACTGACCAAAAAATAAAAAACAATAAACCAAAATACTCATAAAATCACTATTCCTACCTAAAAAAATACGCAAAAAATCCCGACATAAAATTATTAGGTTTAAAAAAATTTAGATGGTATTTCGAAATTAAAATAAAAAATAAAATAATTACATAGATGGTTGTTACATGATTGATGATCTACTATAGCAGGTGAAAGGACCAATTTCAATTTTTTTTAAAACTTACAGGACCAAAATCAAAAAGTCAAAACATATGGGATCAATTTCAAAACGATGCAAAGTTACGGGACTATAAAAAACTTAATCCATATTTTATATTTTCCGATGAAAATGAAACCAAATTTGGACATTCAAAATAGTTATGAGATCAAAATTAAATAGTTAAACTTTTTTTAGGACGAAAGACAGATTATAGAAAAGTTATGAGAACAAAAAACTTTTTTTCTCCCTAACTTTAAAATAAAAAAAAAAAAACACACACGAGTCAGCAAAGTATGCGTTTTATTTTACCCTCGAACTACTTTCTTCATCAAAACATTTTCATTCCCAACTGGCAACTCCTTTTTCAACTAATATCAACCACCAAGCTTATTCTTGTCTGCTGCACATATGTCTGTATTATTTCCCTAATTTTACAATATGAAACTCGACTACCACCATACTCCCATCATCTTTCTAATTATTGCTACAATTATTCTTATTATCCCTTCATCTTCATCGATGGCATCTTGCAACCGGTCATGCGGCAACCACCGCCTCCAATTCCCATTCGGCTTCTCCCCCGGATGCCAAATCCAGCTCAACTGCACCCCCATCAACCTCGCCTCCCGTTTCCCTATCCACTCCGTCACCGCCGACACAATCTCCGTCACCCTTCCGGCGAAATGCAGCCGCCCCGTGGCGGCGCTCCTCCCACTCTTCGCATCCAACTTCGCCCCCACTTCCCGCAACGCCATCCTCCTCCAGAACTGCCGGAACGAGAGCAGCGGCTGCTTCATTCCGACGAAGATGGTGGAGACCCACTTCGAGCTCCTCCATTGCGACGGCGCCGCCAACAACGCCAGCGCTGTTAGCTGCTACTCCGAGACGGAGAACGGGACGGCGTTTATTGAGTATGGTAATCTGGAGAAGAGCACGTGCGGGACCGTGTTTTCGGCGATATCGATGGGGCCGTTGGGGAATGATAGTTCGTTGGTTTCGTTGGATGTTCAGATTGTGAGACTGGGGTGGTGGATTTATGGGGAATGCCGGTGCTCCGATAAGGCCTAACGGGGAGGGATGTCGGAAAGGTACAAATTTCTGATCCTGCTTTACTTTTCTTTTTCTATATTTTCCGTTAATTTCGCTTCTTTTCTTTCCGTTTTACTAGTCAACTTTCTCTTTTTCCTTAAAATGAAATTTGAAATGAGTGACGAATTAAATTCATTTTTGTCTCACACGACAGTATACCTTACGATTTTTATTCCAATACACATCATTTTGGTTTCAAAATTATTTTTTTAGCAGTTTTGATCTCATCGTTACCTTTTCTGTTAAAATCAGCTGCAGTTTTGATCTCATCGTTACCTTTTCTGCTAAAATCAGCTGCAGTTTTGTTCCCACGAGAGAAGATTTGGGGCCAAAAATGCACTTGAACTTAACGAATTTCGTAACGGATTGCCCAAAATTGCATGAAAAAATATTATATTAAAAAAGCGACCAAAGTGGTAAGTATTGAGACTAATATCGTAAGGTCTCTTGTCCTGTAGGACCAAAAATGAATTTAACTCAATGAGTAACATGTATTATGTGAAATTTATATATGAATTCTATTATTATTAAGCACTGAATTTATAACTATTTAAAAATATTTTATTTTTAAATAGTGATAATTTTTATGCATAATAATAATTATTTTTATACATAATAGTAATATTAAAAAATTAAAATAAAATTCACTGTGAACTTAAATTCACACAAATTTTTTCCAAGTATTTAGACATTCCCCTAAAACATAGATATTGATTATGTTCAAGAAAAAAAAATGTGACAAAAGTTTTATATGCACCTGTAATATTTTTAGGCGGTATTAATTGCAAGACACTTACTAATTAAAAAGATTATGGAAACATATATTATATGAGAAGGATAACATATATTGATTCAAATTAGTTAAACTAAAGATCATTTATCTGTCCAATTTCAATATGTGTTTATTGCTTCAATTAGTGAAACTTATATATCAAAGTTTCTTGGATGCCATACATAGATGTGGTCCATCAACTTGAGAAAATGTCCTCTTTTTTTTTTTCTTCTCTTTCTCACACTTTAGTAAACAACGAGTATATCAAAACATTGATTTGTTGTTTGAATTTACTAGAAAACTTTCACACGCTCCATCATACATTTAGTTAATAAACATATATATATTTAGTTGAAACATTGATATTTTTTATAGAGAATTCCAAACTACTTTAAACACGTTATGGTTAATTAATTTTCCCTGTTTTCTATTTATTAAGCTATTATAATACCCTTTTTTTCAAATTATAAATTGTTTAAAGAGAATTATCAACATGCAAGAGTATATCTTTTGTGTTAATGTACCATATAATATCTATGTCTTGTATGTACCCGAGTGCACCGTGTACTCATAATGTATTTTTGAAGCGTGCAACTTGTTATGCTGAAAAATGTAATTTATTTATGCAAAAAAGTGCAACTGTTAATATGAGAATATAGTTGCATATTTCTGTTTGGAGTAACTGCACTTTTTTTTTGTATAATTGCAGGCTTTTAAATACACTATAAATGTATGGTGCACCCGGGTGCACATCTTGTATAATATGACAATTTTCGTAATTATACACGTAAGTTCTATAAAATTATTTCAAAGTCAAAGCTGGACGGCTAATTATTTAATGTTTTGTACAACAATTCTCAAATTATTACCAAAAAATAATCCGAGCTGTCTTGCAAAATTTACCTTAAGTCTATGATGAACGGTCATGAGACTTTGTGGACACATAAAAAATAAATAGTAGGTATCGTGTTAGCACGTCACTTATTGTCATCTATAAGACTCGATATTTTTCTTTATATACTTTGCATGAGGATGATATTAATAATAATAATGTACTAAATTACACGAGTCTTCCTGCGATATATATGTGTAAATATATTTGGTTTGGGTAGTTTTATTTAATTTGCACCTTTGAACATTTTAAATGCGTCATTACTTGATTAAGTTGAATTAAATTTACTAAGCTAAAATAAATGTACCCCTCAAATGATTTTATATATTAAAAAAATATTTAAATGTGTTTTAAAAGAGTGATGCTTGTGTGCACCAAATGCATCTTGGATGAACCATCTACACCCTAAACACTAAATCTTGAACCCTAAATCATTACTTATTCGGGCCGGGTGAACCATGAACCATTCGGGTCGAGTGAACCATGAACCACTTGAGACGGCTTTGGGTCGGGCCCGTAAAAAAAATCGAACTGGTAAAAAAAAAGTTAAATTGAAATCCAATTGCACTAAATCTAAATTGGTGCAAATTGTGCACAGGAGAATTTGTCGTTTAATTAAGTTTTTTCATTTTAAGTCAGTTTTATTTCTAATTTTCAATTGAAAATGTTATCACAATGTGTTCAAAAACTGGTTGAACCGTGAACTGACCATGAAATCGGTCTGATTACCCTTAAAAATCAATTTTACGGTTGAACTAGAAAAAATAAGTAAGAACCGGAAATAACGGTCAAAAATCGAAAAATCGGTAACACCGATTGAACCAATTTTATTTTTATTTTATTTTAAATTAATTTAAAATTAAATCTTTATTTCTATCATCCTTATTTTAAATTTTAGTATTTTAAATTTTGTTGCGTTGTGTTTTCTTGATTTTATTGTGTTTATTTCATATAGAATTTACAAAGTTATAATTTTAAATTTTATAAGTGCACATTTATTTAATTTTTTAATGTAATATAGAGTATTTTTAAAAATTAATAGGGATCATTTTAACGGTTGGACCGTCGGTCTGGCCAGTCCAACCATTTGAACCGTCAACCGGTACAAAGTCCGGTTTGATCGTCGGTCCAGTTATGGGAACAAATTAAAAATTAGAAAAAAAGGGCATAGCTTTTGGAAAATATAAAAAGAGTGGATCTTCTGTGCACCAAATCCATATACACTTTGTTGGTCCCGGTGCTAACGAGTCTCACACGTGTATGGGGGGGAGAATACACGTGTTCAGTGATTTTTAAAACTTTTCTTTCTTCGAGGTCGATGGGTGGGAGTTATCTCGGTGATTTTTGCTTACGAGAAAACACGGATTGCTTACTGAGTCAAAGTCTCTTGAGACAATGATCTGAAATTTGCTTTGGAAGAAGCAAGCCTAATCGAGCTGAGTTTATCGAGAGATCGAGGTAACTTGGATCGGATAATTATCTTATTGAACCCTCGATAGAGTTAGTTCGGTTTGGTAACTATTTGTTCTAGCTACTCAAGTGTCGGAATGGTTGGCCCTAAGTTTATACTCGTTTTAGCTTTCTTTGAAAATCTTCCCTTCAATAAAAACAAGTGATTAAGGTCGTGATCGGTTTGATGCAAGTTCGATTGGATTGGTTCCAATCGAATATCGATGAACTATGCTTTTCAAATGAAAAACATGCAATGAGATAATAATGCGATCTGAAAAGCAAAAACAACACATCAATTATAGTGGTTCAGAGACTCAAGCTCCTACGTCCACTCTCTCTGATCTTCAGAGAAATTCCTTAACCACTTCCTAAAGCTTTCTGGCTAACTCAATGTAGCTTACTCACTTTTCTACCTTGAGTTTTTTCGGGGTGACTCACCTGCACTTACTAACTCAAACACACACAAGTGTTGGACTACCACAAGTAGCTTACTAACTTCTTCTCTAGAGTTTTCCTCGCTAACTCATCAGAAGCTTACTAACTCTTTACAACTCTAACTCACCAACAAAACACACACAAACTACCTTAACAAAGGGTTTGGGTTTTGGGTTGGTTTCAACTAGGGTGAGATATCCTTTACAATAAGAACTAATGCAAAGGCTAGGATATCTCTTCTAAGCTTTGGATATATCTATCACTCTAGGTTTAGAATAGTGAGCTCTCCAATGTGAAACACTAGGAAAATTCTATGGTTTTTCGAAAGTGCTTCAATTTGCAATAATATCTGAATGAGCTCTTGAGTTGCTTTGAAATTTCCGTAACCTCTCAATGTAAAGGGTCTTTGGTATTTATAGGAAACTTCACCAAGGTCACTCTTTGAAAACTATACATTGGAAGAGATAACTTTATGAGTTTCCTCTCTTCGGTGTTTGATGAACGACTATATTTAAGGTTTGAACACTCCTTTTGCATGTTTTAGGAAATATCGATCATGTAATCAATCACCAATTTTTTCGATCTTGAACTTAGTACTACCGACATGATTGAGGTCTTGTCGCTTTTTAGTGTCGAGAAAAATCAGTGTTGTCTTTCTCGATTGATTCTTGTCTTGATGAATGTAGACAAACAAAAGCGGCTCTTTTTGGTCAATCTCTCGAATGAGACAACCTTAAACAACACTTAGACTTAGTTCCTTTTTCTGCAGATATGAATGTTTTTGGGCAATATCTACTTTTACGAATATTTGCGTTTTTCTCGGTTTTTGTAGTCTTGGATAGATTATATTTAGTGCCTCACGAATATTGGGTTATCTTGAGTATTTGATATCTTCTTGAAGTCTTGATAACTCTTGGGGTCTTTAGTATCTTACGAGTCTTGATGTCTTGATGACATCTTGAGTCTTCAATGTCTTTAGTGACATACTGAGTCTTCATTGTCTTCAGTGACATACTGAGTCTTCAGTGTCTTCAGCAACTTACTGAGTCTTCATTGTCTTTAGCAACTTACTGAGTCTTCAGTGTCTTCAATAATTTACTGAGTCTTCAGTGTCTTCAGTGACATACTGAGTCTTTAGTGTCTTTAGTGACATACTGAGTCTTCATTGTCTTGACAACTTCTTGAGTCTTGATTGTCTTGACAACTTCTTGAGTCTTGATGTCTTCAAAATCTAACCTGATCTATATCTGCTGACTATACATGGTGCAGATAACTTCCTGAACAATCTATACTAAAACCTGACTCAGTCTATCAAGATTATCCTGAACATGTCATACTCAGGGTTTTTGGGATCTAATCAAAACTTCTTTATTAAATTCATCTCCCAACACACTCCATAATGTATTTTAGAAATTTTCACTTTGTTGTATTGAAATTTACAATTTGTTACACTGAAATGTGTAATCTGTGTTTCGTAAAGTATAATTACGCATTTCAGTGTAACAAATCGCAAATTTTGATCTAATAAATAATAAATTTTTAATATATTATGGAGTGCAAAGTGCACTGATGCATGCCATAAATATATTCTTTAGCATATGTAATTTTTAAAATACTTTAAATCTATTTTAACATATTTAACAACTTTTGAAAATATGATTGATGTAATTAATTAGTCATTTAAGTCTAAATAATCTCACCCGTTTTGTCCTACGCGTTCACTTGGCAAAAAGAATCATATCATTTTGTCGGTAAATTGTGTGAAACCCCCCGTGGTTTAAAAAATCGGTGCCAAACCCTCCTATGGTTTGAAAATTGCGTGAAACCCCCTCGTGGTTTTAAAAATGTGGTGTGAAACCCTTATTTTTGTTGGGATGATGGAGAATGTTCTACACTCGCCCTTCATGAGAATTTTTGTGTGTTTTCTTCATTTTTTTTATTTAAAAATAAAAAAATTACCATCAATTAATTATATTAAGTGGGGTTTGGCTCCAAGTCTTTATATTTTTATAATTTTAAATTTTTATATAGTTATTTAATTATTATCTATATTGTAAAGTGACGAGAAATTTTTTTTTATTCCTCTCTGTATCTAATTATTATTAATATATCATTAAGTATATAATTTATATATTGATAATGAAGTTAGAAATATTAAGAAAAAAAAATATTAAACTAAAAATATTAAGTAAAAAAAACAGGGTTTGTGTGAAGTTGGTTTTTGTCTCAATGTGTTAATCCTAAATGATAAAATATAGTTTGACTGCAATGAAAGTCATATTTTGCTTCGATTTCATTTGTACAAGGAATGGTTTTTTTTTACTGAACGGATTATTAATATATAGTCTATATATTTAATGATATATTAATAATAACTAGATAGAGAGGAATAAAAAAATTTGTCTCGTCACTTTACAATATTTTATGATTAATAATTAAATAACTATATAAAAATTTAAAATTATAAGAATATAAAGACTTGGAGTCAAATCCCACTTAATATAATTTAATGGAGGGTAATTTTTTTATTTTAAAATAAAAAAGATGAAGAAAATACACCAAAATTCTTTTAAAGGGCGAGTGTAGTACATTCTCCATAATATCCCAATAAAAATGGGGGTTTCACACCACATTTTTAAAACCACGAGGGAATTTCACACCACATTTTTATAACCACGAGGGGGTTTCACGCAATTTTGAAATTACAAGGGGGTTTGACACCAATTTTTCAAACCACAGGGGGGTTACACACAATTTACCCCATTTTGTCGGGGAAATTTTATACTCGATCCCCCCGTCCAACAAATATCATTTCTTTTTCTTTTATATTTTTTCCTAAATTACAATTTTTTATTAAAATTGTATAAAGTATATAAAATAAATATATTTAATGTAATTGTACACATTATTATTTTTGTATATAATAAATAAGCTGGATATATCATATATCATGATGAACGTTACAGAAAAATCAAGTACTTCAAACACAAAAAAGATGTTTTATTGGTCTTTGTATAAAATTAAAATGGGCTATATTTTTGTGACATAGGGAGCATATTCCATCACCATCAATATTTCGAATAATTAAACAGAACCAGTGTTTTCAAAAACCGGTTGAACCGGTCGAACCGTGAACCGCTCATGTCGCCGGTCCAATTACTCCTTGAAAACGGTTAATTCGATTTTATTATTTTTATTATTTATTAAATTATTTTTTTTATTTTTTTATTATTTTTTTCTAAACCTCTCTATATAATGTTATTGTTTTTATCTCAATATCATTTTCTCTCAAATAAATTCATTCACAAGTCATTAATTTCATTTAATCTCTTTATCGTCGTCACATATTGTGTGGAATTAATCCACAACGCCATCATCTCTGGTCTCCAAACTCTATTGTATTTATTTTAATATAAGATTTATAAGTTATAAATTAGTATAATTTTAATATTTTATGAATAAATATTTATTTTTTAATGTAACATACAAAATATAAAAGAAATATGCATAAATCAATTTAACGGTTGAACCGTCGGTTCAACCGATCCAACCGGTTGGACCGGCAACCGATGTCTAGACCGGTTTGATCACCGGTTCGGTTATGAAAACACTGAACAGAGCATTAATTAAAACGACGAAACGAAAAAGTCCAACAAATATTGCAGTAAAACAGGGCAGTTGAACTAATAATGAGGGCATCTGGTACGAATTTGATACTACTAAAGGTGCACACAGGCATAATTAAATATAGGATAAAATAAATATTGTAATAAAAAAAACATATAGGAATCTTTTTGAAGCTGTTTGTGCATGTAGAATTTAGAGAGTCGGTGAGGAGCTTAGAGAGTTGGTGTAAGGTTACGTTAACAAAGAAAAAAGACGTTGATTCTTGTCAAATTTTATATATAACTTATTAGTGTTTATTAGTGCTTTTTATGTAATAAACAATTTTTGTTTGACCTTCTAAATGAGTGATAGAAAAGAGCTATAATTATCTATTAATTCTTCTTTTATATCTGAACTCATACATCATTGTTGCAGTGGTTTTGGTAGAGTTGAGAGTAGCATTATTAATTTGCACCTTTAAAATTATTAAATAAACAAACTACCTGGCCAAATTTATTAAAAAAAAAAAATCAAAGTATGTCCTAAATGAACTTTTTTTTTTTTTTTTTTAACGCAAATGACCATGTTTCTTAATATATGTTATTATGCATTCTGAAGGTTATATCCATCATTACAAGATCATTTTTCTTGTAATTTTGGACCCAAAAATTGTATTGGGATCTTGATTTATTTGTTTTGTTTTTCGAAAAAAAAAAGAGAATGTGCTTAAAATGAAGTAGAGTTGTCGAGACGGGCTAACGAGGTGGGGACATGTCAAAACTCACAAAATTAAAGCCCAACCCACTAATAGGTGGAGCGAAACTAAAAAATTGGTGGACTACAAAGCCCAACCCAACCCACTAATCGGCGGGCCGCGTGGATTTAGGCGGGTCAATCCAGTATTATTTTTTAATATATTTTTATTATTTTAAATTAAAAATATATAAATTAAAAGTACTTATATATTAAACTCAGCAAATCAAATATTTTAAAAAAAAAAGTATATTTCATAAATAAAGGTCATCATTCATTAATTGCAAATATGACTTCACACACTTTAAAGTTCACCATTAATCAATTATTAATAATTTATATATATAGTCTTCTACAAATTAAATTTATCATCCATATACACAAAATTTAAATAATATCCTAAAAAATAATATTATAATTGATAAATATTTAATAAAAATATAAAAAAAATAAAAAATTAGGAGGGTTGACTACGCCCGTCTTGACAGCTCTAAAGTGAAGTATATAACAATTGTAAATTACGAGAGCATTTTTTTGATATAAAATTATTTTAGGAATATTTTTTGACTTTTTTAAATAAATTTGACCAAATAATAGCTATATTTAGCAAATTTCAAATAGTTTCATGCTTATAAAAATTTTATGCTTATTTTTTATCATATGCTGTACTACAGAATCATTGGCTTGCAATCCATCCAATTACTTATCTGGGAAATGTGGAGGAACAACAAGAGTTGGTGTTTTAGTGGGAGGTAATCTATTAATCGGTCTCATGATTACAAACCAATTTTATATTCTCAAAACGGGATAGAATCCAATGTAATCTCCTAACTTTTCACCCATTTTAAAATAGTTTCAAAAAATTTGATGTACGAAATTAGTACCAATTTTATACGATATTATACAATTTTCGTTCCAAATTTATCGGAATCACTGCTACACATTTAAGCTTGCACAGCTGCACTTGGACAACCTTTTTTTTCAAACAGCTGAGAGCGGTTTTAATTAAAAAAAAAAGAAATAGACAGCGGTTCAAAACCGCTGTCCAAATTTAACACTTAGAAAGCGGTTGAGAACCGTTGTGCAAATGTTTTAGACAGCGGTTTTGAACCGCTGTCCAAGGGCATAGTTTGGACAGCGGTTCCGAACCGCTGTCCAAGTGTTCGGATTATTAAATAACGACCCAAATCGCGAACCAGACTTGTATTTTTCCCCAAATTAAATCGCGAACCTGCAGTAGGGCCTCCTCCTTCCTTTACCCTATCCCGAAATCGTCGTCGCGTCCTCCCCTGCCGCTTGCCGCGTCGTCTTCCCATTAGCTCTTATTTCCCCAAATCGCGAACCAGAAGCCCTAGCCTCCTCCTCCCTCTCCCCCAAATCGAACCATCCGCCGCGCGTACTCCCCTACCGCCGCCGCCGTCGCCGCCTTTCTCCTTCCATAGGTAATTATTCTTTTATATATATATATATATGTTAGTATATATATATATATATATATATATATTGAATTAATGTGTATATGTATATATTTGTGAGTATATATATATGTTAGGATTAATTGTTTATATAATTTGTTAGGATTAATTGTTGTTAGTGTTAGAGATGAACAATTGATGCTTTGTTTATATATTGTTAATTGTATATATATATATATATATATATATATATATATATATATATATATATTGTGTGGCTTTGTTTAATTGTTGTTAGTGGCTTTGTTTAATTGTATGTATGGTGTATGTATATTGGTGTATGTATATCATGTATATTGGTGTATATATATATGTATATTGGTGTATATATATCATGTTGTATGTATTGGTGTATGTATATTGGTGTATATATATTGGTGTTTGATGTACTCAAGGTGTTTGATAATATGCTTGTGTGAGGATTTAAGCATAAATTAGTGTTAATTTATTAGGATTAATGTTGTTAGTGTTAGAGATAAACAACTTGTTAGAGATGAATATATATTGTGTGGCTTGGCTTGATTTTTTATGCTAACTTAGATATGAACAATTGATGCACTCAAGGTGTTTGATAATATGCTTGTGTGAGGATTTAAGCATAAATTAGGATTAATACATTAGGATATATTTTGGTTATATTAATTTGATGATTTGGTGAATGGATAGTAGTGTGTTGCTTTAGATGATTAATGATGGTACATTAGGTTATATACATTATTTTGAGATGCAACAAATCCTTAGATACATGCAATATACAAACCTTAGGTACTACCACATTCTATATGCAAGTTTTATACATTAGGATTGTAATACTTTTAGGTTTAATACATTAGGATACATTATCTTGAGAAACACTTCATATTGCCTTTTCTATAGGCATCTCTAGTTCTATATGGATCGAAAGTGAGTTCGAGCAGATCGATTATCAGATGAGTATAGTAATGGGTGAAAGAATTTTGTAATCATGCAATTAGACACTACACCGACCCTCGGTACATTCCATGTCCGTGTTGGAAAGGTATGAATGGAAAAACCGTTAGTGGTCGAGAAAGTCTGTTTGACCACTTGATGATTCACGGTATTGATAAAACATATACCGTTTGGACATATCATGGTGAGAGAAGAGATGGATGTAGCTCAAGCAACCTAGAAACTGACTTTAAGTTTGAAGATACAGTGGATGTGGATATTTTTTATGATGTACCGACTGTTGATACATCGGGTGGGGATGACGATGATCTGCGACATCACCCTTATATGTCAGAGAAGTTAAGTGATTCTGCTGGATTACCACTGTGGTCCGGGTGTAAGAAGGCAACAAAAGCGTAAATTTGTGTTGATATTGTTCAACCTAAAAGCAGCTCACCAGTTGTCCGATGAGTGCTTCACAAGTATGCTGGAAACAATTAGTGGTCTATTGCCTGATGGAAATGTACTACCTAAGAGAGCATATGATGTTAAACAAATGCTCAAGTCCATCGGGTTAACACATCAGAAAATTCATGTTTGTCTGGGTGATTATTTCTTATTTTGGAAGGAGTATGCAGACCTCGATGAATGTCCCAAGTGTGGGGAGAATCGATATAAGAAAAATAAATCTCCCGCGAAGGTGTTGTGGTACTTTTCAATAATACCATTCAGGAGAATGTATAGTAGCGCTGTGGATGCTAGAAATTTAACTTGGCATCATGATGATAGGATCAAAGATGGAATGCTAAGACACCCTGCTGATTCACCCCAGTGGAAGACATTCGATGTCAGGCATCCAGAATTTGGCAACAAGCCACGACACTTGTTTCTTGCACTCTCAACTGACGGAATGAATCCGTTCGGTATCCAAAGTACCAACCATAGTACATGGCCAGTGATTCTGTTAGTTTATAACCTTTCACCCGAGTTGTGCATGAAGCGCACTTACATGATGTTGTCTATGTTGATATCAGGACCCAAACAACCTGGTAACGACATAGATGTATATCTGGCTCCTTTGATAGAAGACTTGAAGCTCATGTGGGATGAGGGTGTCGATGTGTATGATGCTTGTAGAAAGGAGAATTTCAAGTTGAAGGCCATGTTGTTTGGAACTATCAATGACTTTCCCGCTTACGGGAATCTATATGGATATAGTGTGAAAGGGGCCGATGCATGTCCTTGTTGTATCAAGAAGACACATCACATTCGCTTGAGTCATTGTAGGAAGACCGTTTATATGGGACATAGGAGGTGGTTGGACCCAACCCATAAGTACTGAAACAATGGCGATGCATTCGATGGCACAATTGAGACAGGTGAAGCACCACGTTTATTGTCAGGTTCGGATGTATTGAATGAGATGAAAAATATCGACACACAGTACAGAAAGATCTTCGCAAAGAGTGTCCCCACTAGCGGTTGGAAGAAGGAATCAATTTTCTTTCAATTGCCCTATTGGAAAGAGTTGTATGTTAGACACTTCATTGATCTAATGCACGTTGAGAAGAACATTTGTGCCAGCTTGCTCAACACTTTCCTAGCTGATAAGAAGTCCAAGGATGGTTACAATGCAAGAATGGATATGATTGATATGGGAATAAGAGCAGAATTAAAACTTGTGCCTAGAGAAAGGGGTCAACCGTTCTTACCTCCTGTTGCACACACCTTGTCCAAGAATGAGAGAAAAAGTTACTTCAAATTTTGCTAAAGGATGTGAAAGTACCAGAGGGTTATTCCTCCAACATACAGAGACTTGTATCAGATGATGGCGTGAGACTGATGAATCTGAAATCGCATGACTATCATCTCATCATGGAGACTTTCTTGCCCATTGAAATACGTTCTATCTTGCCTGAAAATGTGTGCATAACCATAACAAAGTTATGTTGGTTCTTCAAGGCAATGAGTAGCAAGGTCATAGATCCTATAAATTTGCTTGGTTTTCAGAGGCAGGTTGTGGGGACTCTCTGTGAGCTTGAGATGTATTTCCTCCATCATTTTTTTTGATATAATGGTTCACCTACTTGAGTTCATTTGGTACACGAGACAAGGATGTGTGGTCCTTTCGTATCGATGGGCTGTATGGTGTAGAGAGATATATGAAAGTGTTCAAAGGATATGTGATGAATAAGTTCGGGCGGAGGGATGCATTGCGAGCATTTATTTAGTAGAAGAAGCGTTGAGTCTTGGTCGAATTTATTCCGAATGTCGATGCAATTGGACTTCCAATTACCCGGTACACCAATAGGATGGATGGTGAAGGCATTACCGGTGGTCAACCTGTAAGTGTTAGCATGGATGAACTAACACGGATGCACTTATGTGTACTTCACAACACTCGACGTGCTTCCTTTTATTGACCTGCACATGCGATCACTTGCGAGAGAAATCCCACCAGAGATAGATCATGGATTGAAGTTGAGCACAATCGCACGCGTTTGTTGGTGGTTCAATGGTTATGTAGCAAATATGTTGTCACGGGAAAGCAGAATCGATTGAATGGAAGAGTTAAGTGGTTATCGAATGCACGATAGACATGTGTATTCATACAAGTGTTATCTTAGCAGCGGATACACATTTTATACCGAGAGATCATGATGCCACAAGCACGATGCGAGAATAGTGGAGTGTCCATTCTTTGAATCGCATTGGATCAATCGAGATACTACTTACTTTGAGCAGTTGTCAACATTTGGGAACTCGACTATATTGTTCACCGTCAACCAATCTTCAAGTGTAGTTGGGTGAGGATCCTAACTGGGGTCCAAGTTGAAAGTTCGGGGTTAGATGCTGCGTTGATTTGAAGAATGTGGGATCTGAGAGATGACCCTTACATAATGGCGATCAAGCTCAACAAATTTTTTATGTCCCAGACCCAGTTAATAAGAAATGGTCCATTGTGGTTCTGTCAAACAAATTTAACAATAGTTTCCAGATTAGCGACCATGTCGATGAAGATGTTGACACAATTGATGATCCTTTTCAGAACTTCACTCATTCTGTACCATCTTTCGATGATCCTGCAAATACAATCCCATACCAGAGAATATTTAGAGATGAGGATGAATATGGCAATCCGGATCTTGTTAACATTTATGGTCATGAACGAGAAAGGTCAACCAAAAAAAGAAAAAGAAAAACAAGTGCTAAAAAGAAATATACGACTTTATTGAATGTTGTTTCTTCTGCTTTATTTGATGGTCCCGGTGGAAAACCCATTTTGCGCGTGCGGAAGCAAACATTTCGTGCGATGCATATAAAAACAGGGGTGAAGGAATGGTGATTACAGTTTTTTCGCGTTTAAGCTCATGTGTTGTGTTTTGCTTATAATCGAATGCATATGACAAGATAAGAACGTAAAGCAGTAAAGAACACAACAAAGTATAGTGGTTCGGAGGCTCAAGCTCCTACATCCACTCTCCCTGTTCCTAGGGAAATTCCTTCCAACTGGACTTATCACCCTCTCGGGCTCGCCTCTTAGATGTTTAACGAGTTCACACTTCAATCGGGACTTATCACCCTCACTCGGGATTGCCTACCCTCCCTTTTGGAATTGCTAGATGTTTACCGAGTTCACACTCACCTACAAACTTAACCGACTGATTTGGGTAAGGTTTGTTTGGTTTCCAACTAGGTTGAGATTTTCCCTTACATTTGTTTAGCCTCAATGCTAAGGTTGGGAAAATCTCTCTAAGCTTAGGATACATCGTGGGTTGCTTAGATTGGGTTATAGAACACTCTTTGAATATATTTGTATATCTATAGACTTGTGTTCTATGGTGAAAATGCTTGACTATAAGGCTCTTGGCTCTGTAGCATCTTTTGCATATTCTCCACACTTAATTTGATGGAAGATCTTGTATTTATAGTGTGGATTTGAATGTTACCGTTGGAGAGAATCACATTCAAATCCATACTATTCTTTTTATATGTTCCGCTGACTTTTCCAGTTGGTTGTCTTCCTCTCATTGGTCCACGTCGGTGATTCTAAGCAATTTATATTCCTCGATTCCTCGCCTTGGAATCACTCGGGATTCTCGAGTCTCGGTGTCTTGAGAGACATCTTTGAGTCTCGAGGATCTATCTGAGTCTTGAGGTTTATCCGAGTCTCAGATTTCTCATCCCGAGCCTCCGGGTTTTATCGAGCCTCGGGATACTTGATTGGCCAGACTTCTCTTTGGATTTTTTATGCGTCAGGCATCTTGACACTCGAGGTGGTGAGTTGAGTTCTCTGAATTCGAGACATCGACCTTGAGTCACTTTGACTCGAATTTATCGATTTCTTCTTTGCTGATCGTCGGCTCGGTGATTTGATCAACACTTCTTGAGATCAATATCTCCGGATAGCATCGGTCGATTACATTAGGTTTAGCATGCTCGGTTTAGCACATCTCGATCTCAATCACGTCGATCTTGATCATCTGCTCATCTTCATATCGATCTCGATCACGTCGATCTCGTCGGTCTCATCTGCTCCTCTTCGATCTGCAACCTTCTCTTACGATCTTACAGTCGGTTTCTTTACGATCGACTTATGCGCTCTTCCGATCACCATATCATTGATTTATTCTTCCGATCATCCGATCAGTGCATTACGGTCATCGATCTTCGATCGGTGGCTTAGCTTTTTCTTCTCTTCCGATTTTGCCGCAATTTCATCGCTTAACTCGAACTCATCTAACTCATCCGATCTCGACCCGGTCTAAATCTGCGACCTCGTTTGATCTCGATCATCTACGCCCCGATTTTGTGAGTTCCCCCTCAATTTGTTCTCTCGTTCCCCCTCAACTTGTTATCTGTAGATCAGCTTCAAAAACACAAGTTGATAATGTTTTGGCATAATTCATCAAAACTAAAATATCCCAACATTATTAAATGTTGTTTCTTTTGCTTTATTAAATAAAGTGAACTGGATCAACAGGTTCCTAGGCAACGAGATAATGAACATTGTGGACATTTTGTGTGTTGCTTTATTGAAGATATAATTCGCGCTTCTCTAACGAACATTCCTCTCAATGTAAGTCAATTTATCGATTTATTTAAATTATTATTGATTGAATAAAAATTCATACTATATTGATTGATTTGTTGTTTGCAGTTTGTCTATGAACGTGAGCTCAATTCTTACTCTAAGAAAAGACTGGAGAAATGGAAAAACGATTGGACGGGGTACCTTTACAATCGATTCTTATATTCATACGATATTGAGTGATCGTTGTTTGAAATTTTGGTAGCATGTAATTAAATTATATATTTGTGATGATATATATTTCATGTTTTTGGTGTATTAGACTTATGCTTATGATTGTATGTTTATTTATTTCATGATGTGTATGTTTATTTATTTGATGTTTTGGTATATATATATGTGGTATAAGTTTTGGTTTATGGTTTTATTATAGGATTTTTGGTTTATGGTTTATGGTATTTGACGTATATATAAGTTTTGGTTTATAGTTTTATTATAGAATTTTTAAAATATAAATTAATAATTAAAAAAATAGATATTGGACAGCGGTTAATAACCGTTGTCTATCTAACATAATAAACGAAATTATAAAAAAAAAAAAAAGTTAGATAGCGGTTAATAACCGCTGTCCAAGCCACCCTCTTGCAATGCGGTTGAAAACCGCTGTCCAAGCCCAACTTTTGGACAACGGTTTTTTAATAGCTGTCCAAGCTTGGACAGTTGTTACTTGGACAGCTGTTATAACCGCTCTCTAAGGGTTTTTTTAACAGTTGTCCAAACCCAAATGTGTATTAGTGAATTGACGAAACGACATCGGTTATGGTCATGTGGTTTACACGTGAGCATTCAATTTGGGCTAAAATGCATGACCAAAAACGATATCGTTTCATCGATTCCGGTGAATTTGGGACGAAAATGGTACAATTTATAAAAAATTTGGACCAATTTCGTATATCAAATTTTTTTGGGACTATTTTGGAAAAGGTGAAAAGTTATGGGATAATTTTGGATTCTATCCCTTCTCAAAACAATACTGATAATGTTAATGTTGCATGCTTCTTAGGTTTAGCAGCAGGCGCTTCATTAATGGTTAGTTTAGGTCTTGCTCTTTGCTTCATTAGAAAAAGATCAAAACTGCGTAACAGAAGCAAAAAAAGGTGCCAACTATGCGACACGTTAGGAATCACTATCCCTATCTATCCCTACAAAGAAATGGAGAAAGCCACTGAATCATTCTCTGAAAAAGAAGGCTCGGAAATGGCGCTTATGGCACGGTTTATTCCGGGAGACTCAAGAACCAGCAGGAGTGGGTTGCTATCAAGAGAATCAAGCACCGAGATGCTGAAAGCAGTGAGCAAGTCATGAATGAGATCAAACTCCTTTCTTCAGTCACCCACCCGAACCTCGTACGCCTCCTGGGTTGTTCCATCGACAACGGGGAGCAGATTCTCGTCTACGAGTTCATGCCAAACGGGACTTTATCTCAGCACCTACATAAAGAGAAAGGCAACGGACTATCGTGGCGGATTCGCCTAGCGATTGCAGCACAAACAGCTCAGGCAATCTCATATCTCCACAACGCCATTAACCCACCAATATACCACCGTGATATAAAATCGAGCAACATACTCGTGGACCACGACTTCAACTCTAAAGTAGCGGATTTCGGACTGTCGAGATTTGGGCTGATGACGGAGTCGTCCCACGTCTCGACTGCCCCTCAGGGTACCCCGGGGTACCTCGACCCTCAGTACCATCAGCACTTTCATTTATCCAATAAGAGCGATGTGTACAGTTTTGGAGTAGTTCTGGTCGAGATCATCACAGCGTTGCGAGTAGTGGACTTCGGTCGGCCCCAGAACGAGGTGAATTTGGCCGCTCTTGCTGTTGACAGAATCGGGAGGGGGTGTGTGGATGAGATTATTGATCCCTTCTTACAACCTAGTACGGATGGTTGGATATATTTGTCTGTGCACAAGGTGGCTGAGCTGGCATTCAGATGCCTTGCTTTCCATAGGGATATGAGGCCATCCATGATGGAAGTTGCAATCGAATTGGAACAGATTAGCCTCAGTAATTCCGAGATATTGAGTATTTTCAGTAGCAACACTTCACTGGATACCATATCTCCTGCTTCTGTGGAGGACTCATGGCAAAGTGATCACACCTCACCCTCATCCAACAGTTTGTTAAACTCGTTGAATTAAGACTAATGTGAGTTAAATTTATTTTTGGTTCCATGGGACACCGACACAGGTCCCGTCAGCTTTAATTTAAATCTGTTGACCGAAAATTAAATTTGGGCGGTGAGAATTAAATTTGGACGGGTGGGAAATACTTTAGACCGAAAATTTGAGTTTTATAATGTATTGGACCATCATTAATACTCTCTAATGATGTAAATTAAATAAAAAAATTATCACATAATTTATTTTAATCGAAAATATTAGTATTGTTAAATAATAATAATTAAATTTTATTAGTATTGTTAAATTTGAGTTTTAAATATTAGTATTGTTAAATAATAATTAAATTTTATTAACATCAATTTTTTAATTGTCGAAATTAAAAATAACACGATAAAATTAAACGATCTTAAAAATACCACGATATTGCTTAAAATACAACGACATAAATTAAAATTAAAATACAAATTATTGGACTATATGTCCTAATCATTTTCATAGAACTCGTCACTTTCTTCATCACTACGTGGAGACTCCTCACGTTGAGTGTAGTCTAGTTCAACCTCATCATCAGTACTGTCCTCACCGGGGACTTCGCCCGGATGAACCCATGGAACTGATGACTCGAATTCATGATCGGTTTCTCGTACACACCAGTGGTTGAACAGTAAGTTTAACGATAGGTATAGTGGGTCGCCATGGGTCAAATACGCAGCCGACATTGAGTTTTTCTACACATAATAGCAGAGCAAATTTATCAAAAATAATACGAAATTAGATAAACACAAGTACAATCTTCAACTATTACCTCGATCAAACTAGTCCAAGTGTCCGGGTGTGCAAGCATGAGGTTTGACGATCTATCACAAACTACAGTGTGTAGCAGGATGATGTAACCGAAAAGCCTCCAACGTCGTCACAATTTTCTGACTCTCATTTGAACAGCGAGAGGAAGCAACATCAAACCAAAACATACATTTATGTGTCGTGTAGCATCAACTATAGAAAGCATATTATTACTGTTACAAAACCAACGACCATCTCTCTTCTCTTTTACGAGAAAATCCACCAGAGACTCAGTTACCTCTTTAGTCCACACTTCATCATAAAAAAAATGAATCTTGTTGACTCATGTTTGAACCAGCAAATATCTGTAATTGTGGCTAAATTTTTTAAAGTTGTGAATCATAAAATCTGATACTCCATCATTTAAATAGAGAATGCAGTGGTAGAATAATACAGTAATAATCAATAATGCGTCTGAATATCGCGATAAAAATATAAAAGTGTGCAGCCATGCGCGTGTCAGGCCTGGCATGCGACACAGGAGCCTGCCATCGCGTCTGCCATGCGACACAGATGTCGACTGGCGTGCCTGCCATGCGACACAGAAGGCTGCTGGCGCGCCGGCCATGCGACACAGGCGACACGTGTCGTGTTTGTGTCAGCCACGTGCTTAAGTCCCATCCGGCATTATTTTGCGTCCGTAAATTTCACAGTATTTAAGTGAATACACATTATATTTCGGCCAATATATATATCTCCCACCTCCGCCATTTACTAGTAACCACTTACCTCAGTAGCCATTTATTCATTTTTCACCCACTTCTACTTCAATTCAAACATTTTCTCTATTAGTCACTTCTACTTCAATTCAAACATCTTCTCTATTAGCCAAAAATCTTACAAATATTATTATCATTGATCAATTTATATAAAATGAGTTCTTATCATGATGCTGATTATTTTTCCAAAGATCTCACTTCCTAATTTATTACTCCTGACGAGGGTTTAATTGGAAAAGAAGGAGTTACTTTTTTTGTTAACAGTGTTGCTATTTCAGAAACATCACATTGTGGATTCGTGATTCTTCTTCAAAACACGTAAGGTATATATGTAGTGAAGGTGACAAATATACACCTAAAAAAACCAAGAATGAGTGAAATACCAAAACCCAAAGAAATTCCTATCCTTTTTGTTTAGTTGCAAGGGTTTCTGATCGCGAGCGTGATATTTGGGAAATCAATGTTTTAAACGGGACACACAATCATCGATTTCCAAAATATGCAGAGGGTTCGAAACTGGGTAAATTAACTCCAGGACAGTACAAACATGTACAACAACTAGTATCAATGAATGTCACTGCTTCTAACATATTGGCATATATAAAGAAATGCAATCCCAACAATTCTACGAACTCAAAGAGAATGTACAATGTTATTAACAAGATAAGGACAGACGACCGTGGTGAGCTTACCTCAACGCAAAACTTCATACACCTACTGAAACAGCGTAATTATAGGTATAAATACTAGCACATTTATTTATACTTGTTTTATAAATTATGTCATTTTCAGTATTACAAGCATGCATTTATATTTTTATACTAGCACAGTTAAAAAATATGTAATTATACTGTTGCTCTTTTTTAAACATTTCCTTAGTTTTAAAAACAAAAAAATTGATTAGTTTTTTTTTTAATTAGGTACCAATTTAGGACAGCGGGTGATAACAAAGAACTCATGGACATTGTTTTCAGCCACCCTTGTTCGGTTGTAAAGGTCAACACTTATCCGCAAGTCTTAATCATTGACACGACATACAACACGAACAAGTACGGTATGTCTTTGCTTGAGGTAGTTGGGGCAACAAGCACTCACAAAACGTTCACCATCGCATATGCATTTATGATCCGTGAAACGCAGGAACACTCCGAATACATCCTACGATTTATTCGGGGCTTGTACGAGAAGGATCCACAAAATATCGTTATTACGGACAGAGCTTTCGCAATGATGAATGTTGTGGATTTAATTTTTCCAACGTCTCAAGCACAATTATGCAGACACCACATCGAGGAATGTATTTTAGGCCGGGCTATCTTACAACCAGGATTTCAAAAAGAGTATGCTGAAAGTTTTAAATATCAGTGGAATTACGCAATCCAGGCTGGCAATGCTAAACAGTGGAACATTAGGTGGGATTCCTTAAAGGAAACGTACAACAGCTTTGAGGGCCTAATTACATATTGCGAACAAACTTGGCTTATTCCGCACTACAAGAAAATTCTAGGGATGGATATCGATCATCGCATGCACTATGGGAATTACACCACGAACAAGTAATCCTACAATCTTTTTACTTTTCGTGTTAGCTATTATATTTATTTATACTGATGAACAATCACTATTACACTATTACCATAACTAAAACTATTCGAACGATGTATTGAGTTAGGTATATATATATATATATATATATATATATATATATATATATATTGGTTGGGCCGATACATACTGAATACAATCATTTAAATATTTTTGATTTTATTATTAATGTAGGGTTGAACAAGAACACCATAGGCCGAAAACAAACCTGGATAGCCTTCAACACTTTGACATTATCTTCCGAAAGCTTCACCAGGTCATGGAGTTGCAAATATGTGAGATCAAAAAGCAATCCAGGTTTAGCGGCCACAAGACAAGGACTGATATGTTAGAGAATGTAATCTTCAGTCAACTAGTGCGCAATATCACGTCTAAGGCGTTAGAACTCATTGTCGCAAAATCGGAAAGGAAGCTAGGCCCAAAAAAATGCGGTCATTTTCTCAAGAGAACACATGGTCTTCCGTGTCATTGCGATCTTACAGAGTACTTTAACTTCAACTACCCCATACCTTTAAACTGTATAGACTCGTTTTGAAAAACATTGGATATAGATTTTTCTAGTATACCTACCACCGAAATAGATGATGGCGGTGGTGGTAAGACTAGGAGAAAATTATTCGATGATGACACGGAAGACATTGTTCCACCTCCGAAGGTTGAAAAAAACAAAAAGACTGGAAAAAGCGATCGTGAACCTTTTTGGTATGAGAGAATGAAAGAAAAAGTTGGAATGAAGAAGTCTACTCAAATAAGGGGTAAGGGGAGAGTGGAGGAAACTAATGCGTAACAGGATATTCCCCTAGAAGCTGATCGTAGACATAGCACATCTGAAGGATGTATGATGAGTTTTTATGAAGAGACTCGGAACATATTTTCCCAAAATTCTCCGTCCCATTCCCCCAAAACTCCAACTTCAAAGCACCAGAGGCCCCAACCTTCCGATTTTTCACCTCACAACAGTACATCTAGTTCAAGTAGGCCTCATTTTCAAACAAATATGAACTATCCAACACCATTTTATAACTCTCAGGTGGAGGCCGATTTTCCTCTATATATCAGAGGTTATATTAATTCCTACAATGACGTAATTGGAGATGGGAATTGCGGATTTCGAGCTGTTGCACTCGCAATCTACGGAACCCAGGAAGAATGGTTTAGGGTACGAAATGAGCTTTTATATGATCTGCAATCAAGAAACGATTTATACAGTAACATTTTACGTGGTTATACAACCATGCAAGATTTGGAAAATTCACTTCGTCACTTCAAAGGTCCTGCCAAAATTGACAAATGGTTTACATTACCTGAACATGGGTACCTAGTTGCAACCACGTATAATGTTATCGTAATGTCATTCAGTGAACACGGCGGACATTTTTGCCTTCCCGCAACAATAGATGCCTATCCACGACGTCCGATCTCAACACTGGTCTGGATAACGTGCACAACAATTCGCATTGGATATTGGTAAGGAAAAACTATATTGATGTTATTTAAAAAAAAAAATATGATTTTTATTGAATTGTAACTATAATTTTTTAACTGTAATTTCAGCTGCATATGGCAACTGAGGACCATCCAGTACCATTTTTATCTGCATACTGGAAAAATAATCATGACCCTGCTATAGATGGTTTAGATTTAGAATTTGAAAGCAGGATAGAGCTTTACAGTACATTACACAACTTGGAAGCACCGCGACGTACGTCTAATTATAGGTATAGAAATAACGATCAACTTCATTTTTATAATTTTTTTTAGTATTTAATTCAAGTTTTTTCATGTAATTGTATATTTATAACAGCAATTTTTTACAAATAACGAAAAATATCATTTTTTCATGTAATGTATATTTATTTTTTCATGTAATGTGTATATTTATTTTTTCATGTATAAATTGATAGTTGATACATATTAACTGAACTATAATATAGTTGATAACAAAATAACTAATACTTTGTATACAAATAACTAGTAATTTTCAATGAATGAACTAATACTTTTCATTTGATGAACTAATACTTTTCATTTGGTTAACTAATATTGTTGATAATCAAATGACTAATACTTTTCAATTTTTGAACTAATATTGTATGACCAAACAACTATAGTACTATTCAATAAAAGAACTAATACTTTATAACTAAATAATTAATATTTTTAAATTAATCAAATAATATTAATTAAATAATTAATTCTAATTAATAACTAATAAATTATAA
The DNA here is from genome assembly GCA_037126765.1 of Stenogyne calaminthoides. NCBI lineage: Eukaryota > Viridiplantae > Streptophyta > Magnoliopsida > Lamiales > Lamiaceae > Stenogyne > Stenogyne calaminthoides. The sequence goes on from JBBCBC010000029.1 coordinate 10,662,123, forward strand.
ATTAATAAAAAAAATGAAATCTATCGCACTCATTGCGCGACAAAATTAATCTTGTCGCGATCAACGCGCGACAGCAGCTCCTGTGTCGCGTTGACCGCGAGACAGCTCTGGTGTCATCCCAAATGCCCTCAAAACCGGTAAAATGTGGATATAACATTCATCAGTTTGCAGCCATGCATAAACATCCTTTTTCAATTTTGAAAAAAAAGTAAACATAACTTTCTTGATTTGATAGTGAAATGATATAAATCATACTTTATTATTATTTATTTTATTTAATCTTAATATGCAGCTGAAATTTTATTGTCCGGTCAGATATAACAAGGGCTAATGTATGTAATTTATCCCAAAAATATAACGTGTGTGGTTCTTTAAAAAGTGTAATGCATGTCACCCTCAATTTTGTACTAAATTGCCATTTGCACTAGAAAATAAGCACGTGTGCAGTACATGTGAACAGTATACATCTCAGGGTGAATCACCTCTCCCAACATTATCGTTCCCAATTATACTAATACAATAGCAGTAGTGTGCAAGGGATGAGAGAAAGTGACACCACTTTAATAGAGGTGAGAGGTTGCAAAAGTTGACCAATTTTTAATCCAACGGTCCGGAATAAAATACTAATACATCCAACGAATCATCAATTTCCTCCAACCAATCCTCAATTGCATAACACAAACCTTGAATATATGCATCGAATAGTTATTTCACACCTACTTTTTTTTTCTTCATATTTCAACGAGCAAATTATTTTTTAGTATTTAAATATCACTAACTTGTCGACGAAACAAAATAGTGACCGCCACAAACAAAACAGCAGTCTTTATTTGATTCACATCGCCTATAACAATTTAAATCAACAAATTTATCTAAAAACTTGCCCGTTTAAAGGAGGTGACAGTAACCGCGGCGCCCAACGGCGAGTTCCCAACTTCAACATCAAACGAGTCGTAACGCCGGAAAACCTCCACCAGAAACAACCTGGACACAAGCACAACGAAATCTTTACCGGCGCACTGCTTGTTATTGAGTGTGGGGCCCTCGTTCTCCGGTCCATTGGACCAGAGCACGTGCTTCAGAAGCTTTTCCCCTTCCTCGCCCACGAACCGGGTCGGCACGAATTCCTGGGCACGGTCGAAAATCCTGGCGTCTTTCGTCGCGAACGGCTGGAACCCGTAGAGCATTTCCCCTTCCTTGATTTGAAACGCGGCGTCGTGGGATTCGACCACGAAGTCCCGCTTCGCTTTCCCGTACTGCGACGAAACTGGTGGCTCGATGCGTAGCGCCTCGTAGACCGTTGATTTCATGAGCGGCATGGATTCCATCGCCCCCATCGTGACCTCCCCGCCGTTGGATTTGATAGCGGATCGGATCTCGCGGGCGAGGTCCGCGTGGAACTTCGCCCCGGCCCGGCTTACCCATTTGAGAATGTTGGGGAAGAGGATTTTGATGCCGCCGAAGGAGTTGAAGCACGTGGCGAACACGAGGTTGTGGCAGGCCTCGTCCCGGGAGAGGCCTAGCGTTTCGGCTTTTTCGAGAATGACGGGGCTGCTTTGGTTGAAGAAATCGTAGAGACGCTGGTAGTCCTTTTTTATGAGAAAGGAAGGAGCGGAAATGTGTGCAGAATGCCGTCTTCTAGTAGTCTCGGTAAACCCAGACTGAGCAAAGGATGGAGCTGAAACAGAACCCATTTGTTGACAAGCTTCGGGCCGTCGGGCCCGAGCGGGGTGTCGAGCGGGTTCGCGCCGTAGAACGATCGGGCCAGGAAATTGAAGGCGGCCTGTTCGTTACCGGCTCCGAAACTAGCCTTCCCTTTTGTGGCCAATTCGTCCTCCAAATTCCGGAACTGCTCTAAATAGCAGTTCCGGAATTCGGGGATTATATGATCGCGGCGGTAAGTGAGAAGGAAAAACATGAGGGCTTTTAGCTTGGTGTGATTGGGCTCGGACGGGTCGAGGTAGGATAATACTCTGTATCCGCCGGTGAGGTCGGTGGAGGGCATGTAAGTGCCGGTGAAGAGATCTTTCTTTTCGACTTTTCCGGAGTCGAAAAGGGTAGGGAAGCTCTTGCCGTCTAGCAAAACGATGACTTTTGGATGGGAGGAAATGAACGGCCCCGGCGGCATGTTGATTTTGAAGACGGTGGATTGGTATTTCTTTATTCTTGATTTGAAGAACTCTTCTTTGCCTTGGTTGTAGAAGAAGTCCTGCCTATCTTTCCACGCCCCGATTAGAGGGAGCCCCCACTCGCCGGGGATCTTTTGGATCGGGAGCTCCGGTGGAGGCGGCTTTTCCGATATGGTGGCGGTGATCAGTCGGTGCTTTTTGAGGGGTTTTGCGGAGGCTGCAGGGTGTTTGGTGGATGATTTTTGGGGAGGAAATTGAAGATTAAAGAGGGAGAGGGAGGATTGAGAAGAAGAAGCCATAGCTAGTTCAAGTTTTGATCAACAATTTTGCATTTAAATTGATGATAATAGGAGCAGCACGTTGACAGAGCATGCTATATAGAAATACTATAGTAGTATTATATATGAATGGTAGTCTCATAATTAATAATGTGAATGCGATGGGAACGATAATGTGGACGGTAGGCCCATACTCTTTAATTATGAGAGGGTATTACTACTTTTATTTTAAAAAAATAAATTGAATCGTGGAATGTGTGCATGTAATATGATTCCCACTATTTCGTTGCTCATTTTGTGTACCAAATGTAGATTGCTGTCTTTGTACAATAATTATATGTACGTACAGTATGTTATCGCACACTCTTGTGTGTGTTTGGTGCAGAATAGTCATATATTTTCTTTTTCTTTGATAGAATAGTCATGTATAACGTATTCTTGGTTCGACGAAAGGGGGAGCGTTTTCTCCATTTCAAAATTTGACGGGGGACGGTTGGAATGGTGAGGGTCAATTCTATGTCATATTTGTGGATAATTAGGTATTCCTAAAACTATATTCATATGGATAATTGGGTCGATATGTGTAATTATAGAAATAAATTATGTGAAACTAACTTATTACTACAAGTAACTTATTATGATGATAATAATACATATTTTTTTATTCAATATTCGGTTCAAAAATCGATTAATCCAGGGAACCAGGGTTCCAACTTCCAATCAAAACAAACTCTGTATATGCTGGCCCATTTTAAGCTTCAAACTTACACCACTCGACAAACCCTTAAAAATTAATGATAATGATACATATATGTTTATATACTAATACATACATAGAGCCGTTCCTTACATGATAGAACCACGTGTTCCACCCAGGTTAAAAATTTTGGTGACTTTTAAAGGCCCATAAAATTATATATGTGCATATTATTTCCTCCATAATTATTTGTACGTTCCAAGATTGTTTACACATTTAAAAAATGAATTTTTTTTTTTATATATTACAATCTCACAATATTCACCTATCATACAAGATATAATTTTTTGGATCCAAATCCAACCAATTTATATACTATGTACATAAAGGTTTACTAAAATAATTTTCAAAACTCTACTCATTATAAATTAATTTTTAAAAATGTGTTATTTTAGAGATTTAAACTAAATTTGTCTCATAATTTTTCACCTTTATTGAAATGGTTTCGTAACTATTAATTTTTTTAAAAATTTAGTTCCACTTGTGTTCAATTTATTCCAATTTAGTCTCAGACCTTTGGAGATTGACCAAAAACAACGTCGTTTTTGTCGCAGGTATATCACGCGCCCCTAATTTTCGCGACTAAAACGATATCATTTTTGGTGTTTTTGATCGTTCTTCAACAATTTGGAATTAAATTGGAATAAATTAAATACTTATAAAATTAAATTAAAAATATTAATAATTATGAGATTATTTTAATAAAAATTAAAAATTACGATTTTAATTTAAATCCCGTTATTCTATGGCGCAAACAATTATGAAACAGAAAATGTACCATTAAAATACTACACGAATTGGAAGTCCAAATTAATAATGAAAGCAATGGAAAAGATAATGGTACTCTCCTTTTTTAAAAGAGAGGGGTAATAGTACTTTATTGTATTTTAAAATAAAAATGAACCGTAAAATGTGTGCATTATCGGAGTCGTGATTGGAAACATGTCTCTCCAGTCAATATTCTCTCAATTTCCTGAAGTTACCATATCTCAACCGTCCATTACTATCAAGAGATAAGAATATGTCATGTCATTTTAAATGTAAAGAAAGATCAGCAAAATTTAATTCATATATTTCCTCCTCCCGTCCATATAAAAAGAGTCGGCAAACTTTAACACACGTGCGTCTTTGGTGCCGAATAGTCATATATATATATATATATATATATATATATATATATATTTAAACAATAGTCATGTGTTCTTGGTTCAACGAAAGGGAATTGGAAAAGGTGATGTTCTCAGCATTAAGAAATCTGACCGAGGGGAGAAACACATCTTGGAAAAAACTTAGGGGTTGTTTTCAATCTCATCTGCTACAGTGATAAGTGTTTTTTTTAAAAGTTGGTGTGACCCAATTTTTAAATTATAAAAGCACTTTTAGGTCACTAGTTGGGACTGAAAACACGCTCTTAATCTACCCACCCATCTAATAATATAATTAAAAAATATTAAAGAATAAAGAAATACTCCATCTATACTAATTTTAATTGTCAACTTTTCTTAAATAGTCGCCTTAATTTTGTTTGGTCATTTCTTAAAAAGAAAATATTACAATTTTCAATACTATGTAATACTATTATTTCTTTCCACCAAACACACTTTACACCATTTAATACTATTATTTTCCTTCATCAAACTCACTTTACCCACTTTACACCATTTAATATTATATTCTATTTTTTCTTAATCTCCGTGTCTACAGTAACCGGATAATAAAAAATAGGCAAAGTATTATATGAACCAGTTACACCATAATAATATCCATGCACAACTATCCATTCAATTTCGGATCATTAAACGGGTCAGTATAAAAATCAAATATTTCCTATTTTCATTCATTCTCAGCCAAATTTCTCTCTCTAAACTGTTCGCCTTTCCCCAATTCTCTCTTTCAGTCACTCACAATTTCTTTACCAGAGATCTGTTCGAAGATTCAGAACAGATTTGTGCAATCACAAAAACTTATATAAAAATTCAGAGCAGATTTCACCGTGCGTATTCACCACAGAACCACCAGATCTCACCATGGACCGGCGGTGAGGAGTTGCCGAACGAAACTGTTTGGCGTGCCGTTGTCTTTGAAGAAAAGATCGCATCCCGAATCTAAAAATAATTCTTCGATTGAAGCCATCAAGACGCAGTTGGTGCTTGAAAAAGATGATTTAGGATAGAATCTCACGATTTAATCATCTTATATGCAAATTTTTGAATTCTGTTAATTTTATGATTTGATTTAATTTTGAAATTAGAATTGTTGAGCATAAGGTGTTTGTGTAATTGTCTCTGTTTGTAAATACATTGTTTGATTAATTAATCACCGGCAATAAGTTAATGCAAGTTGGGTTGTGGTTAGAGTGTAATTTGATGATGATGTCTATGGTGACTTTCTTTCCCTATCTTTAACTTTCAGTGATGCAGCATTGAAATTCTCTCGATGATTAAATCTGAACTATACTCCTCACTTCTTCTTTCCGGGTTCTTTTACTCTATAAAACCCTCTTGTTTTCTAGTGGTGTAATATTGTTACTTAATTAGAGTAATACTATTATATGATTAGCGTACTCTTGTTTTGTGTGGTGTAATTTAGTGTAAAACTGTCATGTGATTAGTGTAATATTGTCATTGTTTTTATGTGTTAGCGCATATTTTTTGTGGTGTACTATTAATTGATAATATGAGTTGTAATATTAAATGATATGAGTTATAGTATTAGATGATATGAGCTATAATATTAATTGATATTAGTTATAGTATTATTTAGTATGAAGTATAGTATTATCTAGTAATACACATTCTGTATCAGTTGATTTCAGCAATAGTATTAGTTATTATTTTTATTTGGGTGACCATATCGTATAAAACCACATATATATTATTAGTGAGGCATATTTGTACGAGACGGTCTCACGGTGAGACGAGACATAATTTGGACATTGACGCTTTAACACTTTGGGAGGAATGATTGTAATTTATGCTAGATTGTACCCCGCTCATGCATGAGACCGTCTCATATGAGTTTTTGTCATTATTAGTTGATAATATGAGTTATAGTATTAGATGGTATGAACTAAAGTATTAGTTGATATAAACTATAGTATTATTTTATATGAGCTATAGTATTATCTATAATATTAATTCACGTACAATAGTTGATTTGAGCAATAATATTAGTTACAGTCTTTATTTGGGCTACCATTTCGTATAAAATCACATAGATACTATTAGTTGATAATATTAGGTATAGTATTAAGTGATATGAGGTATAATATTAAGTGATATGAACTATAGTATTAGTTAATATAAACTATAGTATTATTTAATATGAGTTATAGACTTATAATATTATCTATAGTATTAATTCACATATTATATAACATTAGTTGATTTGAGCAATGATATTAGTTATATCTTTATTTGGGTAACCATAGATATACTATTAGTATAATTTGTATTAATTGAATTAGGAAGAAAAATAAATAAAAATAAGACTAAATTGAATTTAAACTGTAATTTTATGAAAAGAAATTTAATACAATACATAAATTAATAAAATTAAATGAATTTTTAAATTTGAATACAATACATATATTAATAAAATGAAATGATTTTTTTTTTGTAATTATTGTTTATATTAGGTTAATTAGAAAAAGAATTATTTTAAAATAAAACTAAAGTGAATTTAAATCAATTTAGATATGATGAACAAAAAAGTAGCACAAAAGTAGAGTTTAGAAAAAAAAAAAACGGACCAATCTGCAAAAATATAGAGAAGCAGGCCACTTGGCCACTAATACATTTACGAAGTTTTCCATATAAATACTCGGTATATAACCTCTCAAAAGTTGCGGGTCATGGCTTGACCCATGTTCAGTAATATGGATAGTGGTGTATAGTACACCACTTTCACATAAAACCTGCTCTAAAAAATAAGATGGAGGGAGTCCGCTTCCCATTATTCTACACCCATATGTTAAATTAAAGTTAAATTTAAATGCATTGTGAAGTGTATAAATATTTCTTGTATACTTAATCTATTTTTTGGCTCAAATTTAATAGATAATGGCGCCATAATCATTCCTAATCAAATAAAATAAGAAGTTAATAATTGAATAAATAAATAATATAAAAATAAGATTTTTAAAAATAAATTGAAGCTTTGAAGGCTCGAAGCCCCGACCATCTTAAATCCAAAAATTTAATACATATCCAAAACCAACTCAACTGAATAAATCATTAGAGTATTTAACAACTTAATAATATGTATAAAAAAATTAAATATATATAACTAAAAAATAAAAACCGGGGCCCTCGACTGGGGTGCAGCCCTATGCACCACCCCAGGACCGTGTCTGATAATATGAAATTTATACCATTACATTTACAAAAAATATCACTATACTTATTAATTGATACCATCACACTTATAAATTCAGATCATAACATTAAATGTTATGGATACTAGTTTATATAAGAGTAGTGATATCAGTTTAAAAGTGTAATGTTATGAGTTTCATAAGAGAATTTGTGCAGAATATATTATATAAACATTTAGAACATATCTTTAAAAAATTTGAATATACTTAAATATCTCATAAATACTTGGTATATATATATTATAAATATCTCTTATACATAATATATATCTTATAAAATTTTATAATAGTAATTTCTAAGTGCTACTTATCATACCAATCTATATCAAAATTTATTCAAATTATTATGTTTATTTAAATTTTATTTTCAGTATAATTAAATATGCTAAAAAAAGGAGAATTAGTAGTGTCATTATCTTGCTACTTTGAGTCTCAATTCACTAGTCGGACTATCGAACTCTAAATCGTAAAAAAATACATAATATTATATTACTCAAATTGCATATCTTCTAAAATTACTATATTTATAAAATCTTAATTTATATTATAATTATGTATGCAAAAAAAATAGTAATGTCACTATTTTGTGAGCCCAGATCACTAGTCGGACCATTGAACCTTAAATCGTAAACAATGAATTCTTATCGTATAACTCTATCATTATTTTATGTAACTTGATAAAAATTATATATATATATACACACATATATTATAAGTAAAAGTTAAATATATTAACTAATGTTGAAGTCACAAAGTAGATCTATAATAAATAGAGTTGATAAATTAAATATATTAGCTAATGTCTGGTTTAGACTGACTCGTCGCATTAATATTCCTAATGTTTCTCTTAAATATGTTTAGAACTAAACTTCGTGATATGTCAAGAAATATAATAAACTTGCACGTAATCCCGCGTACTACGCGGGATTTAAAATAATTTTTTATTAAATTTAAGTGAAATATTTTAAATATTTAATTAATTTAATTACATGTATAATTTTTATATTTTAATATCATTTGTGCATATTTTCATTCATTTCTTATTCTAAATTACTTCTTCCATTAAAATTTAGTGTCATACTCATTTCAATCTTATATATTATTTACATAATAGATATCGCTTTGATATTTTCATCTATCATTACCTCATATATACCCCTAATGATTATTTTTCATGGTTATTAAAATTTTTAATTTTTCTACAAATATGTTGTGTGGATAATTTTTCCAGCAAATAGTATTTATTGTTATAAATATTTAATTTAAAAGTTAAGGTTAATGTTGGCATAAGTAAACTTAAATGATCATAAAAATTAATTATTATGGGTATATATGATATAATGAGGAGTATAAATATCAGAACGACATTTATTATATAAATATTCTAAAAGACTAAAAATACATTAAGAAGAATGGGAGAGAGAAATTTAAAATAAGAAATGAATGAAAATATGCATAAATAATATCAAAAAAAATTACGTATATAATTGAATTAATCAAACTTATTATATATTTAAAGTATTTAATTTAAAATCAATGATACAAAAATTATTTTAAATCTCGTGTAGATATAGTATGTCGGTTTACATGCTGGTGCTTTTTAAAAATAATAAGAGGGAGTATAAATTATGGAGTATGTATTTAATATACATTAATGTATATATTTTAAAGATGAAGGTAAATAGCAAAATTAAATAATGAAAGACTGAAATAAAAAAAAATACAAAACCTAATTTACATTTGTATTGGGGTGATTCGCCTTTAGTAGGTAGGAGATGAGATGCACATGATGACCGTCTCATATACATTTGTATCTTGTTAATTTACAACTATGTTAGAAATATATTTTAATGGTTAGAGGTAAATTATGATATTTTCTTAATTTTGTTTCAAAAGATTTATTATAATTTTCTTAAATCAAGATTTGTTACATGTAAATTAATTATGTATTGGTCGAATTATTTATGTATGAAAAAATGTGTTAATTCTTAAAATAAAAAATAAGTTAATTCATCATTGCTTTTCAAAACTAAGCAATAAAATATAGAAGTTCTAAGTTAATTGTTAAATAATATAAAATAATTTATAGTTATAATGTATGTCTATAACGTCACTATTTAATCAAAATAATTATACGTACGTAGTTGTCTATTTTCGGCCCTAAGTTAGATGAAAACAATAGACTACACTAAAATGTTTTCAAAGTATTGTATGTAAGGTTGCAAAATTAATTTTTGAAAATGAGGTAAAGAAAAGTGACCAAAAATGTTAATAGCTTTGAATTTGCAGGAAACCCAATATGAATTAATTATGAGTAATAAATTAGATGAGAAGTTAATTGCATGGTCTTTAATGTCTTCTCTATTTATAAGTATTTTCTAATTATTTTAATGGGTGGGTTACTTACCCATCGGGTAGATGTAGCTGTTGGGAGATGAATTTAATAGAGATTATGATTAGATCCCAAAACCCCTGAGTATGACATGTTTCAGGACAATTTTGGTAGTATAGGATCAGGTTTCAAATTATATTTAGATTCAGGATTATCCGCACCATGTATAGTTAGGAGATATAGTTTAGGATAAGATAGGTTTAACAAAGTTTTGGACTGAAGATCTCAGAAGATTACTGAAGACCTAAAACATACTGCAGTTCAGAAGAACCTGAAGAACGAAGATCCTAAAGACCAGAAGATCCTGAAGACTGTTTTGTACTGAATCAAAAGACCCTGAACAAGTCACTTCCAGTTTAATAGTGTTTGTTCATTCTTAGTACAAACAAAGAGAATGTTATACGTTCGTGAACACTAAGGAAAATATCAGATCAGTGTGGTTGACTAAAAGAGCCATTTTGTTTGTCTCTGTTCAAAGGAAGATTTCAACCAATGAGGAGGCGACAACAGCGTACTTTACTGACATTGAAAACGACATGTCCCTGAAGAATGTCAGCGATGATATTTGTCTTGTTCACATAAATTGGTGATTGGCTGCTTGTCTGGATATTTCCTAAAACATGTAAGGGTGTGTTCAAACCCTAATATAGTTGTTCAATTACTCAAAGAAGAAACCCTAGATGCTATCTCTCTAACGGATAGTTTTCAAAGGTAGACTTTTGGAGAGTTGCCTATAAATACCAGAGGCCTTGGACATTTCAAGGTTACGGGAAATCAAAGCAACCCCAGAGCTCATTCGTATTCAAGCAATCTTGTGAAGCACTCGAAACCCTAAGAATTTCCCAAGTATTTCATTTTTGAAGAAAGCTCATCTACTAAGCCTAGATTTAAGATATATCCAAAGCTTAGTTAGAGATATCCTAGCCTTTTACTTGTGTTTGATTGTGAAAAGGATATCTCACCCTAGTTGGAAACCAACCAAAACCCAAACCCTTTGATTAGGTAGTTTGTGTGTGTAGTTGTTGGAGAAGTGAGAGTTGTAAAGAGTAAGTAAGTTGTTGTGTTCAGTCTGAAAACTCTAAAGAAGAAGTTAGTAAGTTGATTGTTCAGTCTGAACGCTTGTGTGTGTGTTGAGTTAGTAAGCTGCAGTAGTTCAGTCTGAAAACTCGTGGTAGAAAGTTAGTAAGCTGCAGTAGTTCAGCCTGAAAGCTTAAGGTAGTAGAAGTAGTGTGTTAAGGAATTTCTCTGAGGATCAGAGAGAGTGGATGTAGGAGCTTGAGTCTCTGAATTGCTGTGTTGTTTGCTTTCTGTTTTGCATTCTATCCTGTTGCATATTTTCACTGAAAGCATCATGAAGTTTTCTGATATTCAGTTGGAAACAATCCACTGAAGTTTCATTAACTTGATCACAACCTTAACCACTGTTTCATTAAGAAAATATTTTCAGCAAAGTAAAACGAGTATAAACTTAGGGCCTACACATTCCGCACTCTAGATAAGCTAGTATAGATAGTTGTCAAACTAATCAACTATCCTGAGTAGTCAGTGAGATTATTATCTACTCCAAGCTTATTTGGACTCTGTTGTAGAAACTCATAATCAGTTGAGCTAATCTGAAGTCTTTGAAAGCCGCTCAGTGTTATTGTCTCAGTAGACTTTGACTCTGGGCATTCTGTGTTTCTCAGGACTCAAACTCAGGACAACCTGACTCTCTGATTATAGCATTTTCTGAAAAGTTAAAAATCACTATACACGTGTATTCCCCCCCATACACGTGTGGAACTCGTTTACCCTGGGATCAACAAGTGGTATCAGAGCAATGGTTCTAACTGACCACTTGCTTTGGTAGCCATAGTCTTGTTTACTTAGGGACTTTGGTGGTCTACTAAATAGATCTTGCTGCTGATATCTTACAAGACTATTTCATCATGCCTTCTAAGAAACTACCTATGTTCTCAGTTGAGAACTATGATCTATGGAGATTGAGAATGCAGACACACTTGTACTCTAAACATGAGAGAATGTGGAGAGTTGTGTCTCAAGGACCTTTTGAGTATAAGGTTGTTAATCCTAGATCTACTGATGCCGAAAAAGATGATCCAAGGGATGAATTTCCCAAAACTGATGATCAGCTTACTCCTGAAGAGAGGAAGTTGGTTAATTTGGATTATATTACTAAAGATACACTGTATAGCACTATTGATGATGGTGTTATGGGAATGATTTCTCACTGTGAAACTGCCAAATAAATTTGGGACACACTTGTTATAGTGTGTCAAGGCACTGATTATATCAAAGAGAACAAACTATCTGTGGCTATTGCCAAATTTGATGGTTTTGAAATGGAAGAAGGTGAATCCATTGAAAGACTTGAAGTCAGATTCACTAGCATTATGAATGATCTGAGTGCTCTTGGGAAAAGTTATCCCAAAAGAGAGATTGCTCTGAAAATACTTAGAGGACTGTTTAAGAAATGAGATATTCATGCTGTGGTGATTGAGAACACCAAAGATATTACTTCTATGCCATATCAACAGGTTTTCTCTGAGTTGAAAGAATATGAGTTTGTGATTGATAAGAAAACTAAGAAATCTGATAGCAAAGATGATTCTTCATCTAGCAAAAATGTGGCTTCCAAAGCACAAGGAAAAATCTGTAGTTCTAAAGAAACTGAGATCTCATCTAAAAATTCAGAATGAAAAAGATGAGACGATTGCCCTGATGGCAAGAAGGTTTGAGAAAATGAACCACAGATTTGATAAGTACAAAAGGTATTATAAAGATACCAGGTACAGGAACAGGAACAACTCAGAAGCTGAACACAAGTCTACTGAGAAGAAAAAGGACTACAAAGCTGAAGGATCTTCATCCAAAAAGAAGGACTACAAATCCAAAGAGGACAATGATCAGGATGATGATACCAACAGATGTTAAAACTGCAAGAAGAAAGGACACTTCTAGTATGACTGCCCTAAGTTGAGTTCCAAGGAGAGAAAGGACCAGCAAGCCAAGAGAGACAAGAAGTATTCCAGCAAAAAAGCAATGGTTGCTGATGAAGAACATTCTGAGGAAGGATCTAGTTCTTCAGAAGAGATGTTCTCAGACAGTGATAGTGAAGATGTCTGCCTTGTTGCTATTGAGGAGGTAAATTCTTCTATCTCTGTTGCTGCTCCTACACAAGCACCTGAGTTATCAAGTTCATCTGTAACCAGTAATTTTGACTTGATGGGTTCTTTTGAGAATCTGATGAAGGATTATTTAGTGTTACAATAATTATTCATAGAAACTCAAGAGCAGAATGAAGTACTGACTGCTGAGAACCTGAAGTGGAAAAACTCTAATGCTACTGAGATCACTTCTCAATTGATGGGAGTAACTGATGAACTTGATGTTCTGAAAGTACAACTCTCAGAGAAAGAGAAGGTGGTAGAGGCCCTGAAAGGAAAGTTAGAGAAATCCACTGAAGTAAATCAGCTTATCAAAACTGAGTTCAATGACCTCTTTGAGAAACATGAGACTCTAAAGAAAAGTGAGGATAGTTTGCAGAGAAAGTTAGCTCTATTGAATTCTGCATCTCATGCAATAGATGAAATTCAGAGTTATCAAAGACCTGCAACTATAAAAGTTGGATTAGGATATATTCCAGGGGGAACCTCACATGATCTTCTGAATGCTGCTTGTACAAGTGGCACTAAGACTGTCTTTGTTAAACCGGCGGTTCGTACTGATCTTCTTATTGAAGAACAACCCCGTGTTTTGGACAAGGGTAAAGGACCTATGGTTTCAGAGAACCTGAAAGTTCAGGAAAGAAAGCCCAAACCTCAGGAAAAGGTTAGAAAACCTGAACAATCAGTAGAAAATCCTCAGACCAGTACTTCGAAGCCTCAGGCTAAGAATACCAACCTGAAGAAATCTGCCCTAAACCATCATAGGAATCCTCAGAAGAGAAACACTCAGCTGAGAAATTCTCAGACGAGGAGACCAAGTTTTCAGATTACTGAAAGACCACAATTTCAGTAAAGGCAACCTAAACCCCACTTGCCTAAGGGTAAAGGTTTTCTGAACTCAAGTCAGCAGAGACAGAGATCAGCTGCACCAAAGCCAAAGCACTGGAACAAGAAGCCTGAACCAAAGAAGAACTCTAAGGCTCATGTTTATGCTAAGGTTGTCACTCACACACAGGGAACTACCAAGGCATCTAAGGTGGTGAATGTGTATGTAGATGTTTATGGAAGACAAATCAGCCACTCTAAAGTGATTAGAGTTGTCAGGCAGATTTGGGTTCCAAAAGGTACAGCTAACCTGGTAGGACCCTACACCAAATGGGTACCTAAGGCCTGATTTATTTTTCAGGTGAAGGAAAAGGGCACTGAGCTGAATGAAGATAACATAGCCCTGATGAGTGGAACTGAAGTTGCACCTCTTGCATGGTACTTGGACAGTGGATGCTCAAGACACATGACAGGATACAAGAATTTGCTCACTGACCATGTTGAACAGAAAGGCCCTCAGATAACTTTCGGAGATAATTCCAAAGGACAGACATAAGGATATGAAACACTTGAAATTGACTGTTCAAATCCATGGTGTATCATATGTGTCTGGTTTAAAGAACAACTTGCTTTCTATCAGTCAATTATGTGATAAAGGATTCAGTGTTGAATTCTCAAAGAACTTGTGTTATGTGAAAGATAATATTTCACAACAAGTATTACTGACTGGTACTAGAAAAGAAAATGTGTATCTTGCTGGTTGGAGGCTTACTCCTATGGATACATGTTTAATGGCCAAGAAGGCTACTGAAACCAGTTGGTTATGGCACAAAAGACTGAACCACTTGAACTTCAAAACCCTAAATAAACTTGCAAGATTAGCACTTGTGAGGGGGTTACCTAAAGAAGTGTTCAGTAAAGATCATGTTTGTGATGCTTGTCAGAAAGACAAACAAATTAGAGCATCATTCAAAAGTAAAGTAGAAGTTTCTACTGATATAATACTTCAACTGTTACATATGGATCTTTTTGGTCCAGTAACATCTGTGAGCATAAATGGCAGAAAATATACATTGGTAGTAGTTGATGACTACTCTAGATATACATGGGTCATTTTCTTACTCAGTAAGAAAGAAACTCAGACCAAATTGCCAGAGTTACTAAAAAGACTCAGTACTGAAAAGAATCTGAGTGTGGTCAAAATTAGATCTGATAAAGGCACTGAGTTTATAAACCATATTATATCTGATTATTGTGCAGCAAATGGAATAACTCATGAAACATCAGCTTCAAGGACCCCTCAACAAAATGGTGTTGCTGAAAGAAGAAATATGACTCTGAAAGAAGCTGCAAGAACAATGGTTGGTGAAGCTGACATTCCTAAGAGATTTTGGGCTGAAGCAGTCAACACTGCATGCTACTCTCAGAACAAATTCATGCTGACAAAGAATCAAGGAAAAACTCCATATGAACTGTGGAATGAAAGGAAGCCTCTTGTTTCTTTCTTTCGTGTGTTTGGTTGTAAGTGTTTCATACACAATAATAGTAAAGTTTAGTTGAAAATATTTGATAGCAAAGCAGATGAAGGAATATTCTTAGGATATTCTGAAGTTAGTAAAGCCTTCAGAGTTTACAACTGTAGGACCCTTATTGTGGAAGAAACACCTCATGTTGTTTTTTGATGAATCTACTTGTGTTCATAAGAAACAGGGAGTTGATTCAGGAGACTTGACAAAGAGGATCACCAGACTTTGCCTGAAAAAGAATGTCAAAACATCATCTGAGCCTAAAAAGAAGAAGTCAATCACTTACTATGAATGGAGTGAAACTGACTCAGAGGAAGAAGAGACTCAGGATGGAATACTCAGGCTGGTGGTACTCAGGATGATAGTTCTCCACTGAAGGAAAGCCAACACACTGAAGCTGACCAATCTGAACAAACTCCAGTTCAGACTCAGGTATGTAATGCCGATGAAGATGTGGTCACAACTGAGGCAAACTATGAATCTATCAACCAAGGGGGAACAAATGTCACTGACAATGTTCTGAATGAAATATCCCCTGAGGAAGATGATTCTCTTTTTCCTTTCTTGTTGTTCCCTGAGTTTAATGAATTACCTGATCCAAACATTTCTGATATTGAGGATATCACTGAAGGGGGAACATCTTGAAGAACATGGTTAGATAGACATCCTACAACTCAGATTGTAGGAGATCCATCTGAAGGAGTTAAAACAAGAAGGTTCCATGGAGAAAGTGTTTTGTTCTGCTGCTTCCTATCTGAGAAAGAACCTACTGAGATTGAAGAAGCTCTTCAAGATTCCTTTTGGATTATTGCTATGCAAGAGGAGCTGAATCAGTTCACTAGGAATGAAGTTTGGGAGTTAGTAGATAGACCTAAGAAGCACAATGTGATTTGAACTAAATGGGTATTCAAGAATAAAATAGATGAGAACAATATCATTGTAAGAAAAAAGGCAAGGCTAGTTACATAAGGTTATTCCCAAGAAGAAGGCTTGTATTATGATGAAACCTTTGCACCAGTTGCAAGACTAGAAGCCATTAGATTGTTTCTTGCATATGCTGCTCACATGAAATTTAAAGTATATCAAATGGATGTGAAGAGTGCATTTCTGAATGGTGTGCTTAAAGAAGAGGTTTATGTGGAACAACCTCCTGGCTTCTGTCAGAATGACCAAGTTTACAGGCTCAAGAAAGTCTTGTATGGTCTGAAGAAAGCACCCAGAGCATGGTATGATACTCTATCTCAATTTCTTACTGACCATGGTTTTACCAAAGGAACTGTTGATAGAACCTTGTTCAGGATACAAGATGGGAAATATATTTTACTAGTTCAGATCTATGTGGATGACATTATCTTTGGATCCCCTAACACTGATGAAAGAAAAGTTTGAGATGTCAATGATGGGGGAGATGAATTTCTTTCTAGGACTTCAGGTGAAATAGTCAAAAGAAGGAATTTTCATCAATCAGACAAAATACACCAGAGATCTGATTGCCAAGTATGGTATTCAGAATTGCAATTCAGTTAAAATTCCTATGAATACTAACTGCAAGATGGATCCTGATCCTGAAGGCAAGTCAGTTAACCATATTGATTATAGAGGGACCATTAGATCATTGCTCTATCTCACAGCAAGTAGGCCTGATATTACTTTTGTTGTTGGGATATGTGCAAGATACCAAGCTAATCCAAAGGCTAGTCACATGGAAGCTGCCAAAAAGATACTGAGATATCTAAAAGGCACAGTGAATAGAGGATTGTGGTATCCAGCTGATGATAACATTGAATTAACTGGTTATTCAGATGTTGATTATGGTGGTTGCAGAATTGATAGGAAGTCCACTTCAGGAACTTTTCAATTTCTTGGAAGCAAACTGATATCTTGGTTCTCTAAGAAACAGACCTCAGTAGCAACTAGTACTACTGAAGCTGAATACATGGCTGCAGGAAGTTGTTGTGCACAGATTCTTTGGCTAAGGCAACAATTGAGGGATTATAAGATTATAGCCAATGATGTACCTATATTTTGTGACAATAACAGTGCTATTGCTATTTCACAAAATCCGGTATTGCACACCAGATGTAAACATGTGGATATCAGACACCATTTCATTAGAGATCATGTAGAGAAGAAAGACATCGGGATGGAGAAAATTCATACTGATAAACAGAGAGCTGATATTCTTACTAAGCCATTGGCTGAGTCAAGATTTTAGGAACTATCAGTAGAATAGAGATGTTGGATCCAGGTGAGTAATTTATCCTGAAGGGAGAAGCTCTTCAGATGCATGAGGTTTTTCAGTAAGAAAAACTCAGGACAAAAATTTCCCAGAATGGAAACTGAAAATTAGGATGTTTTTTTGTCACGGTTAGTTGTCAGTAAGGATTAAGTATTCAATTAATCCTGAAGGACACCAGACACATGCATTTACTCACAAGCATTTATTTCAGTCAGTAATCATTTGAAATAAATACAAAAGACCTGAACTTTAAGCGGGAATGTTTGAAGGATTTCTATTGGTTTTTAACATTTTGGCAGGACACCAAAGGGTTACCTCGATTAGAGTGAAACATCATTTTGTCACCCTAATTGCTGTCATTTACTCTGCATATCTGATTATTTGCTATTAATAGCAAATAAACATTGAGATTATATCAATCAAAGATTAAATCACAACTGTTTATTCAGATTTAATCTTAGCTCTTGATCGATTTGTTCAAATCATATATACCCCAAATATTTCGAGATCATAACACTTTTACACTTCGATTTTCTACAAACCTCCAGATTATCAAACCCTTCATTTCTTCAAAATCCAAAACCTACAATGGAGTTTCCCAGTTATGCTATGATTAAAAGCCTCGCAGAAACGGAAAAACCATATTTTGAGAATGTTGTTGCGATGATCGACAACAAAACGTCCCTGATTGAAGAAGGAGCATTGAACATGCTTCGAATGGCACGGTTGGATAAATTGGTTAGCAATATGCCAGAGTCAGAATTGCCACAAGAAGTTTTGCAGTTCGTGGTCAATCTCAAAGAAGGAGAAGATGGCTCTCTGGTCTCACAGCTATGTTTCGGCACTCACGCGAAATCTAAGGCCGAAATAGTTTGTACAAAAGAGGTATGCTTATCACTTCAACACATTAATGTTGTTTTTGAGTTAACTGATAAAGGGGATGATCATGCGGTATATATGTCTGGGCATGAGCAAGAGATTTTGGATAGGTTTTCAATGTCTAAGGTTGAGTTGAAAGGAGCTTTGAATAAGAAAAGCTTAAAACCTGTATATAGAGTTCTAATTGATATTGTGGCCAAGTGCTTGATGAGCACCTCTGGATGTTTAGAGCAAGTAAGTCAGAATAAGTTGAGACTTATGGCCGCAATAGAGGACTCACCATCTAGAAATTTCAACTGGTTAAAATTTCTGGTGGATTGTATACTTAGTCAAAATCAGAAGCTGAAGTATGCTAGAATAGCATTTATGAAGAATGGGAGAGTTCTATTTGGAACTAAGATTAGCTTTTTGATTGAGACGTTGCCAAGGAAGAAAATTTTTATGTTGTCCGGAACCAAATTTTCCCGGAATAGAATCATGTTCGGAAAGACTAAGTCACAAAGAAGGAGACCGGCGACTTCTGAAAGTCTTAGTTCGACAGCTCAGGATGAGCCTGAAGAGCAGGCGGTCCAAGATGAGCCTGAAGAGCAAACAGAGCAGGTGGAAATTGAAAGCTCTGAATCTGATCAGGATAATCTCACTATTGTTGATGTAATAAAGATGAAAGGCAAGAAGGTGGTGGAAAATGTAGTGGAGGATCCTGAGAGGAGGCAAAAATCCATTGATCTTCTGAAAGTCAAGAGAGAGATAGGTGAGAAGAAGAAAGCTCGGGATGAGCAAAAGAGAAAAACTAAGCGGCTAAGGAAAGTCAGTGAGATGGCTTCAGGAGAGAAATCTCTGCTGGATACACTTGTGAAAGCCATTTCACAAGCTACTGAGAAAGAAGCTGAAAATATCCTTGAGGCTGGAAGGGATGAAGATGTGTTTACTGAGGTTCTCAGTACCAGTATTGGGAGTGACCGGATAACAAGAGAGATCTTCACAGGTTCTCAAAAACCTGTTGAAGAAAGCAAAATTCCTATCCCACCCACTCACCCCTCAGAGCCAAAATTCCCATGCCTTTAGAAGCTCAATCTAGTTCTGAAGAGGAGTCACTTGTTCCTGACCTCAGAAAAGGTGAAGCTGAAGAAAGAGAGTGGAGAATGAAAGCTGAACGCTTTGTGCTGGACAAATTTCCTGAACTGACCAACTATCCTGATCTTCATGATATGTTTTTCAGACTCAAAACAACCATGCTGATTGTCAATCAATACTTCGCCATGATGTTAAAGATTGGTAACTTCAGAGGTGAGGAGTTCTGGGCTGAGGAAGTGGCAGAGTTAGATGCCTTTTCAGGACTGAGTAAGAGAAGGTTGAGAATTAAACATGCTGAGTTTGAGGAGTTGGTCCGAATGAAAATTACTAAGAGGAAAGATGTTGCCCAACCTGAGGTTACTGATGAGGGTCAGGACAAAGACAGACAGGACCCATCTCAGGATAAAACTGACAAGGACCTTGCTGAAGGTAGTCAGAAGGATGCTGAGGCTGGAGCAACTGCTCAGGGGGAACAAGCTCAGAGAGCTCCAGAACTTCAGATGATTACTGTTGAAGAAACCCCTCAGAAGCCTGCAGCAACTACTACTGAATTTGTTGAAGTAGGACTTCAGATTGAAGCTGAAGAAGAAGTCCCAGTTCCTCCACAACCAACAGTTGATCTCACACCTCTTGTGGAGAAGTTGACCAAGTTCGAGCCTATGATTGATCAGATGGCAAAGCTTGAACCTCTGGTTGGTGAAGTGTTCAAACTTGCTGAGGCACAAACTTCTCAGGGCGAAACCATCAAAGCCCTTAGCACATCTATGGTGACCTCTGCTCAGGTAAATTTACTATCTACTGCTTTAGTGCTAAGATACATGATGAGGCTAAGGAGATGAAGGAGGAGATGGAGAGACAGTTTGATTTGAGATCAAAAGTGCTTGAGGATTTTTTGAAATCCAAGACTGGTGAGATGATCAAATTAGCTGTTGAGGAGATGAGTAATTCCCTGATGGAAAAAGATGAAAGCAACCTATGGTGGTCTTGCTGAAGACACCAGTTCTGGGATGAATGTGCTACAGAGGATTCACGATGAACATTTCCATGTGGCAGCAGAGGTTCGTTCTATTGGTAGAGAGCAATTACATATGGACAGAACCCTTTCCGAGATGATTGCAAATTATGATGCCAAAAAAGGGGAAAGTTATGACAAGCTTGCTGCCTTGCCACCTTTGGAAAAACAGGTTGAACAATTTCCTACTAAAATTCATCGAGGAAAGAGGAAAGAGCCTGAAGTGCTGATAGCTGCAATGGAGGTATTTGAGCAAAGAACGAAGAGGCAGAGGAAACAAGAGAACAGTAAGCAAGGAGAGGCTCATGGAATCTTGAACTCTCAGAAGAAGCCTGAACAACCTGTTGCCTTCATTGAAAGACCTCTGAAGAATAAGCAACTTGCTAAACCAGTCAGCAGAAAGCCCACTCAGTGGAAGCTTTCTCAGGAATTTGAGGAGGATGTTGAGGAAGATATTCAGGAAGTTACTGAGAAGGATGAGGAGTCTGAGATGGATGATCTCTTCAACGAAGGATTTGGTGAGTATGATGTATCCACCAAAAGACTCAATTGGGGCTGGCACAACTCAGTAAAAGCAATTGAAGCTGAGAGAAAGAGGAAGGCTGTTAATTCTGTGTCAGGTTCTGAAATGACCAGAAAAGAGAGGGAGGAAGCCAAGAGAAAGCTGGGAGGCTTTCAGAGGATGGTTCGCCGGAGGAGAGGCACCAACCCGAGGAAGAGGATGTGTCCTCATGTGGACAAATGGATGCCCATTGAGCTGAATGACAGATGGGAGATGGCTAAGAGGGAGTTTGTGTTCAATTATGATGTATTGCAGACTTGGTCCCAGCCCAACACTGATAGAGATGAAGCATTCATTGCCTACATACTGCAGAACTTCACTGATATATGCCAGAAATGGTTTGATCTATTTGATACTCTGGGTTATCAGCTGAAGGCTCCTGGTCAAATCAAGTATCCTCCACCGAGATACAAGAACGGGATGATCAATTATGACTTCATCCATGCAGATTTTGTGGATCAGGCAGAATATCTGGAGCTAACTGGAAGAGATGCTCAGACCATCCAGAAGAGAGAAGAGCTGAAGGAAAGAAACTATGGGATGTTCAACCTGAAGCCACCAGCATATGAGATTGAGTCTGATGAAGATTGAGTATCTTGTTCTTTTGTTTCAGTAGATTACATGAGAAAACCAATGTAACTTGTACCTTTTGTTTTTGAACTTAATGAAAAACTCTACTGATTTTCTGTTGATCAAAAGATAATCTATCATTATCTTACTGATTAATTGATGGTTGCCTTTTACTTGTTTTACTTGCTTTATGAATAGAAACCTGATTAGATGATAGGTTTACTTCTGTTTGCAAGCTTGTAACAAGATGGTTTTGACATCATCAAAAAGGGGGAAATTGTTGGGAAATGAATTTAATAGAGATTTTGATTAGATCCCAAAACCCCTAAGTATGACATGTTTCAGGACAATCTTGGTAGTATAGAATCAGGTTTCAAATTATATTTAGATTCAGGATTATCTGCACCATGTATAGTCAGCAGATATAGTTCAAGATAAGATAGGTTTAACAAAGTTTAGGACTGAAGATCTCAGAAGATTACTGAAGACCTAAAACATACTGAAGTTCAGAAGAACCTGAAGAACGAAGATCCTGAAGACCAGAAGATCCTGAAGACTATTTTGTACTGAATCAAAAGACCCTAAACAAGTCACTTCCATTTTAATAGTGTTTGTTCATTCTTAGAACAAACAAAAAGAGAATGTATACGTTCGTGAACACTAAGGAAAATATTAGATCATTGTGGTTGACTAAAAGAGCCATTTTGTTTGACTCTGTTCAAAGAAAGATTTCAATCAATGAGGAGGCGACAACAGCGTACTTTACTAACATTGAAAGCGACATGTCCCTGAAGAATGTCAGTGATGATATTTGTCTTGTTCACAGAAATTGGTGATTGGTTGCTTGTCTGGATATTTTCTAAAACATGCAAGGGTGCGTTCAAACCCTAATATAGTCGTTCATCAATTACTCAAAGAAGAAACCCTAGAATTTACCTATAAATACCAGAGGCCTTGGACATTTCAAGGTTAAGGGAAATCAAAGCAACTCAAGAGCTCATTCGTATTCAAGCAATCTTGTGAAGCACTTGAAACCCTAAGAATTTCCCAAGTGTTTCATTTTTGAAGATAGCTCATCTACTAAGCCTAGATTTAAGATATATCCAAAGCTTAGTTAGAGATATCCTAGCCTTTTACTTGTGTTTAATTGTAAAAAGGATATCTCACCCTAGTTGGAAACCAACCAAAACCCAAACCCTTTGATTAGGTAGTTTGTGTGTGTAGTTGTTGGAGGAGTGAGAGTTGTAAAGAGTAAGTAAGCTGATGTGTTCAATCTGAAAACTCTGGAGAAGAAGTTAGTAAGCTGATTGTTCAGTCTGAGCGCTTGTGTGTGTGTTGAGTTAGTAAGCTGCAGTAGTTCAGTCTGAAAACTCGTGGTAGAAAGTTAGTAAGCTGCAGTAGTTCAGCCTGAAAGCTTAAGGTAGTAGAAGTAGTGTGTTAAGGAATTTCTCTGAGGATCAGAGAGAGTGGATGTAGGAGCTTGAGTCTCTGAACCACTTTAATTGCTGTGTTGTTTACTTTTTGTTTTGCATTCAATCCTGTTGCATATTTTCACTAAAAACATCCTGAAGTTTTCTGATATTCAGTTGGAAACAATCCACTGAAGTTGCATTAACTTGATCACAGCCTTAACCACTGTTTCATTAAGAAAATATTTTCAGCAAAGTCAAACGAGTATAAACTTAGGGCCTACACATTCCGCACTCAAGATAAGCTAGTATAGATAGTTGTCAAACTGATCAACTCTCCTGAGTAGTCAGTAAGATTATTATCTACTCCAAGCTTATTTGGACTCTGTTGTAGAAACTCAGAATCAGTTGAGCTAATCTAAAGTCTCTGCTCAGTGTTATTGTCTCAGTAGACTTTGACTCAGGGCATTCTGTGCTTCTCATGACTGAAACTCAGGACAACCTGACTCTCTGATTATAGTATTTTCTGAAAAGTTAAAAATCACTATACATGTGTATTCCCCCCCATACACGTGTGGAACTCGTTTACCCCGGGACTAACACTAGCATTCTCTCGGTCTCTCTCCTCTAATGGAAAACCTTCTCTCTCGAACTTTCCTTCGAGGTGAGGCATCCTTCACCGCCTTTCGCAAAATCAGTTTTTTCGTCTTCTACTTTCAATTTACGCTTAATTTCAGCAGTCAATTAAACACTTTGTCGCTAAAAAATTTAACTCATTTTACTTTATAAGAAATATATCAATTTATTTAGATCAATGATGTAGCCTTCTTTAACTAGACTATTATATAAGCACAAATCGTTTGAGCTCATACAAGTATATTTGTGATTTGATAGAATAAATTTCTCAAATTTAATTTAAATGCTTCAGGCATGCTAAATTCTCCAAAAAATTTTGTTTAATTATTGACATTCAATAACCTATATGGAGATACAATGTCCATTAATTTCATTAATTCACAGATGGAAAATGATTGTTTATTTCCCACGCACTAGTTATAAAGGGGGGTACTAATGATATTCAGTGTATCGGTTGTTTAGACCGAATGTTCTCTTCTGAAGTTATTAAAATCATTGGGATTAGTAGTTATCTAGTCTACTAGGTGATATATATAATATATATATTTTTGTTTCCATTAACGCTATCAATTTTTCTCTCTTTAGAAACTTTCTCCCGCTCAGCAACCCAGCCCCAAATTTCAAATTTTATGGTTAGGGTTTCTTGAGGTGTCGCACTGCTTTGTGCGATTCTGCCAAATCTGGCATTATTTATTAGTATCCTGACTGTGCATCTCCCACCAAATCTCCTGATTATTCGAATAGAACATTCCCACTTTAGAGTTATTCCGTCTGGGTATTTTATTCGGAGTTTGTTTGCCACTCCCAGGAATCTCTTCCCCGTGGTCCCCTCCTTTCTGTTTTTGCCTTAATGGATAATGATATCTTAGCCATGTGGGAAAAAGTTGCCATTTTTATGAAGAAATCACACTTATCACCATCAAACCCAAAAATCTCGCCACCGCCATCAATGCTCTGGTTGGTAAACTTGCCATGAAGAATTTCGTAGGCATTCACTACCTCCAATCTGGCCTCCCAAAAATATGGGATCTGAAACTCCCGCGGATATCAAACCTTTGGGCGGAGGTTTGTAGGTTTTCGATTTTACCGATAATGGTGAATGTGATAGAATCTTCAACAGGCAACTGTGGAATTTCCGAGGTCAGTCATTGTACTCTCGAAAATGTGTGGCGATGAGCGCCCCTCTGATTTTAATCTCATCGAAACCCCTTTCTGGATTCAATTGCACGGACTCCAGATTAGGGCCATGACCAAAGGAGTAGGTGAAGATCTGGGAAGCCTTCTCGGAGAGATCTTGGACATCAAAAGTGACTACGATGGAGTTGCGCTGAGTGAATGCGTGCGGATATGGATGATGGTGGATGTGCGGAAGCCACTACATCGCTTGGCGACGGTTCACATCGAAGGGGCGACTTGCAGAGTCATCTTTCGTTATGAGAAGCTGGCCGACTTTTGCTATTATTGCGGTCGTCTAAACCACCAGGACAAAGATTGTGACTTCATCAAACCGGACAAAAAGTGTTATTTCAGAACATGGCTGAGGGCAAACGACCAAAACGTGGTCTCGTTGGAAGCCATCTTCAATGAACTGGAACGTCTAAATGTTAAGAAACCGGACCGCCCTCTTAGCCACTCTCCAAAGACACCAAACACCCTCTTGACTGATAACTCCCCCCCCCTTCATCCTTGAATGGGTTCGTTTTAAAACTAAAAGTCGAGTCATCTCCCCCATTCCCTTCACCAACCCGTGCATTGAGGAACCAATCAAAAAGAAAACCCCTACCTCATCACCCCTCTCCTTCACACCTAACTGGGATGTACTCATACCCAAAACACATAACCTCTCAGATCCCAGATCCAAAAACAAGTGCCCTAACCCAAATGAATACTCTGAACGCTTGAAACCCAGGGTCGAGGGGGCTAACACAGTAGAACTAGCCACACCTAATGATAATCTGGATCTTAACCTCAACACTACATCCCCACTCTTCATCAACCCACCCCACTAACCTACACATTCTCGTGACAATCATAACCAGTCCTTACCCCTCTCTTTAGCCGAAGCCGAGCTTATTCCTACTGACGAACTCTTATCCTATTTTGCTGGTAATCTGAATAACTCCTTCTCTTTTGGCAACAACTCCCTCCTGACAGCCACACAGATCGGGCCCTCAAAGAAGACAAGCAAGAAACCTGCTACTATGACAGCAATGCAGTCTACGGTGGAGGTGAACAAGACGGAGAAGGTTGGAAGAAGATGAATCAACAAACAGGAAGCCAACTCCCCTGATACCCTCAAGAAGCTGAAGATAGGGGGTCATACCCGGTTCGAAGCTGCTTCTTCTTCATCTGACATAACAACGGTGGTTGACGTGACTCAACCCCGCCGCGAGCCATGAATTGCATCGTGTGGAATGCTCGTGGCCTCGGGGGACAACGAGCATTCAAGAATCTCCAACCTCGATCCTGTTTTTATTTTTTAAGCTAAAATTTCTAATTCTATTGCCTCTAGATGGCGTTTGTTGTTAAACTTTCATGGTTGCTTTTGTGTGGATGTTGTTGGCCGAAGTGGTGGCCTCATTTTGTTCTGGAATGTAAATGTCAAAGTTTCAGTTTTGTCTTACTCTAATGGTCATATTGCTAGTCTTGTTTCTTCTAATATGTTTAATTGGTATTTTACCGGCTTTTATGAAAACCCCAATCACAACTTAAGACATCTTTCTTGGGATCTTTTGGATAAAATAGCCACAACACATTCTAACTTGAACTTTGGTTGGCTTGTAGGTGGTGACTTCAATGAAATCCTTTATGAATTTGAAAATAAAGGTGGCCCTCCAAGAGCTTCCAAATTGATGAATGCGCTGGAGAATTGCGAACTAAGTGATCTAGGTGCTTTGGGGCCGAAATTTACTTGGAATAATATGAGAAAATGAAGCCATTGTGTCTTGAATCGCTGATGTACGGAACCTTGATTTCTATGGATCTGATCACCACCCAATCATCTTCAAACTTGGGTGTGAAAACCGTCTGCCTAGCCGTAAAGGTCCCCCCAACTTCACTTTCGAGCATAAATGGTTAATCGAGGAGGATTATAAAGATGTACTGGCGGAATCGTGGATGAAAACGAACCATGATAGCAGCATACATAAGCGTCTCGAAAAAATGGCTGAGTATCTTAAGAGTTGGTCCCATGTCAAACTTGGTGACCTTGGTAGAAGAATCAAAGATACTCGCAAACGCCTTAATGAAAATCTCAATTTCGAAGATCACACCTTCAATCCTGAGAAAGTCTGCGCTCTTGAAAGCACCCTCGAGAAACTCTTGTACCAAGAAGAGGCCCACTGGAAGCAAAGATCCCGCATTAACTGGTTAAGCGCGGGAGACCGAAACACAACTTATTTCCATAAGACGGCTTCGGGGCGTAGGAAACATAATCAAATACGCTCCATTATCAATAACGAGGGCTGCTTATTGACAGAACATAAAGATATTTAGGAGACCATCATCAGTTACTACTCGGATCTCTTCCAAGCTCAACGCCCCTCGTGTGAGGATATTGAACGTATCAAGAACTACACCAATCCTTCGGTTACCCAGGAAATGAACTCTCTTTTATCTAAACCTTTCTCTGGTGAAGATATTCAAAAAGAACTATTTGACCTCAATCCATCAAAGCCCCCGGCCTCGATGGCTACACGAATCTCTTCTTCTAAGATTCTTGGGACATGATTGGTAAGGATATCTCTGCTTCGGTCTTCAAGATACTCAACAAAGAAGAAAGCCTTGCACCCTTATCCCTAAACATAAGGAGCCTAAAACTATGAAGAATTATCGCCCTATCAGCCTATGAAATGTCACGTACAAAATCATAGCGTGGGCCATTACGAATCAGTTCAGATCTATTCTCGGCCAAATCATTGACCCCAACCAGAGTGCCTTTATTCCGGGACGGCTGATTAGTGATAACATCTTGCTGGGCTTTGAATGTATGCATTGGCTTCGTCATAATAAGAGCAAACAGGGATATGCGGCTTTTAAACTGGATATGAGTAAGGCCTACGACAGGGTGGAATGGGCGTATCTAAAACCAGTCATGCTTAAAATGGGTTTTGCTCCAAACAGGGTTAACCTTATTATGAATTGTGTTACTTCGACCACCTAGTCTTTCAAGATTAATAATGAGATCACAAGTAACGTGGTTCCCTCAAGAGGACTTCGCCAAGGAGACCCACTCTCCCCTTTCCTCTTTGTTCTAGTGTCCCAAGGCCTTTCATCAGCCATCAATGCTTATGCTGCGGAAGATAAAATTATCGGAATTAAGGTGGCTAGGGGGAGCCCTACGATTACGCACCTCTTCTTTGCAGATGAAAACATTATATTCTTTAAAGCTACTAATGAGAATGTGCAAGCAGTGAAAGAATGCCTGAATGACTACGAGAAGGCCTCGGGACAGTTGGTCAATTTTGATAAAACGACAATTACCTTTAGCAAGAAAATGTCTTCTGATAACAAGAGATTTACTAAAAATTGTCTCCATATCCAGATCTACCAAGGACACGACCTGTATCTCAGACTCCCGAATTTTTCAGCTCAACGCAAGAGACTTCAGTTTGGTTATCTCAGAGATCGTGTGACTAAAAACTTGGACATTTGGAAAAATAGGTTCTTTTCGGAAGGTGGGCGGGAGGTCCTCCTCAAGTCTGTTATCCAAGCTATTCCCACTTATGCTATGTCCTGCTTTAGAATCCCTTCCACCCTATGTGGAGAAATCGAATCTTCTTGTGCTAAATTTTGGTGGGGGGTGTTGGGGAATGAGTTGCACAGATCTATTCAGGTTGAATATTTAAATACAAATTTAATTCATTAATTATTACTAGCATGAATTAATCCTATATTAATTCAAATAATAATTGCAACAACTTATCATGCATATAAAAAGCCACGTAAAACCTACGCATGCGGAATCTACGGGTTTATGTGAACGTACCTCTCGGGATGGCAGTGACTTCGGTCGGACGGACTAACCAAAAGGACTTCCCAAGTATTCCCTTAGCCCTTGCTCAACTATCCGGTGGAAGGACACTCGTCGAACAATTAACAAAAGGAAAAAAATAAACTTTGTTGCACCACCTTTGTGGATTTGCTAATATTTCCAGCACATGGAATTGTGTTTGGGAATGAACTAATCATCCCCTATTTATAGGAGAGGAGGGGGTCGAAATTCTTGTAGAAAAACAATGTGGGAAAAGACTTTTCTTGGTCACCAAGAAATCTTGAATATATCTTCTATATTCTTTTTCCCATAATTAAAATATTCCACAAAAATCCCACCTCCTCTAATTATGGATTTTTCGAAAATAATGCCTTGCAAGATTCCAAGATTTGGATCTTCTTGAATTTATGAGATATTCTTGTATTTCAAGAAATACATATCTTCCATAATATCTTTTCAAGAAAATCAAGAAAATCTTTCTTGCCCATTATATTTCCAAATTTTTGAAAATTTCAATATAGATAAGCTAGTGGGAGATTTCTTGAATTTAATGAGATAATCTTGTATTCCAAGAATACATATCTTCATTCCATAACAAAATTCAAAGAAAATCTTTCTCCCAACATATCTATAAATTTTGAAATATTACTTGGAAAATTAAGCAACAATATTTATTTTATTTTAATCACCTTTTTTAGTTATTGGACTATTTGTTGGGCTACTCAGGGGGCCTTTAGGAGAATTAAGATTGGACCTTCCAATGGACCTTGAATATCTAATATTGAGCCACAATATAATTCAAGCCCATAAATATTAATTAATCCCACTACATAATTAATATTGCATTATCCATCTTAACCCATATTACAGTCAATATGGCTCCCGGTCATTATTTCCCGTGTTTAAAATTATCCAGCCCATTAATTAATTCAAGCCACTGAAATAGCTTTCCGTTAATTAATATTTTTTGTCCTTGGTCGAGGAACAGTTCAACATTATTATCCATACCGAAAACTAATTCCACGTGCAAGATTTGGTATGATAAAACTTATGAACCTCCCAAGGGGGCAAATCAAGCAAGCGTACTTGCACACGATTCTTCGTATTAAATCTTATCAATCACATGTGACCAATAATATTGCCCAAGATAAAAAGTATTGAATCTCTCTGATTCGCTACCCATGATAAGTCAAAGCAATAGTTACCAATCCCACGTGATCTTATTTAAGGGACGAAGATTAAGAAACAACGTACCACTGAGGTCTAATTCTTCCTTGTTCAGTTCTGAAGAATTTATCCTCCTGTAGGTCCTATTCAGCGCATCAGTCATGCACTAGTGTAATCTCTTGGTCAAGACAAACCAATCTGAGCCTTACACCTCAACCTTTCGCGATGGTTGTTCATTTCCATCTAGGTCGTGAATGGCATACTTTTAGTTACAAGGGACTGTTAATTTAATCTTCTGTGATCTGGTATCACTAAATTAACTACAATGTAACACGTACGAATTATTGAACAGTTATGCAGTAAATATATGTAACATTCAATCATATTTAAAGCATCAGTGATAAACAATTTATTTCAGTAAATAAGTCTGGAAATTCAGTTTCAATTATACAAAGTAAAAAGCATACTTTTCAGTATAATCCCAACAATCTCCCACTTATACTCAAAGTCTGCTTTTAAGTATACTACAACACGTCTCGCGTAGTCCGTGACATCTAATGTCACCTACACGAACCTAATAATTTCTCCCACTTATACTCAAAGCAGATTGGCAACGGTCTTGACACCCATTCCACTCACATGTCTCTCAAATGTATTCAGAGGCAGACGCTTTGTGAATGGATCTGCTAGGCTGTCCTCAGACGCTATCTTTGCCACATCTATATCTCCTCTCTTAACGATTTCTCGTATAAGATGTCTTTCCTTTAATGTGTTTGTTTGACTCGTGGACTCTTGATTCATTTGAATTTGAAACTGCCCCTAGCAGATATTGCTAGACAAATTCAGAACACCATCCAAGTCCACTAAGAAGATCTAGAGCCCAATCGGTTCTTTCACTGCTTCACAAGCAGCTACTTACCCGAGTCCCATGGATGAGTCAGTGATGCATTTCTGCTTCACACTCGTCCATTTGATGGCTACACTTCCCAAATGGAAACACACTAACTGAGGCAAATAATTTTTGGAATCTATATCTGATTGGAAATCCGAGTCCGTGTAGCCGATGGGGATTGGAGTATCTGACTGATAAATCAACATTCTATCCTGAGTTCTTTTCAGACACTTTAGAATTTTTTTAACCGTCGTCCAATGAGCTTTCCCTGGGTTACTTCGATATCTTACTATCATGCCTACGGCAAAGCAGATATCTGGTCTCGTACACAGCAATGCATACATAAGGTTTCCGACAGCCGAAGCACAAGGAATACCTTTCATGTCATCTATCTCCTTTTTCATCTTAGGGAACAATTTCTTGGATAGATGGATTCCAAATCTGAAAGGCACGAATCCTTTCTTGGAATCTTGCATGCTGAATCGTTTCAAAACCAGTGTCTATGTATGAAACTTGCGATAACCCGATCATCCTTTTCCGGCGATCTCGAGTTATCTTGATCCCAAGGATATGTCCGGCTTTCCCTAAGTCTTTCACATCAAACTGTTTTGAAAATCATGCCCTTACGTCTGATCACACCTTCACATCTTTCCCGATGATCACAATGTCATCTACGTATAGTACTAAGAATACCAATGCAGTTCCGACACGCTTTTTATACACACAACCTTCAAACTCGCTTTGATCAAACCCATAAGACTTTATAACATGATCAAAACATTAGTTCCAAGCTCTGGATGCCTGTTTGAGTCCGTAAATGGACTTCTTGAGCTTACAAACAAGATTTTCTTGGCCTGTTTCAATAAAACCTCGGGGTTGTTGCATATAGATCTCTTCATCAAGATTTCCATTAAGGAAAGCTGTCTTGACATCCATTTGCCAGATTTCAAAGTAAAAAATGCGCAGCAATCGATAAGAGAATACGGATGGACTTAAGCATGGCTACGAGCGAAAAAGTTTCCTCATAATCGATCCCTTCTTTCTGAGTATAACCTTTCGCCACTAGTCTTGCTTTAAAGGTTTCAACCTTCCCGTCCGGTCCTCTTTTCCTCTTATATACCCACTTGCATCTAATGGGTTTGACCCCATTAAGTGGTTCGACTGGCTCCCAAGCTCTATTATGAAACATAGAACCCATTTCGGTTATCATTGTTGTTTGCCAAGAATCTGTATCCTTATCTTGGAGTGCCTCATCATATGTCCATGGGTCTGATTCGTCTTGTCCGGGAATCAAGTCCGAGGACTCTCCTATTCCCATGAATCTCTCGGGCTGTCAAACAACCCTCCCACTACGACAAGGCTCCGGTTGTGAAAACGTATCTTTTGGTATATCATCTAGTACAGTTGGCACTGAGGTTTGCCCTCTAAGCTCATTTAAGGTAATCTCACTTCTGGGTTTTCTTTGGTTCATATAGTCTTCTTTCAAAAATCTAAAGTGGGTGCGGATGACCACCTTTTGATCTTCGGGACTATAGAACATACACCCTTTTGTTCCCTCGGGGTATCCTACAAAACAACCTTAATTCTGATCGAGGATCAAATTTTCTGGCTTTCTTGTCCAACACGTAGGCCGGACACCCCCAAAATTCTCATGTGTCTCATACTAGGCTTGCGCCCGGTCCACAATTCTTTGGGAGTTTTGGGAGCCGATTTGAATAGCACCAAGTTCAGAATGTAAGTCGCTGTTCCAAGGTATGACCCCAGAACGACTCGGGAAGATCCACATAACTCATCATTGATCTAACCATTTCCAAAAGAATTATGTTACTTCGCTCTGCAACCCCGTTTTCTTGAGGGGTTCCGGGTGCAGTGAGCTGGGATACAATCCCTTCATCAGATAAGTAGTTCAAAAACACATTGCTGAGGTATTCGTCTCCATGATCAGATCGTAGAGACTTGATACGTTTTTCCCTATGATTCTCTGTTTGAGCCTTAAATTCTTAGAATTTCTCAAAGGGCTCAGATTCATGCTTCATAAGGAAAATGTACCTTGAGTAATCATCAATGAAATTACTCATAACCTCCTCTTGCTTTGGTTGACATTGGACTACATACATCTGTGTGAACGATCTCTAACACTTTTTTAGCCCTATTCCCCTTGGCTCCAAATGCCCTCTTGGTCATTCTACCCTCCAAACATGATTCGCAGGTTGGAATTTGTTCAACTTGGAGACGCTCCAGTGAATCATCTTTCACCAACCTTTGGATCCTCTTTGGATTTATATGACCTAATCTTAGATGCCAAAGAAGTGTTTCGTTCACGATTTCTTTTGTCATAAATAGTTGATGTGTTATAGGATGCATTTCGTGAGTGGTGTGCACAGTTAATTGTATAGAGATTTTCCATCAATGTCCCGTAACAGATACACTCATCATTTCAAAAATGATGTCATTCTTATTAGAAGAACCTTAGCGTCCTTTAATCGAATTTTAGAAACTGAAAGTGAATTCTTTCTAAAACTGGGAACATAAAGATAATCTCAAAAAAAAAAAAACTTTATCTTCAAAAGATAGGTGCACTTCTCCCACTGCTTTAACTGCTACTCAAGTAGCATTGCAATGTCTGCTACTTGCGTAGTATTGCAATAATCGTTACTATCGTAGCATTGCAATATCTGCTACTTACGTAGCATTGCAATGTCTTCTACTTTCGTAACGTTGCCCAGTGTGATGAGGATCTCACTCCCACTAAGTTCTTGGGATCATTTAGAACCCGTGAAGCCAACATGATTAGTGGATCTCGTATCAACCACCCACGAATGAGAAGTATACGCCGCTAATCAAGTTTCAACAACTAGTACGTGAGAATTATCTTTCTTTCCGTCCCTTTTGGGGTTGGAACAGGCAAAACCTACATTGTCCTCTCTCACCACAACTTAAGCACTTCCTCTTTGGATTTTTCCTGACACAACAAGCATTCCTTATCTTACCATTTCCCTTGGCAACAGTTGAGTTTTATTGCTTATGGCCTTTGTCCTCTTCTTTATCTTGCCTACCCTCGGCTTTAGAAAATGAAGACGGACCGCTGTCAAATCAAAGCTTGAGTTTGGTGCCTCTTCATCATTTCGCCGAGACCAAAAGCTTGCAACAAATTAGCTAGCGAGGCCAAAATGCTCAAAAAACTTTTGGGCAGAGAGTGAAGTACCAAATTCATCCGAGTCTCCGGATCATAATGTGACTCGAATCTCAAGTTTGTTCGGGGATGGGCCATCTATTTTGAGGACGTAATCCCTTACGGGTTTGCCCTCCACCATTTTCAAGCGATGACATCTCTCAGAAGGTGATCTGACGAGTCCCGCATGTTTTGACTCTTCAGTTGGCTCATCTGATTTTTGTGTGTCAAAATCCACTTGTGCTTTTTTATGCGATTCGACAATTATAATTTTCCAATCAATATAGTTTCCATACATATTTGACTTTAAGTATAATAACAAATGGATTAAATGGTAATGACATCTTTGAATCGAAATAAACAACTATATGCACAAGACAAGTATATCACAAGGTTCGATCACATGCATCATATTAAAATCTCAAAAAATATGAACATGCATCACCAACATCTCAAAACAGTTTAAATAAGCCACGTGGGGTGGGTCATTATTTAAACACATTCAAGGTGTTACAAACAAGAACAATTATAAACCTTTAATATCCAGATTAATAGTTGGCTCCCACTTGACCAATATAAAATCGACAGGACTTGGGAAGTATATGCATATCAATTTTATACCTAAGTAATAACCATGATTAAATACGGGATTACTATTTCGCTTTGATCGAGCCTCCTCGTGGGGAGGTCATCGCCGCCACTAGTAATAACCCACAATCATTCGTTTGGAATTCATTCATGTGAAACCTATCTTTTTGACCGGGTCTATGGGGGAATTTCTCCAAAATAATTCACAAATAAATAAATCATGGAGGTCAAAATTAATTCAATTTTATTATCAGGAATAAAATTGTCAATTAATTATTTAAACATACTTAGTAATTTTGAAGGTGAGATTTTTCCATTTGGCAACCCTCATGCAAACACATTTAAACAAATTAAATAAAGCATAAGATAAGACAAATAAATCAAGCAAAATGTAAAAAATAAACATATTGGGCACAAATTATCCAATTGTCATGGTTTGATTTTTTCTTGGCTTGATCTTGAAGAAACACGCCTCGAATTTCTCCCACTTGTTCGTCTCGAAAAATACTTGCCTCAAACGCCACGCCCAGCGGCTCGCAATGGGATGCAAGCTCAAGATCCCGCCGCCACTGGCCTAGCCACCCTCAGGCAAGATTCAAGACTTGTCCCGCCGGTCCGCCAAGGCCCGCCTGATGCCTCGGAGGGTCTCGGTACAGATCCAGCGTATCCGTCTTGTACCACCTCGCCAGCCTCCGCCTCGCCACAGATGACCTCACAGGCGCCCGCGTATCAGATGCCCAGATCCGCCTCTTCGCCCGGCTTCGGCTCGAGCTTGCACCGCGTGCGTCGTGGCGGCCCTTCTCTCCTCAGCAGCCGTCGGCCCTCCCTGCGCATGAGTGCCGGTAGCCGGCGCCGCCACGCCCGGGTTCTCGATTTCGTCCTTTAATTCTTCGTCTCTTCGTACCCGATCCGGTTACAATTTATTTATAAAAAATAAATAAACCTAGATCTAGACTAGTCTATTACATTGATCAAATCAAACAAATTCTAGTCTACTCGTGGATTTTCTCACGAGGCAAAATAAATCCGAACGAATCGAATTAAAAAACCACAGTTAATATGCATGCAAAATTAAACATTAAAATCCATGACAATTGGATACCTGCAAAACAGATCTAACAGTTCTACTATTCAATTTCAAATTTAATGTCCACGAATTAAATTATAATTTAAAAAATTCAGAGCCCGAAACCGTGGCTCTGATACCAGTTGTTGGGGAATGAGTTGCATAGATCTATTCGGGGGTGAATATTTAAATACAAATTTAATTCATTAATTATTACTAGCATGAATTAATCCTATATTAATTCAAATAATAATTGCAACAACATATCATGCATATAAAAAGCCACGTAAAACCTACGCATGCGGAATCTACGGGTTTACGTGAACGTACCTCTCGGGATGGCAGTGACTTCGGTCGGACGGACTAACCAAAAGGACTTCCCAAGTATTCCCTTAGCCCTTGCTCAACTATCCGGTGGAAGGACACTCGTCGAACAATTAACAAAAGGAAAAAAATAAACTTTGTTGCACCACCTTTGTGGATTTGTTAATATTTCCAGCACATGGAATTGTGCTTGGGAATGAACTAATCAACTCCTATTTATAGGAGAGGAGGGGGTCGAAATTCTTGTAGAAAAACAATGTGGGAAAAGACTTTTCTTGGTCACCAAGAAATCTTGAATATATCTTCTATATTTTTTTTCCCATAATTAAAATATTCCACAAAAATCCCACCCCCTCTAATTATGGATTTTTCGAAAATAATGCCTTGCAAGATTCCAAGATTTGGATCTTCTTGAATTTATGAGATATTCTTGTATTTCAAGAAATACATATCTTCCATAATATCTTTTAAATTAAATCAAGAAAATCTTTCTTGCCCATTATATTTCCAAATTTTCGAAAATTTCAATATAGATAAGCTAGTGGGAGATTTCTTGAATTTAATGAGATAATCTTGTATTCCAAGAATACATATCTTCATTCCATAACAAAATTCAAAGAAAATCTTTCTCCCAACATATCTATAAATTTTGAAATATTACTTGGAAAATTAAGCAATAATATTTATTTTATTTTAATCACCTTTTTTAGTTATTGGACTATTTGTTGGGCTACTCAGGGGGCCTTTAGGAGAATTAAGATTGGATCTTCCAATGGACCTTGAATATCTAATATTGAGCCACAATATAATTCAAGCCCATAAATATTAATTAATCCCACTACATAATTAATATCAAGACTATCCATCTTAACCCATATTACAGTCAATATGGCTCCCGGTCATTATTTCCCGTGTTTAAAATTATCTAGCCCATTAATTAATTCAAGCCACTGAAATAGCTTTCCGTTAATTAATATCTTTTGTCCTTGGTCGAGGAACAGTTCAACATTATTATCTATACCGAAAACTAATTTCACTTGCAAGATTTGGTATGATAAAACTTATGAACCTCCCAAGGGGGCAAATCAAGCAAGCGTCAGACTTGCACGATTCATTCTTAGATAAATCTTAGCAATCACATGTGACCAATAATATTGCCCAAGATAAAAAGTATTGAATCTCCGATTCGCTACCCATGATAAGTCAAACCAATAGTTACCAATCCCACGTGATCTTATTTAAGGGGCTAAGATTAAGAAACAACGCACTAATCGAGGTCTTATTCTTCCTTGTTTCGATTCAAGAATTTATCCTCCTCAGAGGTCCTATTCAAAAGATCGGTCATGCACTAGTGTAATCTCTTGGTCAAGACAAACCAATCTCGAGCCTTACACCTCAACCTTTCGCGATGGTTGTTCATTTCCATCTAGGTCGTGAATGGCGACTTTTTAGTTACTATGGGGATTAATTTAATCTTCTGTGATCTGGTATCACTAAATTAACTATAATGTAACACGCGCGAATTATTGAACAGTTATGCAGTAAATATATGTAACATTCAATCATAGTTAAAGCATCAGTGATAAACAATTTATTTAAGTAAATAAGTCTGAAAATTCAGTTTCGATTATACAAAGTAAAAAACATACTTTTCAGTATAATCCCAACAGGGGGCCAACTCTAAAGACAAAAAAATCCATTGGAAAGACTGAAAAACACTTATGAAGCCTAAAAAAAAAAGGCGGGATGGGGTTAAAGGACTTGGTTACCTTCAATAAGTCCCTTCTCGCTAAGCATATCTGGAGATTCATCCTTTACCCTGATTCCCTAGTGGCTAGAGTCTTCAAGGCAAGGTACTTCAAACACATCGATATCATGGAAGCTACCATTGGCTCTAATATCTACTCTCTGGAGTAAACAGACCATCTCTAAGGGCCTGTACTGGAAAGTCTGTAATGGCACTAAGATTCAGGTAAGAAGAGATCGTTGGATCCCTGAATTGACCCCTGGCAAAATCACTTCCTGCACTACTTTTGATAATAATGTCAGAGTCGTTGAGCTCATCACCTCGTCCAATAATTGGAACATACCCAAAATCAAGTCTCTTTCTTAAGTATGAAGCGGATGCGACCAGTCAGATACCCATTGACCAAAACGGCCTCAGCGACTCTCGTTTCTGGATTTTTGATAGAAAGGGAAAGTATACTGTCAAATCAGCCTACTGGAACAATCAACCTCATTGCCATAATTTGGATAATGAAGAGACCAAAACTTCGTGCAATACCCCTAGAAATTGGTGAGAAATCTGGGAACTTAATCTCCTTCCCAAAGTGAAATTTTTTCTATAGAAAACGGCTCATGAGGTGATTGCCACCGAAGCAAACCTTGCCACCCATCATGTCCCTTGACAAGTCAGGTGCGTTCTGTGCGGTTTTCATTGGGCTCACACTAATCATGCCATTTTTTCTGTCAGGTGATCAAAGAGGCATGGAAGAATACCAATTGGTGGAACACCATAAAAAAGACCCGTCACTGGTCCTCCGAGAGCATATTTCTCTTCTTTGTCAAAATCCTGAAACAACCCGATCTTGAGAAGCTTAGAATGAAAATGTGGGGCGTTTGAAGAGAACGATGTGATCTTGCCCACAAAAAAGATGGTCACCTGACGAGACTCCTTCAGAACACACCGGCCACTTGGACTGATACATTACTCGATCAATTCTAAAATGCAAGGAGAATTCTTACTCACAATGCCCCTACTCTCACAAAGAAATATATTTTCCCCCAGGCGGACTAGGAGGACAACATCTTTTCCCTTAAGGTTGATGCGTCTTTCAACGAGAATTCTATGGTCTTCGCCATTAGCTTCGCCATCTTTGACCCGATTGGTACGCTTTGGGCTACATGCTTCCATAAAATTAATCCACCAGGCTCAGTCATGGCCGCCGAGCTAAACGTTGTCACTAACGGTCTCTCCTTTTCGTTGGAATGGACACCTGGATAAATAAACCTTCTCTCAAGACTTAATTGATGTTATTCATGCAATCCGTACAGAGACAATCTACAAAGGCTACGAGAATAACATTTGTCTCCCCCGCTTCCAAATGAGAAAAGCATTTTCGATTATTATGCTTAGTTTCTGTAGGACACTATCAATTAGACAAACATCACCATCTATTTAATCACAATATTTGATGTTCATTGCTTCTTCAGGAAGAATGAAACTTTATCATCACCATTATAAGCATTTTTCTCATTAATATATTTCAACATTTTCATCCTTCGTTTTCAAGAATGTCTGACATTATTTTACAAGATGATTTGTTATTTGATATATAAATATGGGGTCAATGACCTTTAAAGCCATATCGGTAAAATTTATCCATATTTTTTTTATTTTCTCCATTATCCCTCGATAACTTATTTCTTATCACGATTATGGTTTATATAATTATATGGAGTGTTGGGATATTTGAGTTTTGATGAATTATGCCAAAACATTATCAACTTGTGTTATTTAAGCTAATCTACAGATAACAAGTTGAGGGGGAAAGAAAGAACAAGTTGAGGGGGAACTCATGGAATCAGACGAAGATGATCGAGATTAGACGAGGCTGCAGATGAGGCTGATCGTGATCAGATGAGTAAGATGAGTTCCGAGTTAACTGATGAGCTGAGCAAAATCAGAAGAGAAGAAAATGTAGGTCCCGAACGGGTTTTGTGAGGGTAGAAGTCTAGATGGGAGGGGTGAATAGACTTCTAAAACTTTTCATGCAGATCAGGTGTGATTTGCAGATTGCCTGATCAGAGTGCTAGTGAGTCAGTAGGAACTGATGTTTAATCTTACTGAGTGCCTGAGGGCAGATCAGTTTGATATCTGTCAGTCTAACTGAGAGTGCGGAAGCTTGTTTTTTTTACCCGTGTGAAAAACCAGTTTTATCAATTCAGATTCTTAAGTCAGTTTTCAACCAGCTGACTAAAGTGTCAACCTGATCAGATCAGTTGCTTGGTGCAGACTGAGCTTAACTTAGAATATGTATACACTTTTAAACTCAGTTGTGTGAATAGTGTAAAGCAATAAGAAAGCAAGTAAATGCACACAAGACTTTTTATAGTGGTTCAGACGAAACCCGTCTTACGTCCACTCTTCCCTTAACACAGGGGAACCTTAACCGAACTTAACCA
This sequence comes from Stenogyne calaminthoides, assembly GCA_037126765.1. Lineage (NCBI taxonomy): Eukaryota > Viridiplantae > Streptophyta > Magnoliopsida > Lamiales > Lamiaceae > Stenogyne > Stenogyne calaminthoides. The sequence continues at coordinate 10,702,340 of JBBCBC010000029.1, forward strand.
AACTTAATCGAACTTAACCAAACTTAACCTGCGGGACTTATATCCCTCACGGGATGGCCGAGATGTTTATTGAGTTCACACTCTACAGATGTTTATCGAGTTCACACTCAACCGAACTAGAAATCAGAAAACTAGAATCCCTAGTCTGAAATCTTCCTGGAACAAACTTAACCTAACTTGCGTTTGGGTAAAGAATGTTTGAGGGTTCCAACTGGAAATCTATCCTGGTGTTTTAGGTAGCCAAAATGCTAGTGGATAGGATTTCTTGCTAAGAACAATGGGATGAACACTCTAAGAATAAACTTCAAAAATGGTGTTCTTCTAGCGGAAATTCTGAAGGCTTTTTGCTTCTTGAAAATATGCGTTAATGTTGTTGTTCTGCTTTGCTCAATTGTTCATGTGATAGTAGTTGGTCACTTGTCCTCCCTATCCTTCACTTGACGAGCAATCCCATTTTATAGACCTCGAAATCAAAGAGCCGTTGGAGAGCAATTTGAATTTTGGGCTATATTAGGTAGGTTGTAGGATATGATTGTGACGTGCTCCGATTATCGGCGTGGCCGTAAGCATGATTAGCGCCGTTTTTGTTCGCAGCGTCGTATCCCACATTGTCAGCTCTTTTTGTGCACGTGTCGCTTTCTCCTTGGCTTCGCGAGGCGGCACTTCAGAAATTTATCTGTTAGACGATTGATATTCCTTTTGTAGAAGATTCGTCTTGTCTGGTGTATAATTTTGATTGACACCAGGTGTGAGCTGACTTGATCAGGTAACTGATCAGTCTACCTTGTTTGAGTCTTCTGATGCATATTATCTTAGCTCAATACGCAGACTCCGCTGATATAGGTCTTCAGGTCTTCAGGTGACTCTGAGCCTCAGTGTCTTCAGTCATACTGAGTCTTCAGGTTTGTATTGAGTCTTCAGGTTTATCTGAGTCTTCAGGTTCATCTGAGTCTTCAGTGTCTATCTGAGTCTTCAGGTTCATCTGAGTCTTCAGTGTCTTCTGTCTTCACCTGATCTTCTGACTTCTTGTCTTCTGATTTGTTCTTAGTCTTCTGATCATCTGACCTTATCTGGGTCATCTGATACTTCGACCTGACCTATACATATTGAGTTCCCCCTCAATATGTGACCTATCTTTTACATCAGCTATCTATACATTTCAGCTGGTCATCTTAATCTGATTCAAAGTCATCAGTCAGCTAACAGGTCTGACTGGTCCTATTACAACCTGTTTTGGAACTTCCATCAAAACTAAAATACAGATTTCCCAACAGAAAAGCTAAGCCAGCTGATCAAAAGAATCAGAAGACCTGATCAGAAGACCTGATCAAATGACCAGATCAGATGACCAGATCAGAAGAGGAGGTTGCTGATCAGAAGAGGAGCAGATGAGACTGATCGAGATCAGACGTGATCGAGATCAGATAAGATAACCTGATGCAACTAACCTTATATGCTAACCTGATGCAGATAAATTGATATGCTGAACTGATGTTGTACTGATCTGATTAGGCGAGAAAAAATCAAATATCAGAAAACCAGAAATCTTCATACCAGATCAGGCGACCAAATCAGAAGACAAGAGTCATAAGATCTGAATAGTAAACACATGCGTACTGATCTGATGTCACCTAAAGATAAGTCATCTGAAGTCATGTTCACTGAGAATCAGAACGCTACTGATGATCAGATAGCCTGAGTGCTAGTAACCTGAGGGTCAGATTGTCTGAAGTCAGAAGAGCTGAACTCAGTTAACCTGAGTGTCAGTATACCTGATCAGACAGGGTCCGCTGAAGAGAAGTCTGCTGAATCAAGAATCCTGAGTAAGTATCCTGAGACTCAAAAGTATCCTAAGACTCAGAAGAATCCTGAAGACTCAGAGAACCCTGAAGACTCAGAAGATCCTGAAGAATATAGCCATTAGATTCAGCTGACGTGGACCAATGAGAGGAAGACAACCAGCCTGAAAAAGCTGCAAAAAGCTACAGAATAGTATGAATTTGAATGTGACTCCATCCAACGGTAACATTCAAATCCACACTATACATACAAGTTCTTCCATCAAATTAAGAGTGGAAGTGTGGAAAAATGCAAGATCCATCAAGCTAAAAGTCAAGTCATCCAGCATTCCCACCATAGAACACTGAGCAAGAAATACACGCATATATTCAGAAGTGTTCTACCCTAGATCTAAGCACAAATGTAATATCCAAAGCTTAGAGAATAAGATTGTTTGGTGTCCAACTAGGGTGAGATTTTCCCTTACATTTGTTTAGCCTCAATGCTAAGGATGGGAAAATCTCTCTAAGCTTTGGATATTACATTTTTGTTTAGATCTAGGATAGAACACTCTTGAATATATGCGTGTATTTCTTGCTCAGTGTTCTATGGTGGAAGTGTTAGATGATTTGGCTCTGTAGCTTGATGGATCACGCATTTTTCCACACATCCACTCTTAATTTGATGGAAGAACTTGTATTTATAGTGTGGATTTGAATGTTACCGTTGGATGGAGTCACATTCAAATTCATACTATTCTGTAGCTTTTTGCAGCTTTTTCAGGCTGGTTGTCTTCCTCTCATTGGTCCACGTCAGCTGAATCTAACGACTATATTCTTCAGGATCTTCTGAGTCTTCAGGGTTCTCTGAGTCTTCAGGATTCTTCTGAGTCTCAGGATACTTTTGAGTCTCAGGATACTTTACTCAGGATTCTTGATTCAAAGACTTCTCTTGGCCGGACCATGTCGTCGATCAGTATCTTGACACTCGGAGTTAACCGAGTTCACTCTTCCGACTTCGCATAATCGACCCTCGTGTTACTAGCTTTCAAGCTATATCGATCATCGATGGCGTTCGATTCTCGATGAACATGACTTCAGATGACTTATCTTTAGGTGACATCGGATCGATGCATGCGTGTGTTTCTTATTTAGTCTTCGACTCTTGTCTTCTGATTTGGTCGCCTGATCTGGTATGTAGATTTCTGGTTTTCCGATATATAATTTCTTCTACTTTGATCGATCGATCTGGCATTAGTTAAAGATATCAATTTATCTGCATCAGATTAGTACATCAGGTTAGTTGCATCAGGTTATCTTATCTGATCTCGATCACGTCTGATCTCGATCAGTCTCATCTGCTCCTCTTCTTATCAGCAACCTCCTCTTCTGATCTGGTCATCTGATCAGGTCTTCTGATCAGGTCTTCTAATTCTTTTGATCAGCTGGCTTAGCTTTTCTTCTCTTCAGATTTTGCTCAGCTCATCAGTTAACTCGAAACTCATCTTACTCATCTGATCACGATCAGCCTCGTCTGCAGCCTCGTCTGATCTCGATCATCTTCGTCTGATTCCATGAGTTTCCCCTCAACTTGTTCTTTCGTTCCCCCTCAACTTGTTATCTGTAGATTAGCTTAAATAACACAAGTTGATAATGTTTTGGCATAATTCATCAAAACTCAAATATCCCAACAATTTCCCCCTTTTTGATAATGGCGCCAAAACATTAAAATATATGCATTTTTACAGAAACGGGGTGTTGGGAGATAAATTTAATAAAAGAAGATTTTGATTAGATCCCAAAACCCCTGAGTATGACATGTTCAAGATAATCTTGATAGATGAGTCAGGATTCAGTGTTAGAGTGTTCAGGATGTTATATGCACCGTGTATAGTCAGCAGATATAGACCAAGTTAGATTTCAAGACTCAAAGATGAAACAGAGAATCAAGACTCAAGATGAAATCGAGAAATCAAGACTCAAGATGAAACCCGAGAAATCAAGACTCAAGATGAAGACTCAGATAGACCTGAAGGATCAGAGAAACCTGAAGACTTAGTATGTCTCTGAAGACACTGAGACTCAGAGAATCCTGAAGACACAGTAATTACTGAAGACTCAGTAATTACTGAATACTCAGTATAAACCTGAATGTTCCAAAGCGAAGAAACTGAGGAATATAGCCGTTAGAATTCAGCTGACGTGGACCAATGAGAGGAAGAAAAGAAGCCTGAAAAAGCTGCAGAACTTACAAAGAATAGTATGGATTTGAATGTGATTCTCTCCAACGGTAACATTCAAATCCACACTATAAAAACAAGATCTTCCATCAAATTATGTGTGGAGAATATGCACAAGATGCTACAGAGCCAAGAGCGTTATACTCAAGCATTCCCACCATAGAACACAAGTCTATAGATATACAAATATATTCAAAGAGTGTTCTAGAACCCAATCTAAGCAACCCACGATGTATCCTAAGCTTAGAGAGATTTTCTCAACCTTAGCATTGAGGCTAAACAAATGTAAGGGAAAATCTCACCATAGTTGGAGACAACACCAAACTCAAACCCCATTCTCGTAAGAGATAACTAGTGGTGAAGTGAGGTAGTTGTTAGGCAATCCCGAGAGAGGGTGATAAGTCCCATTGGAGTGTGAACTCGTTAAACATCTAGAGGTGAGCCCGAGAGGGTGATAAGTCCAGAGGCGAGCCCGAGAGGGTGATAAGTCCAGTTGGAGTGAGAGCTCGTTAAATATCTAAAGGCGAACCCGAGAGGGTGATAAGTCCAGTTTGAGTAAGTAAACTACAGAGGTAGTCAGAAAGCTCAAAGTAGAAAGGTTAGTAAACTACAGAGGTAATTAGAAAACCTTAGGAAGTGTTTGAAGGAATTTCCCTAGGAACAGGGAGAGTGGATGTAGGAGCTTGAGTCTCCGAACCACTATACATTGTTGTGTTCTTTATTGCTTTATGTTCTTATCTTGTCATATGCATTCGATTATAAGCAAAACATAACACATGAGCTTAAAACGCAAAAATCTGGGATCACCATTCCTTCACCCCTATTTTATATGCATCTCACGACATGTTTGCTTCCGCACGCGCAAAATGAGTTTTTCACCGGGCCTATCAATTGGTACCAGAGCAGGAGTTCTAAAGTTCACTGATTTCAAAGTGAACACCTGAACAGATCTTTTTAAAAGAAAAAATCGTTTCTTTAAAAATGCATATATTTTAATGTTTTGGCGTCATTATCTAAAAGGATGTCAAAACATTATCAACTTGTGTTATTCAAGCTAATTTACAGAAAACAAGTTGAGGGGGAACAAAAGAACAAATTGAGGGGGAACTCATGGAATCAGAAGTAGATGATCGAGATCAGACGATGCTGCAGACGAGACTGATCGAGATCAGAGGAGTTAGATGAGTTCGGAGTTAAACTGATGAGTTGTGCAAAATCAGAAGTCAAGAAAAGCTAAAGCCAGCAAATCAGAAGAGAAGGTTGCAGATCAGAAGATGAGAAAAAGAGACTGATCAAGATCAGACGTGATCAAGATCAGATATGAAGATGAGCAGATGAGACTGATCGAGATCAGATGTGATCGAGATCAGATATAAAAAACTGATATGCTAACCTAATATGATGACCTGGTGCTATCCTGATATGTTGATCTGAAGATGTGTTGATCTGATCAGTCGAGCTGATCAGATCAGGCAAAGAAGAAATCAGATAGCCTGAGTAAAAGTGATCTGAGGCTCAGTAAGTAAAGTGAACTGAGACTCAGTATAGGTCAAGAGACCTGAGGGTCAGTAAGTAAAAGAGACCTGAGGGTCAGGATGTCTGAAGTCAGAAGAACTGAACTCAGTCAGCCTGAGTGTTAGTATGCCTGATCAGACAAGGTCCGTTGAAGAGGAATGAAGAGCTAGAGCTGAAGATCAAAGAAGACTGAAGACCAAGACTGAAGACTCTTGTAATTCTTTATGTTTTTGTCTTTACTTTTGAATAGTTCATTGTAATCTGTAACTTCAATTCCTACATCAATGAAACTTTATCTTTTATGCTCAAAGATAATATCTCATTATCTTACTTTATTGTTGGTCCCGAAAAACCCGATTTAAAACTCGTAAAATCTCAATGGGAGGTGACTTAATTTTTTTTTAATGTGTTATGCAGATTTGCTAAAGTATGTATGACAGTTAATATGAAAGCAAATAAGAACACACGTATTTTTATAGTGGTTCGGACAACTCGTCCTACATCCACTCTTCCCTTCATGGGGCACCAACTTAACCAACAGATGTTTACCGAGTTCTCACTCAAACGGGACTTATCACCCTCTAAGGGATCGCCTACCCTCCCTTTTGGGATTGCTTAGATGTTTACCGAGTTCTCACTCAAACGGGACTTATCACCCTCACGGGATCGCCTACCCTCCCTTTCGGGATTGCTAGATGTTTACCGAGTTCACACTCACCTACAAACTTAACCGACTGATTTGGGTAAGGTTTGTTTGGTTTCCAACTAGGTTGAGATTTTCCCTTACATTTGTTTAGCCTCAATGCTAAGGATGGGAAAATGTCTCTAAGCTTAGGATATAACATTTGTGCTTAGATCTAGGGTAGAACACTTTTGAATATATGTGTATTTCTTGCTCACGTGTTCTATGAATGGAGTTGCTTGAATATTTGGCTTTAATTTCACTTTGAAGATCCTCCATTATCTTCTTTTGAAGATAGTGCAATGTATTTATAGTGTGGATTTAAATATTACCGTTGGAAAATAATATTCAAATCCATACTAATAACTTCCAACTTTTTTTTTGTCTTTTTTGCACTTTTCCTTGCGACTTTATGTCACATCAATATGTGTGTTGTCTTCTTATTGGCCACCGCTTTTGTGTGTCTAACGGATCCGATTTCATTTCGTCTTATTCTTTATTCAACTCTTCCGATTCGGGTCGTTTGATTCGGTATGCAGATTTACGGTCTGCAGAATCTGGTCCAGAGAAATCGGTCCGCAGATTTACGGTCCAGAGAAACTGGTCCGCAGATTTACGGTCTCTGATTTTTGACCCAAAGACAAATCAGACGACAAGACAACATCAGTCAAGAACATCCGGTCAATCTGATCCGTCACAAGATCAGGTCACCGATCGGGTCAGAAGACGTCACCAGACTGGGTCAAGAATATCGTCACCAGATCCGGGTCACCAGATCCGGGTCAAGAACATCAGTCATTTAAGAGACCGGGTCAAGATCGTCACCAGACTCCGGTCAAGAACATCAGTCACCAGATCCGGGTCAAATTGATCCGTCAAGAAGATCAGTCACCGTGACGGGTCAAGAACATCAGTCACCCTCGGGTCACCAGACCGTCAAGAAGATCGCGTCACCAGATCCGGGCCAAGAAGATCGTCAAGAAGATAGGTCACCGCACCAGTCAAGAACATCGTCACCAGATCCGTCACCGTGATCCGTCACAGCGAAGACGTCACCAGACCTGGTCAAGAAGATTGCGTCACCAGACCGGGTCACCAGACCGGTGAACTACATCAAGATCGCAGATAAAGATCAAGATCAATCGCGTGATCAAGATCCTTTGATCAACATTTCTTCTTAAAAAATCAGCATGTTTCTTCTTGTTCAGCTCATCAGTTAACTCGGAACTCATCCTACTCATCTGATCTAGATCATCTTCGTCTGATTTTATGAGTTCCCCCTTAACTTGTTCTCTCGTTCCCCCTCAACTTGTTATCTGTAGATTAACTTCAAAAATACAAGTTGATAATGTTTTGGCATAATTTATCAAAACTAAAATATCCCAACAGCATGTCTTTACTTTTGATATGCCTGATTATTGAAGAAATTGTTGGGAGATTGTTTGTGATAATTGTTGGGAGATATACCATTCTTGTAATAGGAAAAACTGAAACCTGAGCATAGGTTAAGTATTTGTAACAAGATGGTTTTGGCATCATCAAAAAGGTGGAAATTGTTGGGAGATGAATTTAATAAATGAAGATTTTGATTAGATCCCAAAACCCCTGAGTATGACATGTTCAGGATAATCTTGATAGATGAGTCAGGATTCAGTTTTAGAGTGTTCAGGATGTTATCGCACCGCATATAGTCAAGCAGATATAGATCAAAGTTAGATTCTCAAGACTCAAGAAGTTTCAAGAAAACAAGTTTTAAAGACTCAAGATGAAATCGAGAATCAAGACTCAAGATGAAATCGAAAAATCAAGACTCAAGATGAAATCGAGAAATCAAGACTCAAGATGAAACGAGAAATCAAGACTCAAGATGAAGACTCAGATAAACCTGAAGGATCAGAGAAACCTGAAGACTCAGAAGATCCTAAAGACTCAGTAATTACTGAATACTCAGTATAAATCTGAATGTTCCAAAGCGAAGAAACTGAGGAATATAGCCGTTAGAATTCAGCTGACGTGGACCAATGAGAGGAAGACAACCAGCCTGAAAAAGCTGCAGAACTTACAAAGAATAGTATGTATTTGAATGTGATTCTCTCCAACGGTAACATTCAAATCCACACTCTAAAAACAAGATCTTCCATCAAATTATGTGTGGAGAATATGCACAAGATGCTACAGAGCCAAGAGCTTTATACTCAAGCATTCCAACCATAGAACACAAGTCTGTAGATATACAAATATATTCAAAGAGTGTTCTAGAACCCAATCTAAGCAACCCACGATGTATCCTAAGCTTAGAGAGATTTTCCCAACCTTAGCATTGAGGCTAAACAAATGTAAGGGAAAATCTCATCATAGTTGGAGACAACACCAAACCCAAACCCCATTCTTGTAAGAGATAACTAGTGGTGAAGTGAGGTAGTTGTTAGGCAATCCCGAGAGAGGGTGATAAGTCCCGTTGGAGTGTGAACTCGTTAAACATCTAGAGGCGAGCCCGAGAGGGTGATAAGTCCAGAGGCGTGCCCGAGAGGGTGATAAGTCCAGAGGCGAGCCCGAGAGGGTGATAAGTCCAGTTGGAGTGAGAGCTCGTTAAATATCTAGAGGCGAACCCGAGAGGGTGATAAGTCCAGTTTGAGTAAGTAAACTACAGAGGTAGTGAGAAAGCTCAAAGTAGAAAGGTTAGTAAACTACAGAGGTAGTCAGAAAACCTTAGGAAGTGTTTGAAGGAATTTCCTAGGAACAGGGAGAGTGGATGTAGGAGCTTGAGTCTCCGAACCACTATACATTGTTGTGTTCTTTATTCTTTATGTTCTTATCTTGTCATATGCATTCGATTATAAGTAAAACACAACACATGAGCTTAAAACGCAAAAATCTGGGATCACCATTCCTTCACCCCTGTTTTATATGCATCTCACAACATGTTTGCTTCCGTACGCGCAAAATGGGTTTTTCACCGGGACTATCAATTGGTATCAGAGCGGGAGTTCTAAAGTTCACTAATTTCAAAGTGAACACCTGAACAGATCTTTTTAAAAGAAAAACCAGTTTCTTTAAAAATGCATATATTTTAATGTTTTGGTGTCATTATCTAAAAGGATGTCAAAACATTATCAACTTGTGTTATTCAAGCTAATTTACAGATAACAAGTTGAGGGGGAACGAAAGAACAAATTGAGGGGGAACTCAAGGAATCATAAGTAGATGATCGAGATCAGACGAGGCTGCAGACGAGACAGATCGAGATCAGAGGAGTTAGATGAGTTCGGAGTTAAACTGATGAGCTGTGCAAAATCAGAAGTGAAGAAAAGCTAAAGCCAAAGAAATCAAGAGAAGGTTGCGATCGAAGATGAAAGCAAAAGAGACTGATCAAGATCAGACGTGGTCGAGATCAGATATGTAGATTAGCAGATGAGACTGATCGAGATCAGACGTGATCGAGATCAGATATGATAAACTGATATGCTAACCTAATATGATGACCTGATGCTATCCTGATATGTTGATCTGAAGATGTGTTGATCTGATCAAGAGAGCCGATCGATCGCAAAGAAGAAATCGACAAATTTCGAGTAAAAGTGATCTGAGGCTCAGTAAGTAAAGTGAATTGAGACTCAGTATAGGTCAAGAGACCTGAGGGTCGATAAAAAAAAGAGACCGAGGGTCGGGGATGTCGAAGTCAAGAATCGAACTCGGTTTCGGTCGGAAAGTGTCACTATGCCTGATCAGACAAGGTCCGTTGAAGGTGAATGAAGAGCTAGAGCTGAAGATCAAAGAAGACTGAAGACCAAGACTGAAGACTCTTGTAATTCTTTATGTTTTTGTCTTTACTTTTGATAAGTTCATTGTAATCTGTAACTTCAATTCCTACATCAATGAAACTTTATCTTTTATGCTCAAAGATAATATCTCATTATCTTACTTTACATGTCTTTACTTTTGATATGCCTGATTATTGAAGAAATTGTTGGGAGATTGTTTGTGATAATTGTTGGGAGATATACCATTCTTGTAATAGGAAAAACCAAAAACACGAGTATAGGTTAAGTATTTGTAACAAGATGGTTTTGGCATCATCAAAAAGGGGGAAATTGTTGGGAGATGAATTTAATAAATGAAGATTTTGATTAGATCCCAAAACCCCTGAGTATGATATGTTCAGGATAATCTTGATAGATGAGTCAGGATTCAGTTTTAGAGTGTTCAGGATGTTATCTGCACCGTGTATAGTCAGCATATATAGATCATGTTAGATTCTGAAGACTCAAGAAGTTTCAAAGAATCAAGTTTCAAAGATGAAATCAAGATCTCAAGACTCAAGAAGAAATCGAGAATCAAGACTTCGGTGAGAAACTGAGATACTGAAGACTAAGTATGATACTGAGGAACTGAAGACTCAACATGAAGACTCAAAGATATCACCAAGATATGTCAGAAGACTCAAGACTCGTAAGAAGTCAAGACTCGAAGACCTCAAGATTCAAGACTCAAGACGCAAGATCAAGATCAAGATTGAAGATCAAGAATATCGAAGGCACAAGAATTATCAAGACTCAAGAATGCATCAATGCTCAAGATAAACCTGAATGTTCCAAGGCAATGATTATATCTATCTGAAGGATGCAATACTGAGAAGATCGCGAATCCTTAGAAAATAGATATTTGCCAAGACATTCAAATGCAGACAAAAGGAACTAAGTCAGAAGTGTTATTAAGGTTATATCAACTCAGAATTTGTAACCAAAAGAGCCGTTGAAGGTGTCTACCTTTAGCTGGAGACAAAAGTCAAAAAGAGAAAGACAACATTTGACCATATCGACATCGACAAATGATGTGTCGTCGAAAAAAGATGTCGATGTACAAAAGTTCGATCGCAAAAAGTGAAGACCGGCCATTTACATGAAAGGCTATTGCTAAAAAACGTGTTAGGGAGTTTCAAACCCTAAATATAGTCGTTCCTCACACACCATAAGAGGAAACTCACGAAGCTATCTCTCCAACGGATAGTTTTCAAGAGTGACCTTGGTGTATGCCTATAAATACTGGTGACCCTCTACATTGTAAGGTTACGGGAAATTTATACGCAACTCAAGAGCTCAAACTTATTCTTGCAATAGTTAAAGCACTCGAAAAACTTAGAATTTCCCAAGTGCTTCTATATTGAAGAGAGCTTACTAAACTAAGCCTAGCTTGATAAGATTTATCCAAAGCTTAGTCGAGATATCCTAACCCTTTGCATTGTACTTCATTGTAAAGGATATCTCATCCTAGTTGAAACCAACCGAGAAAACCCCAAACCCTTGAGAAGGTAGGTTGAGTGTGTTTGTTGGTGAGAAGAGTTGTAAAGAGTTAGTAAACTACGCGAGAGTAGTCGTAAAGCTCTAGAGGAGAAGTTAGTAAAGCTGAGGGGGTAGTCCAAAGCTTGTTTGTGTTTGAGTAAGTAAACTAAGGAGGTAGTCGTAAAGCTCAAGGTCCGGTTGAGTAAGTAAACTACGTGGAGTAGTGTAAAAAACTCGTACGAAGTTGAGTAAGTAAACTACGCGAGGTAGTCGTAAAGCTCGGAAGTGATTAGTGAATTTTCTCGAGGATCGAGAGAGAGTGGACGATGAGCTTGAGTCTCCGAACCACTATAATCGTTGTGTTGTTTATTGCTTTCCTTATCGTGCTTAACATTGCATTGACTTGATTTTGAAAGCATACTTTTCATCGGGTATTGAGTTGGAATCAATCACTTTGAAGTTGCATAACCGAAATCACTGACCTAATCACTATTTCATAAAGGGAAGGTTTTCAAAGAAAGCTTAAAACGCAGTATAAACTAAAGGGCCAACCATTCGCATTTAATCGAAAGTAGCTAGAACAGATAGTTACCAAACTGAACCTACTCTTCTGAGGGTTCAGTAAGTTAGTTATATGATCCAAGCAACTCAAGATCTCTGACACTCAGGACTCGGTTGGGATTATCTGAGGTATCTCAAAAGCATTTCGGGATCACCATCTCGAGAGACTTTAACTCAGAGCAATTTGTGCTTCTCAGAACCTAATCTTCAGGATTATCTGACCCAAGCTAACCTCAGTAAGAAATTTTTTTAAAAACAATGAACACGTGTATTCCCCCCCATACACGTGTAAGACTCGTTTGCACCGGGACCAACACTAAGAGCTTAACTGAATTTAAACTATCAATGGTGCCTTTCGAGACAGTGATCGAGATCAGATATGAAGATGAGCAGATGAGACTGATCGAGATCAGACGTGATCGAGATCAGATATGATAAACTGATATGCTAACCTAATATGATGACCTGATGCTATCCTGATATGTTGATCTGAAGATGTGTTGATCTGATCAGTAGAGCTGATCAGATCAGGCAAAGAAGAAATCAGATAGCCTGAGTAAAAGTGATCTGAGGCTCACTAAGTAAAGTAAATTGAGACTCAGTATAGGTGAAGAGACCTGAGGGTCAGTAAATAAAAGAGAGACGAGGGTCGGGATGTCCAAGTCGAAGAATCGAACTCGGTCACCGAGTGTCAAGATGCCCGATCGCATAAGGTCCGTTGAAGAGGAATGAAGAGCTAGAGCTGAAGATCAAAGAAGACTGAAGACCAAGACTGAAGAGTCTTGTAATTCTTTATGTTTTTTTCTTTACTTTTGATAAGTTCATTGTAATCTGTAACTTCAATTCCTACATCAATGAAACTTTATCTTTTAAGCTCAAAGATAATATCTCATTATCTTACTTTACATGTCTTTACTTTTGATATGCCTGATTATTGAAGAAATTGTTGGGAGATTGTTTGTGATAATTGTTGGGAGATATACCATTCTTGTAATAGGAAAAACTGAAACCTGAGTATAGGTTAAGTATTTATAACAAGATGGTTTTGGCATCATCAAAAAGGGGGAAATTGTTGGGAGATGAATTTAATAAATGAAGATTTTGATTAGATCCCAAAACCCCTGAGTATGATATGTTCAGGATAATCTTGATAGATGAGTCAGGATTCAGTTTTAGAGTGTTCAGGATGTTATCTGCACCGTGTATAGTTAGCAGATATAGATCAGGTTAGATTTCAAGACTCAATAAGTCAAGAAGAAACGAAGTTTCAAAGATGAAACTGAAGTTTCTAAAGACTCCAGATAAAATCGAGAATCAAGACTCAAGATGAAATCGAAAAATCAAGATTCAAGATGAAATCGAGAAATCAAGACTCAAGATGAAATCGAGAAATCAAGACTCAAGATGAAGACTCAGATAGACCTGAAGGATCAGAGAAACCTGAAGACTCAGAAGATCCTGAAGACTCAGTATGTCTCTGAAGACACTGAGACTCAGAGAATCCTGAAGACACAGTAATTACTGAAGACTCGGTAATTACTGAATACTCAGTATAAACCTGAATGTTCCAAAGCGAAGAAACTGAGGAATATATTTGTTAGAATTCAGCTGACGTGGACCAATGAGAGGAAGACAACCAGCCTGAAAAAGCTGCAGAACTTACAAAGAATAGTATGGATTTGAATGTGATTCTCTCCAACTGTAACATTCAAATCCACACTATAAAAACAAGATCTTCCATCAAATTATGTGTGGAGAATATGCACAAGATGCTACAGAGCCAAGAACGTTATACTCAAGCATTCCTACCATAGAACACAAGTCTGTAGATATACAAATATATTCAAAGAGTGTTCTATAACCCAATCTAAGCAACCCACGATGTATCCTAAGCTTAGAGAGATTTTCCCAAGCTTAGCATTGAGGCTAAACAAATGTAAGGGAAAATTTCACCATAGTTGGAGACAACACCAAACCCAAACCCCATTCTCGTAAGAGGTAACTAGTGGTGAAGTGAGGTAGTTGTTAGGCAATCCCGAGAGAGGGTGATAAGTCCCGTTGGAGTGTGAACTCGTTAAACATCTAGAGGCGAGCCCGAGAGGGTGATAAGTCCAGAGGCGAGCCCGAGAGGGTGATAAGTCCCGTTGGAGTGAGAGCTCGTTAAATATCTAGAGGCGAACCCGAGAGGGTGATAAGTCCAGTTTGAGTAAGTAAACTACAGAGGTAGTGAGAAAGCTCAAAGTAGAAAGGTTAGTAAACTACAGAGGTAGTCAGAAAACCTTAGGAAGTGTTTGAAGGAATTTCCCTAGGAACAGGGAGAGTGGATGTAGGAGCTTGAGTCTCCGAACCACTATACATTGTTGTGTTCTTTATTGCTTTATGTTCTTATCTTGTCATATGCATTCGATTATAACAAAACACAACACATGAGCTTAAAACGCAAAAATTTGGGATCACCATTCCTTCACCCCTATTTTATATGCATCTCACGACATGTTTGCTTCCGCACGCGCAAAATGGGTTTTTCACCGGGCCTATCACGGGGTTTTTCAAATAGATCAGTTCAGATGGTCACATTGAAAATAGTGAACTTTTGAACTCCTGCTCTGATACCAATTATTGGTCCCTGTGAAAAACCCATGTAATGGTGAAAAATCATGTAATGCATATAAAACAGGGGTGAGGGAATAGTGATACCATTTTTTTCCTGAAGCCGATGTGTTTTGCTTATAATCAAATGCATATGGCAAGTAAGAGCATAAAGTAGTAAAGAACACACGATTTTATAGTGGTTCGGAGTCCAACTCCTCATCCACTTTTCTCTTCTGATTTTGCTCAGCTCATCAGTTAACTCGGAACTCATCCTACTCATCTGATCACGATCAGCCTCGTCTGCAGCCTCGTCTGATTCCATGAGTTCCCCCTCAACTTGTTCTTTCGTTCCCCCTCAACTTGTTATCTGTAGATTAGCTTAAATAACACAAGTTGATAATGTTTTGGCATAATTCATCAAAACTAAAATATCCCAACATGGAGTATGTCGCGTCCATCCACAACAACATCTATAATTTTGGGATGAGTCACATTTGCTTCAGGGAATAGACTAGAGCTAGTGGGTCGGTTCTCATAATATTCAACAATAATTCATTATTTTGTTCGGCCAAAAGAAGACAAATTATTAGTTCAAAATATTTCTTATTGCTACTGCAGGAGCATATTCGAGTATAGAATGTCTTCTCAAGCATATTATCATCAATTATGTATTACCACATAACTTTAATTGAGAAGTAATTATGAACATAGCCGAATTAAATTTCAATAATAATTTTAAAATCTTGTAGATGTAGGTGGAACCAATTGCACCAGGCTTTTGGAAGGACGATCATCTTCAGGTAATCGTATCTTTCTTTTATATTCATCCACAAAACTTAGTGGGTCGTTCATTTTTAAATATTAATTTTAATCTTTCATCCATATGACGACAAAGAAAAATTATTTATTATTAATGATAGTATTTTAAAGACCCATAGCCACCAGATGAATCTCAATTTCGAAAGCCCAGGTCAAAGGTTATTATCATTAATGAAAAGCTTCATAATTTTTTCTTTGTAATATCAAACACTAGTGTTATCCCCGCGAACTTCGCGGACTAAAATAAATATTTTATGTAAAATAATTAATAATATTTTAATATTTTTTTGGTCGTTTAATACTTTTTGTGGTCAAATAATTTGTAATTCACAAAATTTTAAAAATGTAAATGTAATTTAAGTATGAAAAATATAGTTTTATATGTTATGTTACTTTATGACTTAAGAAAATAAATGAGTATAAAAATTTAAATTTCAAAATAATTAAAATATACTTTAAATTACAAATGTCGATTTTTTTTTTGTAAATAACATTTGTTGTATCCGAACCGAGACACATAATTTCCAATCCTCTTTTACTTTTGATTCTAAAGAATGTAATATGCAATTGTCAATGTGTAAAAATCGGCTCGGAAACCTACACTTGAAAGAGATTAACTATGACTTTTATTTGTCGTTATCGGAAAATATAATAGGATTGAAAATTTCTCTCTCTTTAATTTATAAATATTGTTTGGTTCGAATTACTCAATTTCATTCTTGGGATTAAACCTAATTTCAAATACTTCTTCTGAGGAATGTCTTTTAGGTCCGTAAATATGATGGTGACAATATAACGACAATAAGTTTTAATTTGGAAAAATTAGGTTACCTAGTTTCAATTTAGCAAAAGTAGGCATGTAAGTTTCGAGTTTATGTGAATTTAGCCCCGTAAATTTTGAGTTCAGCAAAAGTAATTCCGTTTTAAGTTTTCACAAATTTAGGCCCGTCAATGTGGGAAAAATGACCAATATATGCCAAAAGAAAATGTTAATGTCCTATTTTTGCCGGGAAAATAAAAGATTAATGTCCTACTTTTGTCGGAAAAAAAAATGAATGTCCTACTTTTTACAAATTGAAAGTTGTTATCCTTAAATTGCTACCTCCCCTAAGTAACGGGCCGTAAAAAATATTTTTCCATAGTTGACCCTATGAAAAACTGTTAGTCTTAGTGTCCTAGAGACAATCATTTGTATGGACATAATACTAAGATAATATTCAGTGTTGGTTTAATATTATTGTTTATTTAATATTAAATGTATGACATTACACTTATTAGAATATTATGTTTGATTGTTTGCATTTGTTCTTATCTGTGTTCCCTTGAATCACTGATGTCATTGAGTACGTGAGAACTCAGATGACATAAGCATGATTATCAAACAGCCCCGATCAAGGATCATCAAGAATGGGATATCGATGACGCAATGGAGATTTGTGTGCGATCTGCATCATACTCTTAGAGAGTGTAGTAAGATCTCACTTACTGCGAGATACTAGATATCTCATGATGGATGCACAAATACCTTAGAGGATATTGGTATACCCATCTGAGCAACCTTTTGATGTAGTTCCACTATATGTGTCTACGGGTGTCTCGGTTAGTGGGAGCGATGCAATACTCCTTTGACTTGAGGTCAATAGGCACGACATGTGTGGAGTGATGAACTTTGACCATGACCGACGCTTACACCCTTCCATGGGTAGATATGGCTTGTATTGGGTTCATCATGAAATGCATGTGCGTGGTAGTTGAACCAAGATAAAGATTCATTCCTCAAAGTGGATTTAGAGATAATATTCATCTTCTCGTCATAATTGGATCAAAGTCATTGGCCAATGCATGTCACCTTGGACTTTGTGACCAAAGGTGAGGCGAATGATCAATTAGTGATTCGAGATAAATCGATTAAGCTATTTGAATAGACACTTCATCATGTTCAAGGTTAATCGAGTATTCGTGAATGAAAGGAGGAAATCACAATAACCCATGTTACAGTTACAGGTAGTTGCACGTTTCTCGCAACGTACCTCATATATTGAGATTGTCTGATTTATTGTCTAGGGTTCAATTAAGACCGTTAGTTTGACTAATTGCTCGATATATGAGGGCCTATGGGTCACACAACAAGTAACTCCCGTGTAAGGATTAGAGTTGGTTGATTAAGTATTAAATTAAATTTAATATTTAATTTATGGAGAATTAATGATATATTAATTTGGAATTAATTATTATTATTATTTAATTAAATTAGATTTAATTAAATAAGAATCCCAAAATAATATTATGGAATATTATTGTAGGAAAATATCTGTAGGGAAAAACGTATCTTTGAGATATGGTTTTCAAGATTATGAATTATCTTCCTAATAGAGATTTGCTTAAGATATGAGCTAATCTCTCCATATAAATATGAGGTCCAGGGATTCATTATTTACAACAACAAGAAAACCTAGTTTCTCCATAAAATATAGGAAGGAATTTTCCTAGCAAATTCCGTCTCAGATTCAACCCTGGCAAATTCTTGCAGATCTGTTCACGGGGATTACGTGGATACCATAGTTGAGAAATTTGCATTTGATCTTTTGTAAGATTTCTCTTTATGTTTATATGTACTCAATTATGCAATTGTATGTTCGTTGTTGGTGAACTATTTATTTCCGTTGCGCATGTATTACGTGTTTACGTGTCTCTATATTCCAACAGTGGTATCAGAGCTTCAGGCTCTTATTTAATTGCTTAATTGAATTGATTGTTGTTTTATTTAAAAGGATTTTTTTTTTATAAAACACACGGTGAGATCAAAATTGGATTTTGATCTCACCATGTTTATTGTTGTTGGTGTCACAAGGCACGGTCAAAATAAATTGGGGCAAGTGGTTATTAGATAACCCACTCACCCCCTTTTTCTCCACTAACTTCGTCTTCCCCAAGCTAACTAGGGTTTCACTTTTGGGGCTCCTTCGCACAATTAGCGGAACACACACCACCGGTGACACCGCGGGGTGTCCTCGTGTGTCCGTTCGCGTCGCTGCACTTGCTCCATCGAATGCGTTGTATCTTTTCACGGCGGCGCCCCTCCTTCATCCCGATCGAGGCGGCGCGCCACCGGAATCGATACAAGCAGTTGGCGGCGCGCCCTGTGCTAGTTTTTTGACCCGTTTGGAATAGGACCGATTAAAAGGGGCAGTGTCCCTCGCACGTCTTTGGAGGATATCGGGTGCGGCGGCGAGTCGCCCGCACGCGATGGGCGGTGGCGGTGACTCGCTCTGGCCCGAATGCACTCTCGATGAACCCTGGCTCCGGTGACCTACTGGTCATACGCGGCGGAATCGTCCCTCACGGGATGGATTCCAGATTAATTCTTGCTTCTTAAACTATTCTGGACTGATTTTGGGTTTGACCATGATGAATCAAACTGTTCTTGTTTATGGTTTTGATTTTTCGATGATGTTGAAACATATTAATCTGGATTTTGGGTTTGGAGGCTTGATTGGATCCGTTTGGAATGGGTGATGATGTTAGGAGGACTGTTCTGCAAATTGGATTTGAGACAGGTCCTCCCGTGCAATTTTAGAATTTGCACCTGAGCCCCCTAAACAATAAACGATGAGTAACTTATTTTGAATAAAATAAAATTATTGATTTTTCATTTGAAAATTAATTGGATTAATTATCGGCTTAAATAACCTTAAAATAAAATTGAAATTTGAATTTTCTTTTAAAGATTTATTTTAAAAGGTTTATTTAATCCCACTCGTTGACTTGTTTATTTATTTAAATTCGTAAACACTTTTACAGTCCATTTTATAACAGTTTGGGTAGGCACCGCCCAATAATTGTCGGACCATATTAATTGTTTGGGTAGACGGCACCCATATAAATGTTAGTCCGTGTAAATCATGTTTGGGTAGGCGGCGCCCTATAATTGCTCAAATATGATTAGATTAACATGTTGGATCTCGATTAAGCACTTAATACCCCGCCTTTAAAAACGTTCCTCACTAAAATATGGTTTTCTCATTAATTAGATAAGATGTCTTCCATCAAAATTAAAAGTAAATCGGAGATTTCGTTCCAATGAGTACTTAAAGACCCTCGTCTTTTGCTCGGATCTACATCTAACGGGACTTTTATAGGGACATGTAATGTCGCCGCTTGATGGTTGTAACCGACTTAACTTTGTTTAGCCCTCGGGAACAAAGGTAAGTGACATCGGTTAACCGGGTTCGACAAACTAGGAATTGCGATTTTTGCAATTGTTTTGGAGACCTACCAGTTATGCTGTTATAATGATCAGCCCTCGCTGGGATTATGATAGCAGTAATGTGGATTCTAGTCCATTATAATTTATATTTAATATAAGTTCGTACTTTTCCAATGAGGTCGTCAAGTATGTGAAAATAATGGAGACAAAATAAATTTAAAAGGCCATGTTTATTTTGATTGCTGAATATTGATCATAGAAATTATGTGTTTAATTCCCGTTTTATTTTATTTCTCTAGGATTGTTGAAATGAATAACTTGTCATTGAGAAGCGTTTTGTAAACAAACAAATTGGTTGGGCCAAACTTTCTCGACTGGCACCGAAACGTTCGTTTGGTGCTCATGCAAGAAAAGATTGAGTACGTGTTGGACAAGCCAATCCCTGCTACCCCGGAGGCTGGTACTGAAGAAGCCAAGGCTTTTGACGCCGAAGCTCAGAAGAAGCATCAAGATGATGCTTCCCAGGCTCAATGTGTTATGCTCCTCGGGATGACTCCGAGTTGCAAAGGCAGCATGAGAGGATGCTTCCCTTCGAGATGATCAAGCATCTTAAGGATCTCTTTGATTCTGAATCTCGTTCCGAGATTTATGAAGTGATGAGAGATCTGTTTAGATGTCGAATGTCTGAAGGAGGGACGGTTTCTCCTCATGTATTGAAGATGATTGGGCTGATCGAGAAACTTGGTCGTTTGGGCATTGAGCTTAACACCAATGTTGTTGTTTATGCCATTCTTCCGTCGCTTCCCGATTCATATTCAAGTTTCGTGGTAAACTTCAATATGAATAAGACGGAATCTACTATGCTCGAGCTGCATAACATGCTAAAGACTTTTGAGTCTTCCACTGCTAAGGAAAAGCCCGCGGCTCATGGTGAGTGCCTCTACTTCTTTCCGCCCAAAGGAAAGAAGAAGCGAAGCGGGCAAGGCAAAGAAAGGCTCCAAGCCAAACTTCCTCAAG